>WBNH01010839.1:410644-498144 GCA_013401255.1 Urocolius indicus | reverse complement strand
GCTGACTTAACTGATGCTCCAGCCAAGTACAGTCTATGTTTTCTCACCAAGGTCTGAAGCCAATTTGGATAGTGAAGAGATCTCAGGCACAGATTGTGATTCTTCACATGTGAACTTTCATTTCCAGTAAAGCTTATTGCTTCGTTACTGCACAGCATGAAGCCTGCTCTGCACCAGGGAGGAGCAGAGCAGGGAACAGCTCTTGAGTAACTTCACTAGGCCACTCTGAAGGCTCGAGGTGCTCTTGCAACAGGGGAGATGACAGATTTACAAGATAGTGAAGTCTCTTACACGTTGGCAGTGTAGGTTAGCTTGGCTGCCTTGGTATCTTTAAATAAGGGATGATAATGTGATGTATTCTCAGAATATAGTAAGTGCACGATGGTTTTTGTAGCTTCAGAAATTCTGGGCACAGTGCAGTATTTCCTCATAAGGAAAACAATAGTGCCAACTTGTTAAAACACGCAGCATATTGGCAGGACCGGGCTGTGAGCATATTTGCGTGATTTAGAAACAGTTTTAAGACAGTATTTCCTGGGCTGGCTACTTCTTGCAGCGTCGTGCTGCTTGACAAAGCAATGACTCCAAGTGGAGCAGAGATCTTGTCATGGACAAGAGAGGATCCTGAAGGATGGAACTAGGATTTGATATTTAGTTTGCCTTGAGCTGCAAACTAAAGTGATGACTTTATTATGATTGTAAAATTCTGCAATCTTAAACATGTGAAATGCACTTTGTTTTTTCTTTAGCATGTGATTTGTGCCCATAGTGTCTGAGTATGGGAGCACAGAGCAGTTTGACATCCTCCCACGTTCATGCAGCCTGTTAGATATTCTCTGCTAAGTCAGTAACTTCCAGGCTTTGTCAGATCTGCTTAGCAAGCTTACTCCAGGACTGAGTTTAGCTTTTTAATTTCAAATTCAATATATCCAATACCATTAAGAATTCAACTGAGAAATAAAGTAAACCTGGTAATTAAATGGTGAATATGCTGGACGTGGCCAGAATTTAAGCAGCAGTGTGCAAGCCAATTGTAACGGTTTTCTTGAAGCAAGAGTCACTGTGCAGTTGTCTAGCCTGTGTTTCTTCAAAACACATATTAGGTTTAAATTGTCTTATTATTGCTTTATAATTATAGCCTGTAGATTTGAGCAATGTTTCTTGTGTCTTTTAATCACAACAATTTATTCTCAAATCAGAGGGAGTATATGAAGGAGGAGGTGGAGGAGTGTACTGAAGATGAGGCGACTGAATCGGAAGAAGACCTTGAATTTGATGAAAGAATTGGATGCCTTTCCAAAGGTTCCTGACAGCTATGTGGAGACTTCAGCGAGCGGAGGCACAGGTAGGCCTTGCGGAGATTCATGATTCATGTTGGCTGTTAGCTCAGGCTAGCATGCTGTGGGAATAGAAGCTTCCACAGGAGAAAGACAGTCATCTGTCTTCATTTGAAACTAGCTAGAATTGGCTTCTTGATTTCTTTCATGGGCTGACAGAGCACATCTCCTTCAAGTGAAAATGTAGCGTCTTAATCCAAATAGATGCATTCATCGCTCATCTGAAGGGAGATTTTTTTGTGAGAAACTGGGGAGGCTCAAACCAATGCAAAATCTTCTAACCAATTACAACTGAAAGTACACCTTACCAGGGCCATAGTAAAACTTGTTTCAGTTGGTGTCTCACAAAGCCCTTTTTTTCTGTGTCATGCTTTTATAAAAGAGGAACAACACTCTCCAGAGGTGCCTGAGGGCTGCCTAAGTTAACCATCAAGGTGAAGAGCGGCTTTCTAAAGCTTTGTGTCTTGAAGGTTTAGTTGATTTTAAGAGTAAGGAAGGCCCTTTGAAGAACTAAATGCTTTACTCCAGGGCATGTGTTTGTACTGTCCTTACCAGTCACTTGGGCTTCTCTCAAAAAGCTCTACCTGTCAGAATTACCTTTTCTGTGTGTATCAAAACAGCCAATTGTACCTTTAAGTTGGGTTGGGTTAGAGGTAGCCTGATCTGGAGGGAGTGACTTCATCTTTTGGACTTGGTTGCAGTTACATAGGAAACTGCTACCAGTTAGTTTGAAATGGAGAAAAAAACCCTCTCGTGTGCAATTATGTTTGAAACTTGGCTGCAAAAAGGTACAAGAAGCAATTGCAATCTACAGATAAGCCTTAGAAGTCATTACATCACCTGCAGCGTAAAAGTAAATATCACAGGGATCTGTATTACTTTGCTATGTTTCCTGAACTGCACTGTTAATAATTATTGTATATAAATAATCTCTAAGAGCTGATTAAATAACTATTTGTTATCCTGAGAAAGTGAGTTGTTTTTATGCTGTCTGTAATTTGCAGACAAACAATAAATGCTTAAAAGTTACTTTTGTGTAGTATAGTGCCATCCTTCATAGAACTTCACTTTGGTGAAGTGTGCCTTAAGGTATTTGTCAACACCAGAAGTTACTTTAGCATTCTTTGTCATTTATAAGGTTACTGGGATAAACCAACGTAGAATGGTCTCATTCTATGCCATCATAAAATCTGAATATAGTATTTGCATTTTATTCAGGATTCAAGTGCCAGGCTTACTTGTCTTGCGGTGGGGATGTAAAACATTCCAAGACTCTATTATCAGGCTTTCAGTGTCTTCAAACCCATTGCAAAAGAAGTACCAGCATCTCAAAGAGTCTGAGAAAGTAGCCCTTGGGCTGGGAGAGCTTTCAGAAAAGAGAATCTGTCCTTGGAAATTCTACAAGACTTTCTTTTTCCTGTGTAGATTCAGAAATACGTTTTCTCAGAATTACCCAGAAAACAGCTACAGCTCTAATTCTTTGCATGTGACTTTGGATAGACAGCATGGGTCCAACTTTCCCATTCTGTAGCTGGGATGAGTCTGGCCTGCTGGACTCCAAAAGGAAATTGATAGCCAGAATAATTAACTGCTGAATGCACCTGCTTTCAGAGTATGCACTGATGCAAAGATTTTCATGTGTGTGGTTGGTACATAGTTTCAGATGCAAGTTTCAGCAACTTGAAATTTTACTGATGAATGCAACAGTCAATGCAGGTGCACCACCACCACCTTTCATAATTGAATTTAGAGTTGCATTTGCCTAGGCTCTCCTTGACAGGGATTTCTTGGCATTTTGTGTTATATGTGGAGAAGGATCTAGACTTGTTCTTAAGTCTTCCATGTAGGGATTTAACAGCCTCCCAGTCATTCTGGTATTTGACTGTACTTAGTGTAAAAGCTTCTTTCTTTAAGCAAAGCTGGGACTTGTCCTTTTCCCCTTCTATGTAAAAGCAAATGCTCTAGATATGAAAACATTTTTGTAAAAGCAGCTTACGGATTTTAAAATGGATTTTAAGATTTAAAAAGGATTTTAAAATCAACAACCCAAGTATTATAATGCTCATGTCCTGGAATGCTTGAATTTCGTTCTGCTTATGTTTCTGAATAATATTTCTCACAACCTGAATATCTGTTTTTTTTTCTTTTGACCACTCAGTTTCTCTAATAGCATTTACAACAATCGCTTTCCTGACCATAATGGAGTTCACGGTGTACCGGGACACGTGGATGAAATATGAATATGAAGTAGACAAGGATTTCACTAGGTAATTTTTATTCATTAGCTCCTTTTAAAATGTAAGATATCTACATTTCAGGAAAGAATAGATTTGAGAGCTTCATGTGACTTGCAAGCAATTTATGATTGAAATTAGAAGTGAAATACTAAACGGACTTGATTTGGTTTTTTGTTTTTCATCTACTGCTTGATTTGAGTTTTTCCTTTTCTGGAATCTACGAAGAAGTGAAATTGAGATTTCTGCAATGAAGAAGTCAAAATGGTGTAGGTTTCTTGGTGGAGTCCCCTGATGAATTGTTTGCTAACAATTTAGAGAACACTGTAATATGTCTCTTCACATCAGCTATGTAAACACTTTTGCAAGATGCTTACTCTAGTTTATATGGTTAGTATATTGCCATTTTACTTTGTGCTGCTGAACCTTTAGCACTCGAAACTCATGACTGCCTTATCTAGACATTGCTGTTGATCTTGTCTCCAGTTACAGCCTCTTAAGATCAGATGAAGATACATTTGCTGTTGCTTTCATGTGCTTGTCTGGACTGTGTGTGCCTTTCGTCCTGAGGTGGTCAGGCTCCCATGAGTCTGAAGTTAGAGGAGATTTTTTGCACTGAACTCCTTTAAATATCGTATGTCTGGAACTGAAATAACTTTAAAAGCTGTTTGACTAGTTACTGTGGTGATAAGCTAAAGATACCTCTATTAATTGGATGTCTTGTACGTCAGAAATACCAAAGGTTTCTGTAAGGAAAAAATACAAAATATAAGACATTTCAGGGAGATGCATCAAAACCTCAAGTTAGAGTACACGCACTCACACAGATGGGAGTTTCACATTTAGGTCTCTACTAAAGCAGGTTATTTCCCTAATGAAACTATCACACAGGAAGGATAGTGTGGTGGTTAAGAGACTATTATGGAGCTAGGGATATGTCCTGCTGCAGATTTTCAGGTTTGAATGAGCTAATCAATTGAGTTTGTTTGAGCTAATCACTCAGCCCGCAGTTCTTGACAATTCAAACCAAGGGAGATCCACACCACTCTAACAGCTTTTCTCCTGCCTACTGGCCATGTCTTATGTTGAGTTGAGTCAGTCCCTTGCTTATGTGACTTGTTTGTGGTCAGCTCAGTTCCCAGAAGCAGCTAACTGGAGGTGATAGGATGACTGTAGTCACTATAGTGACTATATACTATAGTGTCTACTATAGACACTGTAGTATGACTATAGTGAGGGGATTTATTTGTTGTAGCTTAAATGACTTTTGTGAAACTAATCTGAAACTGACAGGAGATGCCCAGAATATTGGGGAACAACACACAATCAGACTTGTGGTGTGATGAAGTTTTTTTGGGTGTTGATTTTGTCTTTTTTTTTCTCCCCTGAAGGGAAGAACTGCCTTGTACCTCTCCTTGTTATAGAAACGTTCAGATTAAAGATATTATCATTATCATTGTTGTGATAATATGGGAGTATTTTTGAGAAAAGAGCTTTTTCAGAAGCCATGCTAGCAAAATCAATGATCTTTGTGACACAGCAGCATTTTCTGGGAACTGACTTTAGCAGCTTCTCAGCCTAATCCTGAATGTTGCTGTCCTGAGGAATTCTGAATGGGACTGGAAATACAATGGCCTGTCTTAAGGACAAAACAGGAGGAAGCTGCTCAAATGTTTGCACAGTTTTTGTGGAATTAATTGCAGTATTGTAGCTGCATGAAAACAATAATGTAAAGTAGTGAAAACTATGTGTTCTTAAGAGACTGACAGTAATATTTATATCAAATTTACTAACGCTTTCATAGTAAAATTCATCAGGGAAATCTAATGCTTTTATGTCTTAAGTTGTGAGTGGTCATCAGTGCTTTAATAATAAAAAGTCCATCTTGGTTCACCCAGATTGTGACCAACTTAACAAAATTTATGCCAATAAGCATAAACTTATTTGACTGTATTTTTGGAACTAATCTGAGAATTTTAAGATGGTATCTCTCAATACTTAATGTTACTTATTAGTCTGCCTTTTTTTTTCTTTTCAGTAAGCTAAGAATCAATATTGATATTACAGTTGCCATGAGATGTCAATGTAAGTATTCCATCAGCGAAAGTTTTCAAACGTACATTTACTTGCTTGCAATATATTTGGATATTGTTGTGGAGGCTCCTTCCTTGGAGGTCAAGACCCGCCTGGACATGTTCCTTTGTGACCTGATCTAGGTGACCCTGCTTCTGCAGGAGGATTGGACTTGATGATCTCTAGAGGTCTCTTCCAACTCTACCATTCTATCATTCTATGAAAATATTCTAACAGTGAGATTTCTTCTGATCTTATGGGCATGTAGTGATCTGGATGGCATATGACTCACTGCAAGAAATGAGAGGAGACGTGTAGCATGAATACTTTTCTATCTTATTCACATCTTGCATAACTTTATCTGTCAAAAAGAAAAAAGTTCTGTTGTTCCAGTCTCTCTGTAGCTGGAACATTGTAAAAGCTTATTGTGAGACACAGCTCAGAAGCAAGAATCTTATCACAACTTTTATTTATTTATGAACTTGGCAAATATTTCTTGATATATAATACTGGAACCATCAGGTAATGTCATCCTCCTTGTGAACATATGGATGCTTTCTCATTTGAAAGCAGTGGTTATTATTATTTTGAAATAATGATAACGAGCCATTATTTTTATTGAATGGTTTTGGTTGTCCTGGACTGAGAAAGAGATAAAATAGTAATTCTACCAGGAATGCAAGCAGATCTTCAGGACTTGCTTTTTTTTTTTTTGTGAGGCTAAGCCTTGCATTAATGGTATGGTATAACAGTGTTGGTTTGTTTTGATTTTCCTTTTCAAATTGCCCACTGTTTTGACTAGTTTTGGTTTGTACTCAGTGCTTGTGAAACTGAATCCTGGAACACCTCTATATGTGGTTCACACAGCACCTCTGTTCGTGTTACATCAGTGAGAAGATACTGCAGATCTGCAGAATTTGTTTCTGGTCACTGTTCATCAGTTAATGTTGAAGGTTGGATAGGTTGAAGGAACAGTAACTTAGACTGAAAGTTTACCACTGTGCTGTGAAGCTTCATTTCAACATTAACTCATTTTTTTCTTTGTTCCTGATCATTTCTATGACTTAATATTTTTCTCCCTGTTTAATATAGATGTAGGGGCTGATGTTCTGGATTTAGCAGAAACAATGGTTGCCTCTGCAGATGGGCTGATCTATGAACCAGTAAGTCATTCTCACCTTTTCACTTTAGTAGTAAATTGTTCTTTACTTGGTGTGAAACATTAATGGGCTACTTTGCATGCTGATGGCTTTTTTCCCCCCACAGTTGAACTGTGTTCAGAACCTCACCAAGTATTGCCTGATCCTTGAGTGAGGACTGTAGTGCATACCCCAGGAATCTGCTGAGGAAACAGGGTGGCATTGGGATTTCTGCCTGTTCACTCTCTGCAAATGCAACAGATTTGAATACAGCAGACTTGCAGATCAGTGCTTCTTAACAAACTAGTGGATTCTAGTTATTTTTATATGTGCATGTTCTAGGGATAAATGCTGACAGTATTTGTAGCTGCTGCATGCTAGCCGTTGCCCTAGTGATTATGATCTTAGAAATAGGAAGATTCCTGTATTTGATCTCTTTTGGCTATAGCTCAGGATATGTTTGAATATTAATTGCAGTTGAATTTACTGTCTGGAGTACATCAGTGTTAGCCAATACTTGGATTTGAATTTGGTGCACAGATGTTACTGGTGATCCTCTTGTGCTGATTGAAGTGCAGCCAATCTGGTAGCTTGTCTTAAAGAAGTGCTTGCTGTGGGATGACTCTAGAAATAAACAGTCTGCACCTGGACCTTCGTCTTTCAAAGATTGCTCCTCCTCTTGTCTCACTGCTGCTTGCATCAAAACCAGGCACGTCAGTGATATCACTTAGAGTTAAATTGCTGCTCACTGCGTTTTCTAGGCCATGTTAGTCAAAGTCTAGGAGGGCAGAGACTGCTGACTGAAGTTACGGGAGCTTTAGAAAAAGGTACTGAAGTTATAAATACAAACGGGAATAACTCTGGGAAGGAAGGGACAGAAATTTCCTTCTTGAACACTAAATGGATTCTTTAAAGTGCAAAGTCCTTTCATAAACTCCAGTATTTCTTGCCAAGTGTGAAGTTGATTATAACTCCTTACTCCTTCCCACATCCTGCTTCTCTTCTGCGTTTCATGGATGGGACTTCAGTGCTTCCTGCATGTTTTATTAGGTGTCTTATTTTTTGTTTCAGGTAGTTTTTGAACTCAGCCCACAGCAAAAAGAATGGCAAAGGTAAAGCACTGAGATACGTGCCTATGGTTTGTATTATTTGTACTGAAAGTGACCTGGAGGTACACCAGAATCCTGTGACAGAACTGTGTCTTGGGTGTAACAGCTCCTGCTTGTGATTTAAGAGTGTGAATCTGTGAAAAGACACTAATTTATTTAGCTTTTCTCATGATTTGAGATATCTGTTACAGAAAAAAAATGACTTTGAACTTACTTGTGGAATTGAGTGATGCAGTTCTAAGCCAAGATGCTAGGACTCACTCTACTTATGATTCCAAAGGAATGCTTGGTTAGCACAAGTTGGGTTCAGATGCATAACAGAGTTTAATATCTAAATGTCAAAGCTGAACCATAGTAACAAACTGACACATTCTTGCAAAAGAGACTTTCATGTAACTGAACTGGCACACTGTTTATCATTTAAACCTGTATAAGTTGGTTATGTGTGTGATCACTATACTGATCACTATACTGATAGTCTTGAAATAGACCTTGCAGTTTATTACAGAATCTGTCTAGTTTTGGTATTTTGGTAACACAGTGCTGTGAACACCAGAGTTTTAAGCTCTGTGTAAAATACCATTCTCAAAGTCTAATATATACTGACATGAACCTTTCTGGCTTCTTGATTTATAATCTGCAGTTGAAGCTGATAAATAATTGTCAAGTTATTCTTTGCTTTACTGTTGCATTCTTTCTCACTTGTCTGTATAATATTTAGGATGCTGCAGGTAATTCAGAGTAGGCTGCAGGAAGAACACTCTCTTCAAGATGTGATATTCAAAAGTGCTTTTAAAAGTGCTTCTACAGCACTGCCACCACGGTAAGGAAAATTGGGATTTTGTGTCATCCTTCCCCCTCTGCCCTATTTCATGTTACTTCATGTTTCGGTGTGGGTTTGATTTATGTTTTCAGAAGATAAGGTTGTAAGAAAAGAAGACTGTAGTGTGTTTATATGATGTTTTAAGATAGTGTACTGCTTGATACTTGTTTTGGAGAGCTGTGGTTTTGTGAAAATCTCTGTGGTTTCCAACCTGGAAAAGGTTTCCAGGTTTTGTGTGTGTAGTTGTGCATGTATAGGTATACATAACACAAGCACACATAAGTACACACTTTTTTAGTCCATTTGGTCTGATGCTTCCTTGTAAATGCTAAAGCAATGCTAAACAAGACTTTTTAAAATTAAATATATCTTTGTCCAGCAACATTTAAAAAAAAAAAAGTCCTGTTGTTAGCTGTGACAGTGCTTAGAATCAGCCTTTGAATACAAATGTGTTTTGTTCGTAAATGCTCTGGTCTAAGATGGCACAGTTAAACTTGCATGGAGAAACCTTCCTTATAAGGAAAGGCTGCAGGAACTGGGGCTTTTTAGTCTAGAGAAGAGGAGACTGAGAAGAGACCTCCCTAATATTTATAAGTATCTAAATGGTGGGTGTCAGGAGGTTGAGGCATCCCTTTTTTCGATGGTATCTACGAACAGGACAAGGGGTAATGGGAAGAAGCTGGAACACAAGAAGTTCCATTTAAACATAAGGAGAAACTATTTCACTGTTCAAGTGAGGGAGCCCTGGCACAGGCTGCCCAGAAGGGTTGTGGACTCTCCTTCCTTGGAGGTCTTAAAGACCTGCCTGGATACGTTTCTTTGTGACCTAGGTGGACCTGCTTCTGCAGGGAGGTTGGACTAGACAATCTCTAAAGGTCCCTTCCAACCCCTAACATTCTATGAAACCTTTCTGTTTTCACTTTATTCTAACTACTCACATAAAGCTGAGAGACTAATGCACAGAGGCTTGGTTTAGATGCTATGTGGGTGCTTTGTTTTGTTTTGTTTTTTTCTTAGAGGAAAATGCTTTCTCTATGAAAGCTGAAGTTCCTTTCCCCTTAAAAACCAACCAACCAACCCCAAACAAAGCAAACCGTATACAGAACAAAACAAACACTAGAAATGCTGTACAAACTTCCCCTGTTGTAATCTCCTTATCTGAAGACCAAATAACTTTCTTTGTAAGGCAAGGCTGAAGAAGGCTCAAAAAACACTTTTTTTTTTCCTCATCTAGTTGATGTCTTTGGATTCATGAAGTCCTGCCGTGCCTCTGTGATAGCTGTTAGTGCAGGATTTGAGTGCAGTCTTATGTTTTCTGCTCACATGTTCAAATGTCAGCTTCATAGGCTAGATCTCTGAATTCAAGTATAAATGAAAGCTTATTTGTTTCATCAAACCGACCTTCGTTAGTTTCTTTCCCTGCCAATATCCCTGCTATAATTCCAGAACAATGTGATAAGGAGAGGTAGATGATGATGCTATAACTTTATGCTAGGATAAAGAAATCTAACTGTGCTGCTATTAGTTCTGTTAGTGAAAATTCTCAAGTATTTTTGTTGTTGTTTAAACAGGGAAGATAATTCATTACAGTCTCCAGATGCATGCAGAATTCATGGTCATCTCTATGTCAATAAAGTGGCAGGGAACTTTCACATAACTGTGGGCAAGTATGTTCTGTTCAATTCCTGAAACTAAATAAAATAAGTTGACTTCTGCTTACATGTAGTGCATGCCCACGTATGTGTGTGTATGCTTTCATGCTTTTGAGTTAGGGACTGTCTCATTAACCTTCCCATACATCTGCTTGGTATTATTTTCCATGTGATGCTGCTTCTCACACAGTTCAAAAAGCTTCTTCCTAATGTACTGAATGGGTGCAGTGCATTGTTCCACGCCACGTAGTGATTATCGTTCCTGTCTCTGTGGCTATTTTTCCAAATGTCACTTTTGTCTGCTGTTGTACTACGTCTCTGATTTGCCTCTAGATATCCAACTTATTAAGCCCTTTTCAGTGCTGATCATTTCAACCTTTCATCTGTACTGCCATTGCTTCTCTCCTCCCATCTCTAATTCTGCAGTCATGAATAATCTTATACTTTCCTTTGCATCTTTCTGCTTGTTATTACATTTACACTTCTGCTACGTTGCTCTTTTTCTTCTTATAGGTTTGGGGAGGTGTTTTTTATGGCTTTTTTCACTGCTTGCCTTTGTACCTTATTGCTTGGTTGTTTATTAGTCCTGTCTTGAACTGATGTCATGGTCTTTCCCCACCTTCTGTTTGCACCTTCTGTGATTTGATGTGCTTTTGACATATCTAAAAATGCCAGATGCTATTTTTGTGTGAGGGACTTTTCATGAGCTGTGCCATGTCCTTCAGTGGCAGTAATAAAAGCATCATGTTGGGTGTTATGGAGATACACTTTTTAAATAGGTATGTTCTAAACTATATATATTACATATATTTAAACACATCTGTTACAATACACATAAAATATGTATGTTGTGCACACACTTTATTTACACAAGTATGTGTATATATAAAAAAAGTATTTGTTGAAATAGACGGGGAGAGGTAATTTTTCTGCATAGTCTTGCTTAGGAAAACTCTGTCTTTTATGTGAATTCATTGAACAATTTTTTCATAAAACATACCTTGCTTTCTTTAGGGCAATACCACACCCTCGAGGCCATGCACACTTGGCAGCCCTTGTAAGCCACGAGTGTAAGTTCTTGCTATCGTCTCCATTCAAACAAGTTCAGATTGCTGTCTCCTAACTTGTAGGGTACTGTGGCACATTCTACAAGGACGTGAAGGATATTCTTTGCAGCGTTCTGACTCAGTAGTGACTTACTTTTGTGTTTAACACTACTAGTGTTATCTTTAATTTGCTTCTACATTAGTGGTAGCACGGGAATCTCAGATGTACTTTGTTGTAACAGGTACCGTACGAAATGGTTATGAGTCTAGGTACTAAATTTGTGTGGCTGCTGTATTAACGTGGGGCAATGGTTTCTTATTGTGAGACATAAACTTGGTTAAACCTCCAAACATCTATGAATTTATGTCAACACAAGTGTATAACATTAAGGATCTTAAATACCGTTGCAGAATCGGGCGATGTAGTGACTTGGAAGTTGCCTTATGCTGCTTCTGTACATTTAATGTGTGAAGTGTTAGTCTTTTTAGTACCATTACATACAAGCACCCAAACTGTAGAATAATGTAAGTATTTGTCCAACTAGAAATTCCCTGTCACGAAATTGTAACTCTCCTCAGCTCTAGGGTTGAGGTAATTTGTTTTAGAAGTTCTTTTGAAGATAGATTTAACTTCTTTGTTAAGTGTTTTGAGTTTTGTTTGCAACACGTACGCAGATGTATTGACATAGTAACAAGCACAAACCCAATGAAATGCACACCAGTGCTTGAAATAGTCTCACTCACATGTTTGCCAGTGTGAGAAAACAGAGCACACAATCTCATATTTGAAAATGATGTTTCATTCTTCTGTGTTGTCTTTCAGCCTATAACTTCTCTCATAGAATAGATCATTTGTCATTTGGAGAGCTTATTCCAGGAATTATTAATCCTTTGGATGGAACAGAAAAAATAGCATCAGATCGTAAGTGTTGTGTGTTTAAAAAAGCTTCTTGTTTTCTATATTTTCCCAAACATTCCACTTAAATCATGTTTCATGACAGTTGTGATTTACAGACCACACGTCCAGCTAAATTTGGTAGTGAGCAGTACACTGCTCAGTTACCTATGTGACCTCTTCAATGGACAGTTTGTTTTTAGTGTCAATATCACTGTACTTGGCCGTTTCATTGAAGTTGATTGCAGTTGCACCCAGTTTTGTGTTATGTTGGAGTTTCAGTACGTCTGAACATACTGCAAGGAATTTTGCAGCAGTATGCTGCAGTGAGGATTCACAGGTCTGACTGGTGTTGTAACAGGGGGAAAGAAATCTGATTTGGTCAAAAAAAAAAAATCGAAACAGCATCAGGAATCTTGGATTCGGTTCCTGCATTTGGTTTGTCCCTTCCACAATATAATTTGTGAGGCTACTTCAGGAAGGGTTTGTGTATCACTTTATTTCCTCACGTATAAATAAAGGAGTGTAGTGACCTACTTCACAGAGCTCCTTACACCTTGTCCTCTGACTTGTGTTACACATGGGTGACCCCAGAACCTTCTAAAGCTGCTGCTGCCACAAGGTCAGTCCCTTGGCTGTTCCAGTCCAGTCTACGGGTGTTTGTTCTCCTAAGGGATTGTGTGAAGACTGAGCAATCAGAAATGCAAAAAAAACATGCAGGCTGCTCTAGCAGAGTTCTCCACAAGTCTTGTCTGATCAAGAGAACAGCCGTAAGCGGTTTAGAAGGGCTTCCAGCATGGTACAGACAATTCAATGGCGAAAATCCATTCAAACCACTGTTGAGATGTAGCTATCGTGAAAAACATCACTCTGAAACCTGTTCAGTTGTAGCTCCCTGAAAAACACTGTGTTTCATCTGAAGGTTTGAGTGGCCTGACCTTAATGAATCTTTGCATGACGTGGGTAGAACGTAAATTTCTCTGAGTACAAATGTGACATAGGTCTTGCCTATGGAAAATTTGCTCATGCAGATGGTCCCAAAGTAGTCTTGGCAGTGCTGAGGCTCCTTGAAGAATGTCCCTGGCCTAAATGGCTGAGATGATTATTCTAAATGTTATTTGTTTGTTTGTGAGTGTCTCAGGTGGCTTTTGGCTATGCTTAACTCAACAGAGAGATTTGTTTTCTTCTAGATAACCAGATGTTCCAGTATTTTATCACAGTTGTGCCAACCAAACTCCATACATACAAAATTTCAGCAGAAACTCATCAATTTTCAGTGACAGAAAGAGTAAGTAGAAGAGAAAAATCTTAACAGTGCTTGTTCTTAACAAAAGCTCGAATATGAAAATGGAATCTTACTCTTACAGTGGTTTTGAAAACTCCTGTAGCATGAAGAGACTCTTTGTAGAATGTTCCAGTGCACTGGATTTATCTTGTCAATAACGTAACACTGATGGTAAAATGTATATGCTTAGTGACACGTGCTAACTTCCTGCATTAGTGTTTTGCATCCATAGATCTGGAGTCTGATATTAGAATTAATGATAGATACCCAGTCATTTCTGCTTCACTGGATGCTAATGGTGGTGGTGGAGAAATCCTGTACCTGTCTGTAACCTTGTGTGTAGCTTTACAAATACTTAATCCACCTTTTAGCTTTTTATCCACGTAGGAAACAAACAAAAAGATGCAGCTCACTTGAGTGTCATCAACTTGCTTGTGGAGTGTTTTAAGTGGAAACAAAGGTAGTTTGTAGGAAAAATCCCACAGAAAGGCATCTCTGTCTCTTACCTGTCACGTTTAACCTTTGTTGAACCACCAACTTAATTCTGTGGACTAGAGAGCTTCAACTTCTGGACTTGGAGAGGCTTTTAACTCTGAATCCATAAAGAAAGTAATTATTGCAGCATAGTACATGAAAAAATCACGTGTAAATAAGAAAAAGGCCTTATGTGTACCAGTGACACATCTTATTTCCAGACATTGAACTCTGTGTTGATCTTTTATTCAAAAGCCAAAGAAAAACATCTTTGTGAAAAGTTTAAGAATGACCGAAAAAGCAAGAGATGAGAAAGGAGCCTTGGGCTGGAAGGAAATTCAGAGATGAAGATGGCAGCCCAGTGTAATACAGTTTGTGCTCTTCTCCCAGGGAGAAAATTATTTTTTTCACAATTCCAAGCTGTTTTTCTGAAAAATACGTAGCAAGGGGATGGAGGTGGTCTGATGTTCAGCTTGGGACAAGCAGACTGCTGAAGGGAATGATTCACACTAAAACTTGTGAAAAACTGGCATAAAGAGAGGAATCACAGAATAGTTGGGGTTGGAAGGGACCTCTAGGGATCATCCAGACCAACCTCTCTGCTAAAGCAGGTCCACCGAGATCAAGTCGCACAGGAACATGTGCAGGCAGGTTTTGAAGACCTCCAGAGAACGAGACTCCACACCCTCCCTGGGCAGCCTGGGCGGAGGGCTCCCTCCCCCCCACAGGAAATAAGTTTCTCCTCATGTTCAAGTGGAACTTCCTGTGTTCCAGCTTGTGCCCATTACCTTTTGTTCTGTCACTGGGACCACAGAAAAAAGTGTCACCCCATCCTCTCAACACGTGCCCTTTAGATACTTACAAGTGTTGATGAGGTCAATCCCCAGCCTGTACTGGTGCATGGGATTGTTCCTCCCCAGGTGCAGGACTCTGCACTTGTCCTTGTTGAACCTCATGAGGTTCCTCACTGTTCACCTCCTCAGTCTGCTCAGTCCTCCCAGTTTGGTGTCATCAGGGAACTTGCTGAGGGTACACTCTGTCCCCTCATCCAGGTTACTGATGAAGATGTTCAACAAGACTGGCTCCAGAACCAATCCCTGTGGAACTCCACTGGCCACAGGCCTCCAATTCGATTCTGTGCCATTGATCACCACCCTCTGGGCTCTGTCATTCAGTCAGTTCTTGATCCACCTCAGTCTCCATTCATCTAAGCCACACTGCCTGAGCTTTCCTATGAGAATGTAGTGGGAGACAGTGTCAGAATGAAGAGGAAATTCATAATGCACTGTATTCTCATCTCCTGCTGGTCTAGCAATCTGCTTCATGTTTTCTCTGCACAATCAATGGGACAAGTAAGGCACTCCTTAAACTTCTGGACATCAGCCAACTGCTTATCTTACTCCTTATTGCTTTTTTTTCATCTTGTATTCAGTTTTTTCTCTTGCTCTAAAGATGATTTCTGACAGTTAACCCTGCAGTCTTTAAATACTTTTGGTGGGGATGTGTTTGTTGTGAACATTGCAATGTAGTCACAGGTTGCTTAGGAGAAAAACTTACGAGCAGTGGAGGTATAGTGGTGTTCCATTTTTGCTCTGACTGGCTCAGCAGATAGCCCTGTGGCCTGCGAAGTGTGTTCATGTTTATCTTTGGAAACTGAGCTGGGGAAAGTTGTTCTTAACAGTTACTCACTGAACAACTTAGTGCACTTTATTTTTCAAGAGCGGGCACGTCCGCAGCCGTGGCAGGAGGTGGCCAGCTGGCCGTGGCCAGAACCTGAGTACAGCAAGGTTTAGTTGCTAGTGGTGAACAGGCTGGGAGGCAGTTTGAAAGTCCTGGGCACAATCATCTCTGCTGTCATTGATGTTTGACGTACTGTGTTTTATCTCTCTTAACAATTAATTAAAGTCTCATTGAAGTATCTGAGGCAAGATTAGTTACTTTCAGCAGGTTTTAGCATTTGGAAATCAAATATGTTGCAGCATTAGAAGCTGGAAGCAGACCAACATGGGCTGTGGAAAAAGAATTGTGTCTCTTTTGAGGGTGGAGCTCTGAGTGTTCTGTTTAACTTCACACTGGTTTTTTTGTGTCCCTAGCCAATGGCAAGGTTCTGTTTACCTTCAGTCTTCCTTCTTAGTGTACCTGGTCATCTGTCTTCTAATGCCATCTCTTGTCATGACAGAAAGTGTTCTGTCCTGTTTTGGGGTTGGGGTTCTGGTTTGGTTTTGTTTTGAACCATTGCGAAGTTTCTGTGACCTGGTATCATAACCGATACATTATTTTAGCACCTTCTGTACTTAGTTTGGTAGCAGAAGCAGCCACTGTGGTTTACAGCAACGTTAGCTAACTGGAGAAGTTCCTTAGTTTGTGTCTTCCAAAGTGGCATTCTGCTTTTTGTTTTGTACTATATTCAGTGTGGTTCCTGAGCACAGACTGATGAATCTGCAGATGAAGCGGGGCTGTGATGTATTGCTTTTCCTCCTTAGTCTTGCTTGTCTGTCTTCTCTAGTCTTATTAGCTTAAACATGGCTGAGTTTGTCTTCTGTCAGTTTTGTTCTTTTCTGCTGCCCTTGTGTATTTTCAGCCAGACTTACCTGGCGCTGAATTTATCAACAGCTTTCACTAACAACACATTGACAGCAAACTTCTGAAAGGAACTTAAAATCATGTTGAGTTTTTTTTTTTCTCCTGAAACCTTTTTTAAAAACTAGAGATCTGTAGCAGCCCAACTCTCCTCTTTGGGGTCTTATGATTTAAGAATTTGGGCAAACGAGAAGAAACTGTAGAGGTTCTTGGATTAGGACTGAGGCATTTGGTCTCTTTAAAGTAGTCACGATGAGTTAGCTTTTATTTGCATCGATGTTATTTCTTGCTGTGTGACTGGTCTCAAAAATGACCAGACTGACAACAGTTTTGAGAAGCAGCTTGATCCTGGCATTCAGTTTTCAGGCCCCAGAAATATTTAGATATTTTTCCTTTTTTTTTCCTTCTGGTACAAGCGATGGATGATGACACGTGTGTTAAGTATGTACTGAGGAAAAAAAGGGCATTGCTCTGATTTAACTTAAGCTTGTGGATTTCTGTTATGATATACACTACTTTAGGATCTTCCCTGATATGTTTTAAGAGCCAGCAATTACATAAGGCATGTGAATCTAGAATCATGGAAACATAGAATTGTTAGGGTTGGAAAAGACCTTTAAGCTCATCAGTTCCAACCACTAACCTCACGCTGCCAGGATCATCACTAAACTAAACCATGTCTCTCAGCACCTCATCTCTGCGTCTTTCAAATATCTCTAGGGATGGTGCCTCCACCACCTCCCTGGGCAGCTCCTTCCCGTGCTTAATAACCCTCTTGTTAAAAAAGTTCTTCCTAATGTCTAATCTAAATCTCCCAGGCACAACTTGAGCCCATTTCCTCATGTCCAGTCATTCATCAGTAGAGAGAAGACATTGACCTCCACCTCACTGCAACTCCCTTTCAGGTAGTTGTAGAGAGTGATCAACCTTCTCCAGGCATATCTACATATATCCCAAGGAAGATGGAGGATGAAGCCTAATGAGTCTTAGATGCAATATGTAGATTTATATAGACCTTCTGGGAAAACTGCCACAGCTAAGGCTGTTCAGGAACTTAAATATCTCCTGAACATCTCGTCCTGATTTAAGTGAATAAAGTAGAAAGAGCTGGGGCACTTGTCCTCATAGGTACCAAAAGCAACCAAGTTATAAACATGGTTACTGGAAGGAGCACGTTAGCAAATCTTGAGAGGAGAGCACCAAAGCATGATAGTGAACATGGATAAGCAGCACAGAAGACCAGTAACCAGGAATGTGAAGTGTTGTTTAATGATGTTTGACTTTCATAAGGTACTAGCCAAAGTGATCTTGATGTTTCCTGGTCTTCTGTCAGTCATGATCTCTGATTAAGTAGCTCTTTGTCATCACATCTATTAAGATTGTTTTCCTCGTGACTAACTTGTATTTTTCTTTCTTCTTTCAGGAAAGAGTAATTAATCACGCAGCTGGCAGCCATGGGGTGTCAGGAATATTCATGAAATACGACATCAGCTCACTTATGGTGACAGTGACAGAGGAACACATGCCTTTCTGGCAGTTCTTAGTGAGGCTCTGTGGCATTATTGGGGGAATTTTTTCAACTACAGGTAACTATCAGCATTTTCCCTCTTCTGTCAGGATATAGTTGTGGTTGTAGTGATTATGTTACTGGTAAATTACAGGGGAGTCCTGAGCCTCTAACAGGTTTAAGACAAAGTGCCCTTTTGTGTGCACTGCATTGTGCAATGCAAGCTGCTGGCTTTTGGTGTCCCAGTGTGCCATTTCTGCTGTTTCCTTTATGGTAACTAATAGCACAGTTTATTTGCTTCTGAACAGCAAGGATGTATCTGTGTATACATACACACGTGCTGACTGCTGATATTCTGTGTGTTTCCTATAGTTAGGATCCAGTTGCTAAATCAGTGCCTAAAGTTGAGATGAAATTTCCATCTGAGGTAACTGGGAGGATTTTCCTTGTGTAGTTGTTGGATGTACGGCAGGATTTGCCTCCTTAAATGAAAAGAAACTAAGTTGAGAAGGTACAACTCACTGATTAATCAAGACATAATAAGGTGTCTTGATTGTAGTTACACTTTTTCCTGGCTTTCCCTTGAAGAGAGCATAGTGAAGAGCCTTTGATCTGAGAACTGCTGTTCATAGTGGGCATTCTGTCCCACAGAATGTATTTTCACCCCAGAAAGCTGGGCAGAGGGAATTCCATTGGCTTGAATGGCTTTGAGTGTGCTTTAGTGGACACATTCCAGGATGTCAGAATTCCCCCTTGCCCTCCACGTCTCCTTCTCTGTGTTAATTTCTCAGTGTTTTAAACGCAGCTTTCCTGCACTGTGTCCCATTTAGGTACTGTGTAGAGTTTTGTGACAGTATTTCTGTAAACGCTGTGGTTTTCCTGTGACGCTGTAACCCTTGTTTGTCACTGCAGGGATTTTACACGGCTTTGGAAGATTTGTAGCAGAAATTGTTTTTTGCCGTTTGAGACTGGGCTCTCCCAGAGCCACATCGGTAAGCAAAACTTCCTCCAAGGGTGACACAAGTGGCACAGCTACGTGGGGGTGGATGATAGGCACAACTCTGGGACTCGGCCCCAGCACAATTGAAGATGCTTTTAATAAACCTTTCCCTTGACATTCAGCAGTTTAAAAACACTTGGCTAAGCGAACGTGTATGGGAGCAAGGTGTTTTCTGAGCAGCTCAGTCGATGAGATTGAGCTTCTTAGAGGCTTGTCCACTGCCTTCCCTCTGTTGCCCTTACTATAGCGTTTGCATTTTCCTGTTGCTACAAAAGCTGTGTGTGTTGCCAGGCCTGAGCAGTGTCCCTCAGGCGCCGCGTGTGCGGGACAGCTCTGTTGCTGCCCTGAGCTGAGCAGGCATCACCCTTCCCTCGCTGGGCGTCAGGAGGATTGATGGCTCCTCTAGCAGCGCCTTGATTTGGGTTTACTTGCCTTTCTCCGATTTAAGCCTGTAAAACTTCTGCCTTTCTCTCAAGTTTGGTTGAAGTTTGCCAGCTGGCAAAGTTACATGAGTGGGAGGAGAGAAGGCAAGCAGACTTGTATCATTTTTGTTTGAGAGGTGAAAAGGTGTCAAGGAATCAAGAAGTGTGTGTTTTGGTGGAGAGAGGGGAGAGTCTGTTTCTGGACGAGCCATTAACGACACTGTTTCTGTTTGACTAGGTCCCGCTTCCTGATGGCCACACAACCAACCACTTACCTCTGATTACAGACAACAGTACACATTAGCCTCCTGAGGAAAGGTTCTTTCTTCCTGCCTGATACCAAGACATTTTTTTTAATAATAAAGAAAACGTTGTGCAATATGCTGAGACAGTGCTGACAGGCAGCAAAGCGCGAAGCCTTTACAAAAAAACCAACAAAACAATTTGTGTAGTTTTCTTTGTCTTTCCGATTGCACCTGGAGTCACAGGAGGCTGTGAGACCGCTGAGGTTGGACCATCCTCTGGAGGTGCCGATTGGTGGCCGAACTGAAGGTCTTTGTGCCACTGCAGCGTCCGGGTGGTCTCCGCTCTGCCTGGGAAGGGCAGCAGACCCTGAGGAGCCGAGCATGGCCGGGCCGGGCAGCAACAAAGGACACAGGAGTCCATCTGGGGTCTCTCACAGGTGTACAGCCTGGGGTTGGGGCTGTCTCGGCCTGTTTTAAAGGTGGAGTTGGGGGCTATGATGCTGTTCTTACAGGTGGGGAGCGATCCTGGAAAATCCTGAAGAGGAGGGAGAAGAGAGAGAACTCAGGGAGTGAGGTGGAGCCCAAGCCATAGCGCTGGTCTGGTGTAGCTGCTGCCCTAAGCGCAGTGGGAGGAGCGGGGTGGGAAATGGGGTGAGAGCGTAGGAGTGCCTCAGGGCTCAGCATGGGCTTGGGGCGCTGCTGTTTCACGTGGAATGAGAAGGCATTTAACTGTAGTTTTGATAAAAGACAAGACTCCCTAGCAAAAGGTGAGGGAATTGTTGCGCGCCTCTGTTGGCAAAGAAACAGCTTCATCATACCTCTGCTGCCAGTATGGAAGCCGTGGTGTGTAAATCCTGGAGATGGGGAGGAAAAAGAGCAAGAAGTTGCTTTGCTTTGGTTCCCCTAAATACTGCAGAAACGGGGAGCTGGGGCAGGGGGGGATCTGCCAGCCCAGGCAAGGGGGGGCTGTAGGTGACTTCAGGGAATCCAAATCATTTGCTGCAGACAGGTGATGGGGAGCTGCAGAATTCATCCTTACCCTTCGTGAAGGTTTTTGTAAAATAAATTGAGAGCAATATGAGTTTTATATTGTAAATATGAATGAGAATGAATGTTACTAATGCAGACGGTGCTTTGAGACTCTCAACTGACCGCTGAGCTCCCGGCGCATCCGTGTGGCTCGACAGTTACTCCTCCAGGGTGAAGGATTAATAACGCGATTCCTTCTCAGCACAACTGATTTTTAACAATGTAGTAGGAGCTGATGCTGACCCTGGTCTTACCATGGAATGAATATTCTGACTGAGAGGACTAATTATGGAAAAATAAAAATGTCTGTGGTGGTGTCAGGTTCTGCTGACGTTTGTTAACGTTACAGGCGCTTGGGTGCTGGTGATGAGCACAGTGTAACTCACGTGGCTGATTCGCTATGCAAAGCAAAGGGCTTCCTCAGCTGAGAAATCACATGAAATAGTCAATAAAACCTGGGAAATGAGGAAAGACCTTTGTCCGGTTCGACTGTTGCAAATGAAGCTGAAGGAAATCAGGTCCTTTGGGGCTGACAGACAGGTTTGGGGGTTTCTCTTCTGTGTTGTGGTTTGTGGGGAGCTTTTTACCAATGGTTAAAACTCCAGCAACTTGAGAAAACTCTTGTCCTTGGTGAGCAAGAAAAACAAAAGCTGAAAATTGTTGGTTCCCGTTTCTCTTTGGCATTTCCCTCTAAGGGAAACTTCCTTTCTGTGCTTCTGCTTGGACTGGTTCTGCTTTGGGCCTTGTGCTGACGCTCGTTGCTTACCTGCCTGGGGCCAACCATGCTGGTGGGAAATACCGATGGCAGGTGGCTTTCTGTCCCAGAACTCCTTCAATGGAATTTTCTGTTCTTGCATAAAAGAGCCAAGTGCCTTGGTGTGTCCTAAACCCTTGTGCAGCCTGTTCATGGTGTTCCCTTTGGAACAAAGCTTGTGTGGTGCCTGGCTGCTAATGAAGGGAGTGGAGGATTGACCTGCAGGTATGAGATGCTGAGTTGTGGGGTGACCACAGAGACAACAGGACCTGTGTACCCATGCTGTTGGCTTTCTCTTAGTTGTTACAGCTGGTACCCGTTACCCTCCTGCCATGTGTCATTAGCCCAACCAGTGTGTGTGTGTGTGTGTGTGTGTGTGAAAGGCTGTTCCAGAGAAAACAGTCGCTTATTGCAGTGACTCATTTTTGGTCTCATTTATGTCGAGTAAAAGTGAGTGCAGTGTGCAGAAGTGAAAGGAATGGGTGTGCCAAGGGATTCAGAAACCCTGATGTTGATGTGTATTTTCCAAAGAGGGGAACAGAACAAAAGTACCGCTTAAAATGAGTATTTTTATCTTTGCTGTTATACAGTGTTGAAGAGAGAGCACATGGGAAGTTGTTCTTAACCTTCCAAAGGTGTGTCCATAGCAGGCTGTTTACAGGCTCCTCTGGCTCTTACCTGCTCCCCTCAGCCATGCCCTGGGGCAGGACGCTGCTGCAGCTCAACCAGGGCTTTGCTCTGCCCGCAGGCTGTGGACCCTGCACCACTGGGCACCCGCTGCTCCCTCCAGCTGCACCCTGCTGTCACAGGAAACTGGCGCCAGTCTGGGAGGTGGGGAAGGGGTGGAAGTGGACACTTTTCAAGTAACTCGTTGTTTTAGGGTCTCGAGGAGACACGGAGCTGGATTTCTAACAGGACAAGGCACCTTCGGCCCTGTGGCCTGTGAGCCAGAATGACTCAGTGTTGGCAAGTGAAGGTGTGGCACCTCAGCACTGAGCTGCTGCATGTATTTCACAAAGGACTGCTGATCAGAGAAAAGGTGAGGGTGTAGCTGGGCCTGGCACATGCAGGAGTCAGGAAAGGCACTTGCTCTATGCTACAGCAGAAGATGGGAAGACATTTCAGGGGCAGGGAGGTGAGGAAGCGTGTCTGTGGCAGGAGAGGGGTCGGTCGGGTTAACCGGCAACAGAAAAACAACAAAGCCAAGCTGCTCTTCACTCCCCTGAAATTCTCATCCTGGAAACAGGCAAGGACTTGGAAAGGGAATTCAGCTCTTTCCATCTTAAAAGCTTCCTGGTGAGGACCCACACTGAGATGCAGTGCTTGGCCTCCCTTGGCAGCCCCCACCTCTGCCTGAAGGCCCCTTTGTGCCTCATGTGCTGGTGGAGTCAGCCCTGCTGCACAGAGCTGTGTGAGACTCCCTCCTCTGCCTTGCCCTGCCCAAGGTACTCTTAAGCTTTTCAGGGAGCAGTCTGACCAACGGAGCCCAAAGCAGTTGGTGTAGTTGCTTAGGAACAGTCAGAGGCAGATACAGCTTTGGCATAAAGGCAGCTGTGATTAACTGTACAGACCAAACAGAGGTCACTCTCGAGTTCTCTGAGGGGCTCTGCTACTGAGGATGTCGTGAATAGCTGTTACCCGTGCAGAAACACCCCATCTCCAGTGGCATTAAGTCTCTCTGCTCCTTGTTTCTTCAGAGGTAACCAAGTGCTGCTGCTTTCTGGGAAGATGAGAAATGAGAACAGTTTGTTTGAGGATACTTGCAAAGCTCTCCATCTATTTTTAAAAGGCACCCCAAAGGCAGAGGAGGATACATCTACTGTACGTATTGCCTACTTTCACTGATGCTTAGTTGCAAACTTACTTCTCATAAAGACACTTCCTTTTCTACCAACACTCCATTCATGCAAATAATGCCCAGCGTTTGGCCTTGGCTGTGCTCTGCTGTCCAGAGTAGGTGGCAGGTTGTGCCTTGTATCCACACCACATGCCGTGATACTGCAGCAGGACCTTCGAATTGCCAGAGTGTTTGAGATGTTGCAGTGCAGGAGCTTCACAACAATTTGGGAGATTTCATTTGTTTGCCCTCCAGAAGGCTCCTGCAAGAACAGATAAACGTGGAAGAAGTGCAAGAGCATCTGCTGGGCCAGTCACAGTCACAGTTGCCCTGGGCACAGTGTGGCTGCCCTGAGAACACAGCAGTAACTCCAAGTACTTTGATGGGAGGGAGCTTGTTCATCCAAGAAATGTTTTATTTTGAGTGGAATGAGTAAGAGGGTGTGTGGGACCGATTTGTGTTTCATTTCTGCCCAGGGCTCTGTGAGAGTCACTTCTCTCTCACCCCTCACCTTGCCTGTGCTGGGGTTTGGGAGACTGCCCTTGGGGCTGGAGCAGAGGCCATGAGCCCAAAGCGTTAGGCAGGAGTTTCAACCTATTTCAACCACTTCCACCAGGATTCCCACTCCTGTGTTACATCCCCAGGAAAGCTGCTGGGTGTAGAGTCCACAGGAGCTCTGTACCAGAGGTTTTGGTGTCCCTTCAGAAGGAGGGGGACAGCAGGTGTGTTCTGTGGGGTGAGCAGCTCCAGTCCTGCTCCC
Source organism: Urocolius indicus (assembly GCA_013401255.1). Lineage (NCBI taxonomy): Eukaryota > Metazoa > Chordata > Aves > Coliiformes > Coliidae > Urocolius > Urocolius indicus. The sequence goes on along the minus strand of WBNH01010839.1, from coordinate 473,943 downwards.
ATCCTGTATTTGCCCTGGGGATATGGGTGGAGAAGTGCAATGGAAAAGCTGCAGAAAGGACATGGGTTTGAAAATAGCTGTTTTGATAAATGCTGCTAGGTGGTGGAAGACAACCCTCTGTTGCAGCCTCTCCTGCTTAGCTGCCCATAGGCGGGAGGAGGTAGAGCTCTCCCTTGGCAGTGCTTGGTGCTTGCCCAGAGCCCTCTGGGTGGCAGGGCTCAACACAGCTGGATTTTGCAGTGACACAGGTTCATCCCATGTGTGTGGTAGGTGATGCCTCTCTTCTGCTGTCCCCTTTCCAAGGTCTTTGATTAAAAACTCTGCCAAGGGCAAAAATGAGTGGAAAAGTGTCAGTGTCAGAATATCTTCCTCTGGAGTGTCCTTGTTCTGAGTGTTGCCTGTGTACATCCTGCTGTGGTGTGCCCAAGCCCACCTTGGGGGTGCTGTGGGACAAGGCACAAGCTGAGCAAGGGCCACAGCCTCTTGTTCCACGGGTTACAGCAGCTTGCGTCTGCTGGGGCTGTTCAGTTTTAGGGGAGTTGTTGTGACACATGGATAATAACTGGAAATTACTGTTGGCTGAAGCTTAATGACCTCTCAGGTAGCTGGTTATTAAAGAGAGAGGAACAGCTGTAGCATTTAAAGTGAGCTTGACTGCCAAGCAGGGCTGGGCCTGGGCCTCCAGCTCCCAGCTGGCAAAGGGCTGCTGCTGGAGCTCTGCATCAGCCAGGCCTTTTCTTTACAGTTTAGAAAGTCACTTTTCAAATTTTCAACCTTTTTTGGAGTCAATGGAAAGTCATTAAACCTTTACTTGTGCACATGCCACTCCATGGAACTATAGAATGGTAGAGTTGGAAGGGACCTTTAGAGATCATCTAGTCCAACCCCTTGCAGAAGCAGGTTCACCTAGGTCAGGTCACATAGGAACGTGGCCAGGTGGGTCTTGAAGACCTCCAAGGAAGGAGACTCCACACCCTCCCTGGGCAGCCTGTGCCAGGGCTCCCTCACCTGAACAGTGAAATAGGTTTTTCTGATGTTTAAATGGAACTTCTTGTGTTCCAGCTCCATCCCATTACCCCTTGTCCTGTTGCTAGATATAATAGAAAAAAGAATGCCCCAACCTCCTGACACCCACCGTTTAGATATTTGTAAATATCCTTTGAGTTTTGCCTAAACATGCCAGTGTTTGACTAATGCAAAAGAGCTGTCACCCTGACGGTTCATGGGGGCAGGGGAGAGGGCAACATTTTGCTCTGCAGGGCCAGCATCATTGTGGGGGCAGTGGCTGGGCACTCTGCCAGCAGCGCTCGGGGAGGTGTGCCTGGGATCGGAGGAGGTGGCAGCACCATTGCGTGGGTGCTTTCCCCAAGGAGAGGAGGGCTGAGGGACACATTCCTCCCCTCCCCGCGGGCGGCAGGGGCTGGGAGCGGGGCAGGCTGCAGCCCCCACACCAGCTGCTGCGGGAGTGCCCGGCTCTGGCTGCAGTGTCCCGCAGCCCCTGGAACCCTTCAGCAGCAGGGTGGGCCCCGGGGTTTGGCGTCTTGCAGCCCTGCAGGGCCTTTGCTGCGAAATACCGAACTGGCTTTTCCCCTCTTTTGGCTGCAGGAGGCTCGGCCTGGGAGGGAAGCAGCGCTGGGGGCCAGGAGGCACGGCAGTGGCCATGGGGAGCTGCCTCAACAAACCATGGCAGCAGCCCCTGCTTCGTGAGCTGTTGCTCTTCCAAGGGCTCACAGCTCTGCAGCTATTATTTACCATGGCCCGCGATGATAACGGTGTGGCGCTGACATTTCTGAGCCTCAGCCTCGGCTCTGTTGAAGTGCAGATTGCAGAGCCCAGTGGGTGGTGGTGGGGGCGGATGGTTCTTGCTGCCTCCCAGAGAACAGATGTTTTCAAGGCAACGACCAAAATGTCAAGGCAAAAGAAAGCAGAATCCAGTATCAGTGAGCTAACATTAATGTGTTTGCAGTGCAGAGGTGGGTGTTTGCGTGGCTGCTGTGGGAATGCCTCTCTCCCAGGTCCCCTGTGGGCTGTGTCACGGTGCTCCTGTGACCACGACAGGCTGACCCAGGGTCTGTGGGGGAGCCCGAGGCTCTGCCTTTCAGTTTCACAAGTTATGGGTCATCCTTCCCTTCAGAAAGGACTGGAAAGAGGAGCTCATCGGGTAGATGGGAGACAGCTGTGCTGTCAGGGGGCGGCATGGGACAAGCACAGCAGAGGCAAAACACTGGAATTCCCACAGAAGACTTCAATTTCTCTCCCCTTTTCTATCCATGTTAACTTTGCAGATCATTGACGTGCATGGGCCGTGGTGGAGGTGAAGTAAATCAGATCTGCCAGAGACCCAACGCTGATCTTTAACTCTCCTCCTGCTGATTGATGACAGCCTGTGTCAGGCCTGACGGCAGGGCTGAGCTGGGCAGTAAAGGCCTCAGCTTGCCTTTACTTTCATCTTGATTTTACTAGAGTTATATTAGGATAGTTTTAAAATGTTCCAGTGTTTTGGTTTGTTTTCAATCTGTTGGTGTATCGTAACAACTCCAAAAATAATTCCAGTTTGCTGCTACATCCAAACCACGTGTAGGGCAGGTACTAGTCCCTGTCACGGCCATGCAGGGAAAAGTTTCACCCCTTGATCGCTGTTGGATTCCATTCCTGAACCGAACAGGCTGTGGTGTCTGTGGTGTCCCCCGAGCCCCTCTGAGGGCCCACAGCACGCTGCCCTCCTGCAGTGCTGTGCTACCCCAGGAAGCTCTACAGTGGGAACAACAGTTGCAGTCGCTGCTAAATTTTTGCTAACAAAGGTTTCCCTTTGGCTAACAAACACAACAATAATGCAGCTTGTGGGCTGGGGGATTTTCTCCCCTCTTACAATGATGAATTTTAAAACGCAGCTCTGCAGTAAGAGCCTCAGCTCTCCTGTGATTATGCCCCTCTATTTATAAGCTAATAACAGTGTTATAAAGACACATGTCTACCTCACAAAAAACCTCAGATTTTGTTAAGATTGTGGCCAGTGGGCAGCTAGTAAGTGTGGCTTTTATTTACAGCTGGTCAAAGGCTGTGAAGGAGGTTTCATGTAAGAGGAGGTGCAGGTCAGCATGGGCCTGGGCTGAGTTTGTAATATGGATGAAGAACCAATGCTGACAGAAAAAAAAACCCAGGACAATGGCAAATTTGGTTCTCTGAGGACAGGTACTGGGAGCTGTTTTCAGATTTTTTAATGAATGATGTGAAGGCCAGAAAACAAGTGAGAGAGGAATTGCTTATACACTTTTCTGCTTGAGAGAGCATGATGGCAAAACTAGTGATGAATGTCAGTTCCTCATTCACTGAGCTTCATTCTTTTCCCTTACAATGTTCTTATGTCTCTGGTATCTGAAGAGTTTGGCATCAAGTGGATTTATCTCACTGCAGGTAGCTGGGTACAGCTAATTAGTGGCAGTAATGACTAATGCCCAGGTTTAAGGATCAGCTCACACCCAGGAAGCCTCATTCTATCCCCTTCACTACTTGTTCCAGTTTTGGCCCAAAGTGGTGCTTCAAAAAGTAATGGGATAATAACAAAGGCCACAAGAGGAAGAAGGAGATGCCAGAGTAAGAGGAATGCCAGGACCTAACCCTGACCATACGTGAAATCAGGCTGTGCAGCTTGTTTACAGTGGGACTGACCAGGAAGTGCTTGTAAAAGAAGTAAGGTTAAAATTAATGTGCAGCTGAAGCTGAATATGTAATTTGTCAGATCAAGCAACCACTACAAAGAATGACCTCAATTAAAGTCAAAAGCGCAGGAGGAGAAGGGTACTTTTCAAAAACCCAGCTATCTAATTAAGCATTCACCTGACTCTGTAAAGTTGGTCTCCTTGGCTTTAAAGCTGTAAAGCCAAGGATGCTTCAGCTGCACAGTTCTGAGGCATAGGGGTGAGTTACAGGGCCAGCTCAGGTGTTACAGCATGGCCAGGCCCTGCTGCTGGTTTCCCCAGAGCAAACACACCCTTGTCTGAGGTGAGGGTTACCTTTCTCTTTTCAGGTGCTGGATGTTACCCTGAGTATTCAAGAAGCTTTACAGCCAGCAGGGCTCAGAGTCTTACGTGATCACATCCTGCTGGTTTCCAAATGTCTCCACTGAAACGAGAGGGAACACAAGGCACCGTGCTGGTGCCTGTGGCTGCTGCTGTCTCTGGTTCTTTGCTGTCCCCGTGATTCTCAACACAGGCTCGAGTCACCCTAAGGCTCATTCTGCTCCAGAGGATCTCAGCAGAGGTGCTTAAGGACGGCTTACTGGGAGAGGTGTCAGCAACGCTATGGGGGCACACAGCAGAGGAAGGGGGAGGGCTGGTGTGGCAACACAGCCCTAGGGCACCAGTCTGGAGTAAGGGCTGAAGCTCCACACAAACTGCACATAAAAGCTCCTCCCTGGAAATTCAGTGATCAGAAAGCAGTCTGTTATTAACAAAGCACAGTTTTAATAAAAAGACTTAAGGCTTATGTCTCAAAATGACTTATAAATAAACACAATCACAATACATACAGTCTATTTTTTAGAAAAAGTATTACTTTTATGGTAATATATATTTTCTGAGCTATAAAATCCCATATAAATAGCAAATTGTTCTCAGTATGCAGGTTACAAGAATACATAAAAACTGGGGTGCAGATCTGAAAGGAATCCTGAGTTTGCACTCAACGACTGTCAGGAAACAGAACAATGATGCAGTGGGAGCACCAGAAATGCTCTCGCCCTAGAAGGTGATTTCTGCAAAACCCTACAAATGGAACTAAGAACGTTTCAGTTGCTCCTCCTTGTTTTTCTCCATAGACTCAGGGATGGCTCTGGATACTCCACTCCTTGAGATTCCAGCAGCACCTTACTGATTCTTTTGGCATCAAAAAAAGAACATGCTCTCTGTCTTTGGGGAGACAGAACAAAGGCATGAGCTCGGGGCATGGCTGTGTGGGCCCTAAGAAGCAGCTCACACTCAGAGTCAGAGAGCAGCAAAAGGCATCTCTTGAATAAAGGAAAATGTATGGCCACAAATTCTGGTGGTTAATGAAAGAGGCAGCCAATTCTCACACTCCTCAAGGGTCCCTTGCTTGCCTCCAAAATAATGATGTAAATGGAAACAAGACCAAGTGGAAAGTTGGCACGTCAGAAATATCAAGGTGCAAGTTCTCTTTAAAACACAGTCGAGCCAAGCAAAGGAGGCAGCTGGACTGAACCCTGGCAGGACGCTGCCTCCTCCTTGGCCCAAGCTGCAGCAGCGGGCAGGGGAGAGCTTTCAGCCCATGCTGTGTCTGTGTGTGTGCCTGGGACAAGGCAGCTGCAGCACTGCACCAAGATGCCAACTCGCACGGGCCTGTCCTTGTACTGAAGTCTGAGCTATTTTGTTGTTGTAGCACAACTCTTCTCTAACCATAACAAAAATGGTCAATTATTCATGGAAGAATATTCTGTCTGTTCTTTTCAAGATGTAGTCATCGTCTGTTCCCCCAAACACTGCTATTATATAAAACACAATGTTTTCTTTCAGAATCTCGGGGTCATGAGCTCTGACTTATTACTAAAACATGAATCAGCAGAGCAAACTCATCCTGCAAACTGCAATGAACACACAGGGGCTTAAAGTTTGCTTCTTATTAAAGGATCAACTCAGCGGAGGTGACAAAGTAAGAAAGAGTCATTTAGAGCCTCCTGGCTTCTTCCCAATTTAACTGGGATCAAAACCCAGGTGAAAAGGGTTACACTGAAGCTGAGCCACAGCTGCTGAGCACAGGCCTTCACAAGTCAACAGATGCTCTGGATTCAGAAATTCCTACCGGTTTCTGTCCTTTGAAATATTACAAATAACTTACCCTTCTTTTTTCTTGCTATCCTATGAATACCAACTGCTTCTCTCCTGGCAGTTTTCCTCCTGGTTCTTGGTTAAAAACCCCTAGCAACAAGCAGTTGTAAATATTGCACAGTAAGTTAGGATGGAAGGTGAGAAAAGCAAACGGCACTTGCAGGATGGCTTTTCAGTCCAAAGAAAAGCTCTTCATTTTCTCTGCTAATTCCTGTCTCATTTCTATATGCTTTTTCAGGTTTTGCACTTCGTGGGGCAGGTTAATGTCCCACACTGACACACAGGATTGTAATTCTGGAAGAAAAAGCAAAGCAAAGATTTGAAACCCGCAACATCTTGCATCTCTACAAGTGGCTTTGCTTATCTGCTTATTTTTTCATTGCTTATAAATTGCCTCAATGAAGCATGATGCTCAGGACCTGGAAGGCAAGTTCTATTTCGCACTGTGTGTGAGGTAATGCAGTTATGGGTTACAAACTGTTTGTACTTGCACAACAGTTTGGACTCCAGTTCCTAAACCTAAGAGTGTACCACTTAAAAGCACCTGAAAAACCGTTTCTGGTGCCCATGGGCAGAAAGGTACTGAGCTGAGCTACAGCTAATGCTAGCACTGAGGTGCCTGCATAACATTTCATCTCTTTTCCTGAGCAGATATACCTTAAATGCTTACAAAACCTATTCACTGTAAACCAAAAACGGAAACTGATTTCATCAGGTAGTGAGTATACAGGGAAAATTAAGTCACTTCTTCAGTGCCCCTTCATGCAAACAGCTCTTTATTCACAGAGAATTCATGTTGCTTTTAGTGGAATAATGATAACTTAGCATGAGCACAGGCTCACAAACTAAGGCTCCAAGGTTTCTGGGAGCCTCTGATTCTTCTCTGTATAATTAATGGCACTTTTAAACAGAGTAAAAAGGCAATAGGTATTCTTAAGGTAACCATCAGGGAACAGCAGAGTATAAACACTAATGCTGTAGCTTTGATTCACGTTTGACTCCAAACTCAGCTCATGCTCGCCACCCTTAACTTCACACTGGCCTGGCCGCTTTGTTAGGAGGCACTGAAACAATGAGGGTTCCTGGCTTAGCACAGACAGCCTTGGAAATGCTTTTGATACATTCTCCAATCAGACAATGACATTTACTCCCCAAATACAGTTTTGCAGGAAATGATATACCTCAAAGACTGGCTTCCTCTCCTACAATTTTGGAAGTTACTGTTAGTTTGCATGGAGCCCAGAAATGCAAAAGACAACCAAAACTAGTAATGATGCTTCAGTGCAATATCAAACGTTGATCATCAACCTTCCCCTCTCCATGGGCAGTCAAGCAGAATAGTGTGTACTCCACTAACAATACGCATTAATAAAACACAGCTCAGGTACCTTTGTGATATTTGTTGTCTTCCGTGTCGCTTTTATAGCAATATCCCAACACCAGCACTGCATTCTTGAGGCTCCCTTTTTCAAAGAAATGAAATGGCAAAATTTAATGTTAATGGGAACTTTGCAATTTAAGGGCAGAAGCAGCAGATGACACCATGCCACTAAAGGGATAGAAAGCAGAATTCAGTGAACCGTCCCCTTTATTCAAACTCATTAAACATGAAGAAAAACCCAGCCACGAAAACAACGTGGTTCCCGTCTCCATTTAACATCAGGGTTCACCAGGGCTCAAAGGCCCAGGCTCCTGCTGAACAGGCCCAGGAACAAAGCACCCTTGCATGCCTCAGGCAGCAGTAGGACAGTCATGGGAAACAGGAGTCACAGGGAAGGGACAGGCTGTGAATGAAGTCCCAGTGCACAGCAGAAAAGGCCACTAATCAGTTTGGTTATGGAAAAAAAAAAACAACTAAACAAATATGACACAATTGAATTCAAAGTGTTCTGAAATAACACTGTTAGATGGCACATAGGTGGAAGAATTAGCAGGGAAGCAGAAATGGGATGGAGCACAGGAAGGTGCCTACTGACAGTGCCGAACGAGAGCAGGGGTGGCTGGATCACAGAGGGTTAAGCTGAATGCGACAGTGTTTCAACAGCGGCTTCCTACTCATTCCCAGCAAGACACGTTTATACAAGTCTGGCAAGACTGAAGGAAGCTGTTCTGTGTTCTCCTGCCACAGCAGCTCACTGTCCTAGCAGCACATGGAGCCTGTGGCTGTTGGCTAGCAGAGGAGTGCAGGACACAGCCCATGTGTGTGGCTGGCTTGGGCCACGGCCAGGCTGGGCCAGCTCTGGACCTGCAGACAACCCTGCTACAGCCACACTGCCCTCCCCAGGCCCCTCCATGCTGTGAGTCCTACAGACCCTCCCCAGGAAGGAGATGAGGAAGGGGCCAGTTTCTGGGGCATGAACAGAGAGGAGTGTGGCTTACCGGGAAAGCCACACTCTTGGAATTTTTAAGTGACCACACTGCAGCGTCCCACACACATTCCTTCTGAATGAGCAAATGTTTCTAGAGGGCCCTCCAGAACCTCTGCAAGGTAGAGAAGGATTTGTCCTGCCTGTGAAGATCTGCAGGATATTCTCCTTTGGTATTGATGTAAATCTGTTTACGGCAGAGGAGGGCTGGTGGGAACCACACACACCTTCCATGCTCAGATTTTTAATCACTTACATTTTTTCCTGCAACCAGTCCTATCCATTCTCTGTAAAAAAAGCAATTGGAACTTAAGTACACTGTTTGTTATTCAGACTGGAGTCTGTCCTTTCTTACTGCAGAGAAATCTAAATTCTCATTTACAAAACTAACTACAGATTTACTCTATGGTGTCATGTCTTTATAGTACTAATATTGTAGCTATCAGGACTAGAAGGAATGAAAATGCTGTGCTAGTGAATCTGGACTCTATAGCTGGCAGCTGAGGGCTGAACAGCCTCTCCAAACTTGCTGTCTCAGGCAAAGGCAAGCCAGAGGAAGCTGGAGGCATTTGATCTGCTCCAGACTGCCAGCGCTATGAGGTAACTGTTAGTCGACGGCTACTTCTGGGGCCAGGAAGGAAAAAATAGCCTCCAAATGCATTTCCTGACAGTCATGAGAAAACATCCACAGCCTGCAACTACCAAGTTTGCTAGCTTTACAGGATTACAGGGTGTTTCTGAGTCCACAACAATAACTTCAGAGTATATTTTTGACAGCAGACACACTTTAAATCACACTGACAAGGGAACCTCAGAGTCTTTCTCAAAACACAGTGGCAAGTGATAGGAGTTCCCATGTTGTGCCACAGAGTAGTTTTTGAAGTAATCTGTATTTTAAGCATCCTCACCACAGCAGTTCAATGAACTCTTGAGTTGCTACGGCCTTTATTACTTTTGGGAGAGATGCAGGAAAGTGTACAAGTGAAGGAAGCTACACTAGCCAAGAAGTCCTCCATCCTCAACTATGCTCCTCTGGCTGTTTGTACTTACCACTGAAACCCACCCCTGCTGTCTACCTCCAGCAGCACAACACAGCTGGCCCTGGTAACCAGAACAGCACAGAGGTACAAGCCTGCACCCTGAGCCAGAGTGTGTAGCACACTGCCAGCTTTGCTGAGCTGTGCCTGTGACTCAAACCTAAAAGAACCATTCTTGAATAAGGATGGGAGAAGAAAACTAGGCAGTAAGCAAATAAGGAAAAATTACTAAATCCTAACAAGCTCCACAGAGAGAAGCCAGAAGCATGAAAGTTAGGTGGAGAAAGAAGCCAGGCTGCCGCAGATGGCAGGGGGAGAGCGGGGCTGAGAGCATGGGCTGGTAGGAGCCCCAGGAGCAGCGCCTGTTCCACGCGCTGCCAGTGTTCAGCGAACACCCCAGCGCCTGCCATGGACCCAAGATGGCAGCAGGGGAAAAGCACGAATGAACAAACTACAGGACACGCTAACCTGTTACCTGAACACCATGCCAAACACGAGACAGCAATCCTGAACTTGGCACTGATTTCTAAGTACAGGTCATTGATGGCTTCACTTACCGAGCTGTGCTGCTATCATGACTCTAATAGAATCGCAAAAGTTGTCTATAACTCGTACAGGACGACGTGTTGATAAATCAAGCAGCAAGATATGTCCTCCTCCTGTCCCGATCCACAGCGCAGTATTCTTCTGCAGGCAAATTGTCTTCACTCTTCCAGAATAAGCCAGTTTATGTTTTGATTCCTTGTTTAGCTTATCTACTTTGTCCCTAGGAGTATGGAGAGAATTTCTATTAAAATCTTGTGGCACACTGTTCCACAACTGCCAAAACCATTCTCTCAGTACCAGCCTTCTAAACAATCACTCAGCAAGACAAGCTGCAAAAATGTCATGCTAATCAGCTGACTGACTTGAAACAAACTGGGATGAAAACTACTGGAATTCTGAGACCCAACGGGTCTACTGTAAAAGACCTTTAGAGAGGAGGCAGGTACACTTCTCTGTTTTGTATTATCCCAGTCAGCAGGAAAGCAGGAGAAGCTTACGCTGCTCCTGACCTCACCGTGAAAAGGAAAAGGTACACTGAGGAACAATTAAATGCAAATGAAAATCATTGTCACTATTAATAGAATTCTGATCTCTGACTGGATCTGTGCACTGGAGAGAGAGGACATCCTTATGCAGGGGATGCAGAGAGTAACTGGATGCAAAAGCATTAGTACCTGAAGGACAGCAAAAGACTGTCTTCTTTCTTGAGCACAGTTAAATCAATCTTCTTGAAACATTAGCAAATTGTGAAATATAGCAAGAGTCTTAAGAAATTGAGATTGTGTATGGGACATTCTGAAGTTCTGGGCCAAAAGAGAGGAAAAGAATTCCACGTTTGCCTAAAGAACTGAGCAAACCCCTTACCTCCAGCAGGTTAAGGTACTATGCTAGAGAAGGCAATCTGACATTTAGCTTTCTATGCATCAGGCCACCAATCTGAAATAGAACACTTACTTCAGAAAATGTGCACAGTCAATGAGTTCAGAAAGTTTTTCTGTCTTCTTGTCCCAGATTTCCACAAAATGGCTGTTTTTCTTTGCCAAGTAGATGGATTTGTCTATTGCTATCGAAATAATGTTTGCATCACTGTAAGCGTTATGACAGAACCTAGAAGAGACAAGAACTCCAGTTAGATAGAAAACATCTAGTACCAAAACTTGTTTGTTCTGAGTAAGGCTGGCTTCCCTGTAAGTCTTACAGCAGCATTGAGCCTCAAAACCAAACTGGGCTTGCAGGGTGCAACTGAAAGTGTTTGCTATAGTTTTCCTATAGTTCCAACATAATTCTCACAGTAATGGGGTTACATAGATGATGTGTGGACAAGAGGAAATGGGCTCAAGTTGCCCCAGGGAAGGTTTAGACTGGAGATTTGGAAAAACTTCTTCACTGTTTGTTAAACACTGGAATAGGCTGCCCAGGGAGGTGGTGGGGTCTCCATTCCTGGACATATTTAAAAGCCATGTAGATGGGGTGCTGAGGGATATGGTTTAGTGCTGGGCTTGGCAATGTGAGGTGAGTGGTTGGACTCCATGACCTTAAAGGTCTTTTCCAACTAAAATGATTCTGATTCTATCTCTCTGGAGGCACATTAATGCCCAAAAGCTATTAATAAGTCTTTCCCATCCATCTGCTTAAATCACATTTGCTCACAGCATAGCAGGGCAAACTCCACCTTTCTAAGCTTGGAAACACTTGATAGTTCTCACAGGACCCACCAGACCATAAAGGGTCACTTGACACAAAGATGAGTAACTGCAAAAAACAGCAGTGAGAGCTAGTTCACCCTGCTCTGCTCTTGTTTCCCTTGAGCTGACACTCTTTTGGACTCTTCCTCCACATATAACTTTTTCTCTCATGCCAGATATGTCTATGCATGTTTCAAAATATTATTTATTGGCCCAGGCAAATTACCAGCATTAGCTTATTTCAGTGACTGTTTATCTTGAAGAACTGCTCAAAACCACAGGTCTCAGTAACACCACTACTTTGCCTAATCCTACTTGGTTTTGACAACTTCCTTTTCAAAACCATTTACAGTTTTGCCTCCACAGAGGCAAATTATTCCTGTGATGTATTTTGCATCTTGCAACAGAACTGCATTTCGCTGAAGATTTAGTTTCTTGCTTTATATGAACACATTAATTTCCAAAGCAAATTAATTTCCCAGAATAATGACCTCCAGTAGTGTAAAATAAAACACTGCTTCCCCTGCTCAGGAACAACTGCCCTTAACTTCACATCCGGATTTGTCCATGTGAGAATTATATCAAACACTCCAAAAACTCCAGTTTCTAATTTCTAAATAATGAGAACTCAGCAGTCATACATGATTTAACTCTGCAAGGCAAAGGTATGCACACATATCATCCTGACAAACATGTAAGGACAACTACTAAGCTGTGTGTGTAATTCTAAATAAAGTAAATAGGGCCTGGAAAATGCACCTGGGGAGAAAAGCTGATCAGATGCATATTTTCTGAATAGATACTGACTCTATAAATCCTTTATACAGTAAAAATGCATATCCCTTGTTTAAAAGCTGCAATGAACACTTTAAACATTACTTTCTGATCATATTTTCATGCACATTGTATTTATGTGTACCATAGAAGGAAAAGAACTGAAACAAGAGAACTGAAAGAATGAGCTCTACAACAAGACTTGACATCAAAGGACTGCCAGATTTAAGGAAAACAACAAAAGACCCAAGAAACATCACATATTAAAAAGACTTACAGTTGACTTGTCTTCGTTTCAATGAGCTTCTGAACAGAGAAGTCACTTGTTAAGGCAATGATCTTTGTTCCACAGCCTCCCCAGACTATGTTTTTTTCAGCTAAGCATGAGGATTCATTCAGGCACATCAGAGGTGTGCTAACATTTCCTATAGTTAAGATCTTCAAAGGCGTAGCACCCTTACACTGCAAAAAAAACATACTCTCCATTAGAAATGAGGAAAACACAGACACTCAGAAACTGTTGAAGCAAGGCCACACAGCCTGCTGCATTACATTCACACAGACAGAAGTTCTGAACCGTTACAGCATCATCCGTATCTTGGAGACATCACTGCGACTCCCTGACTGAATTGCATATGGTCAGCAGCTAACCCTCAGCAACCAATTGACAGAAACAGCTCCCACCATCTCTTCATCTGTTCTGCATGAACCCTGATCTACTGAAAATCTAAACCATATTGTCTTTAAGATACATATTCTATGAACATTTAGTGGGGAGGAAAAGGAGCTGTAATAGCAATTAATCAAAGAGATTAAACCCATTAGAATATTCTTAATAACAACCATGAATGAGCCTCTAGTCAATTTGCCAGCCCTTTTAAACTCCTAAAATGAGAAACAATTTCCCCCTCTTAACTCTGTTGGTTAAAACAGCCGTTGTGAAACAGGTGCTGTTCCTCTAAATCTGCTGTAGAAAGTAATTTTTAGTTTTAGAGAAGCAATTAGAAAATAAGCTGCATGAAACAAAGCTACTGCATTACGTATTACTGACAGTATTTTGTAGAACAGACACCAAAGAACATGTCTACCTTTACTGCCCTGTCTTCAAAAACTGCCAGTTTGCCATCAGCTGTGCCTACCAAGAAGAAATTCTTCTGTTTGCTGAAATAAAGGAAAAGAATGAATTCCAGAAATGCCTTGATCAGGTAAGAAACATTTAAATAAGCAGCTTCTGGTCATATTTTCAAAATGTAACCCAAAATATTTAAAATTCCTTTATACCTTTGCTTTGAAAGAGAATTGCAGTATAAACAAGTGATGGAATCTGACATTTTCTGCAGACGATGCCTTCTTGTTTCATCTTCCGTGTTAACAGCCCACAGAGAACCAGACTGGGTTCCTGCTACAATCCAGTTTTCTTTCTCAGTACGAAGGGTCACTAAGGCCAAACTTAGAATTTTACTATCTGCAATATCCTGAGTCAGAAAAGAAAAACAATCTAGTTACAATTTCAGTAAGAGTAAATGCTAGTAAATTGCTCGTAATGAAAAGGAAGTACAACCTTCATGGAACCTGGGCAGACCCGAGGCCTAGTCTCCTCATTAAGAAACCCAATTTCCTATTAGCAGATTACACCTTTGACATCTGTCTTCCAAGTTCTGGGAAGGACTCCTCAAACAGTAAACATGACAATCTCTAAGCTGAATGATGAAAACTCTCTATTCTAACATAGGTCTCGAGGTCATCAGAGAATTAAGCAAACGGAACTACACGAAAATGTGTGCTCAGTTTAATTGCTAACAATAAAATTATTGGTCTAATAGTCCTTTTTCTCACATAATCACAGAATGGTAGGGCTGGAAGGGACTTTTAGAGATCNATATTAATGAGATCCCCTCTCAGTCTCCTCTTCTCTAGACTAAACAGCCCCAGTTCCTGCAGCCTTTCCTCATAAGGAAGATGTTCCAGTCCCCTGATCATCTTGGTGGCCCTGCGCTGGACTTTCTTCAGCAGTTCCCTGTCCCTTTGAGCTGGGAAGCCCAAAACTGTTCTCACTTCACTTTTAGAAAAATAAGCCATATAATTTATACCAAAGCTACTAATTCAAATGTATCATGGTCAACAGATGGCAAAATGGAAATATAACTTAACCAGCCTTCATGATGAGTCACACTCAGTTCTGGCACACATGTTCATCACAGCACATCAAACCTGGGTAAAAACTTTCCCCTTTTCTGATGGCACAAGACTGAGATGTACAAAATGAAAACAAAAAGAGCTGGAGGGTATCACCCAAAGTGGAGCATGTGGGTGTCATCCACGGAAAGAGAAGAATCATTAAGAGACTAGCTGGCTTGTTAGGGGAGACAGAGATATGAAAGGTTGTGTAACTATTACTCCTTGTTCTAGCCTCTGTGCTACAAATAGCTTCCAAGTGGAAGAAAGAAACCCAGTAGTGGAAAGACAGCACTATGAGACAGTTCAGGCTGGATGGCAGGAAGAGAGGAAAAAGTGGCTGCTCGTCTGCCTCATTTCACAGATACAACGATGACTCACTTATGAGCAATCTTTGTTCTCTCAAAGTTTAGCTTTCCAGAAGTAATAGCCTGCTGCTAAAATGCAATTAATTCTCCTGAAATACATCTGGGTGCCAAAAGAATTAGAATAAATGGCAACTTTCTCACGTACCTCACAAGTATGTCCGTCTGTATTGAGGTTAACAAAGGAAAGCTGTGCTTTCTCTGTGTTCCCATTGCCTATCCAGACTCCTGCCTTCTTGCAGCTCTGATTGGCAGGGACCATGCACTCTGCTGTAGATGTGCTGGGCATCGAAACGTATCTCATCAAACAGATGAGCTCTGCAGAATTCAGGATCTCATAAACCTACAAAGGAAGCCACAGTGTGCACATTGTAGTGACAATGGCCTGCACAGTGCTCAATAACAATGGATAACAATGGCTTGTGGAACACGGACACGGTACCTCAGCAGGGTTGCTCATTTGTATCAGCACTACTCATGAGCAATCTTTGTGTGCTGAGCAACTTTCTGTTGACTCATTTTGCTGTTCACATTTCAGGAAGTCAGTGGGGTTAAGGCCTGCTTGAAAACTTCACCCGTTTTAAAGAGCAACATGATGTGTGGTAACAGACAGTAGGTTTCAGATTCAAACTGCTGTTCCTCCTCTCACACTCATGGAACAGTGTAGGCTAACCACACTGACAACATATAATATATAAGTCCTTTTTGCATAGCTCTAGTAAAGACCATGAAGTAATTTGACTTCTGTTTTGCTACAATCACTATACAGCAACACAGGGAAAATCAGCAGGCAGGAATAAACAGTCAGTAGATTTGGAAGGAATGGTTTCCCCTGGATGGGAAGAGCAGACAATATTTCATGGCTATTTCAGTTCCAGAAAAAGAGGAACAGAAAAAACCCGTGTGCCTCTTACTAACTTAAACATACTTTTCCTTTTTAGAAAGCACAACAACTTAGTGGTCACAAAAATACAAATAAATGCACTAAGTAATACCTGGGAAGATGTTGGTCGCTCCTGAGGGTTTTCCTTCAAACACTTTTTAATTAAATTTTCAACTTCAGGCCAGGGGGCACACCCATATTCTTTGACAGGATCTAAAACGTGAAGTTAGATAACTTGTTACCCAGCCTTTACTGTAGTACACAAACGAGAGTTCTGAATAATTTCCTTCTTATTTTTAGAATTTATCTAACTTCTTACGGAGCTTCCCTAAGAAATATCCTCCTCTTTGGTAAAATGTCAACATGAACATAGGGCTCATACAGAAAACATCCAAATGCACAGCTGCACTGAAGAGATTCTTAGTCATTAGATTCTGGGATGGCTTCTTCAGGGTAGAGGGTCTGAATTCTCTGAGCCATGAGTTGGAATATTCTCACTAGGAGGAGAAAATATATGAACTCTCTTTCTGCCCTTTCCTAGATGGAGTGACTTTTCAGTTTTAAAGACTGCTTCATGACCATTGCAGGGCAATAAAAAAATGATGCGACACATTAAGCTTCTAGTACTATAAAAATTCAACAGCTCTTCACACAGAAGTTGCCAAATACAGAGTTACAGTGTTCAGCTGATTACACTCCCTCCAGCCTGACAGCCCGTTTCATCTTCCTTCCAGCAGTCCACAACTGCACACTGTAATGCAGATGGAATATGAAGAATGTTATGTAGCTGGGAAGGGACTTCACACTCCTGACAAGTCAAAGGGGAATTTCCATTTCAAATCCTGAGGGGTGACTGCTCTTTTCAGGCACTTTTTTGGGGTTTTTAAATATATTTCAAGGGTTTTTTTTAAGATATGCAGCTTCACAATAGTGGATATTATAATGTATTTTATCACAATCAAAGAAGTGCAAATATGTTTATCTTCATGCATGAGGGGTATTATTTTTGGAAGAAGCAGGAGAAATGGTCCACTTAATGTTAAAGCATTAAGCAACAAGGCATACCTGGTAACTTTCCTTGTATTGCTAATTCATCAAATTCATTTGGAAACTTCAAGCCTTCCATTATTCTACCTCCTCCTGTCAGAATGTCATAAAGCAGCAAGCCAAATGAATAAACATCAGCTTGCTGATTGTAAATAACGTTTCCTCTGGCTACCTCTGGTGCTCGAAATCCTGCAAATAAATCATCCATTAATAGTTACAATTCATACCGAGATGAAGCCATCTTTATCCATTCATCAATGGATATTGAAACTAAAGGGCAAATCTGCAGTCTTTACTGAAGGCCTAATCTTTAACACTTGGAGTCACACCTTAACACACAATTTCCAAGACCTAAAGGCACTTTTCAAAGTTGTTGAGTACTGGTGTTATTTTAAAATGGATGTTAACACATTCTCCCTGAAGTCAGGGAACAGGGCAGGTATTTATTGCCTTTAGAAAAACTTAAGACCAACCTACACATTATTGAAAACTAAAACAATAAATGATGTTAGCAGTATAATTCCAATATCACAATAACCATACTGAAACAAGACAGCAAAAAGTTGTAATGAATGCATGTAATTTAATTTGTTCTCTTGTATAATCCTTAGCAGCCTCCTTGACTCTGCTAAAAGGAGTTAAAAGATGAACAGGAAGAAAGGCCAAGAGGTGTAAATGTGGATCACAACTTGTTATATGATTAGGACTGTATTTTTTTGGTGTTGACTATAGATATGAGGCACTTCTTAAAGACTACATAAACCCCACACTAGCTACTGTTTGACATAATGCATTGTAAACCAAAGTATTTTCCCCACCTGGTGTGCCTTCAGAGGTTTTTATTCCCATTCGGCAGCAATACTGGGCAATGCCATAGTCAGCTATTTTGGCAATAACAGCTGAATTAGGGTACAGGGTGAAGAGCAACACGTTGTGAGGCTTTAAATCACGGTAGATGATCATTGCTGAATGCAGATACCTGATAATCAAAAAAGTATTTATTGAAAGCATTCATAAAGTAGAGATGCAGCTATGCACAGACACTGACCTCACTGTTCCCACAACAGTAAATTGTGCTTTCAATGGCGAAATATTGTGTTAAAAACCAAAAAGTCAAACATCACCAACATAACACTGCCTTACTGTACACTGACTTTAGAACTGCTCTGGAATGCCATTTGCTGGCACATAAACATTGCAGCACTGTAGTACCAAGTCTTCTCTGAAGTGTCACCGTACATTTGAAAACTGAACCTTAGAAGTTTAAGGTCCTTTGCAGTTCAGTAACTCCTGAGAACATCCACAGACTTTCAGAACTTTAAAAATGCACCAAATTAATTTCTTTGACATTTTAATTAGAAATCAACAGCCACATTGAAATTCCACCCAGACCTCTTGCTATCCCTCTACTTGATACCAGACTTCTGAGAGTTGTCATTGATAGATCCCAAATCCCTATCCTCATTTACTACTTCATACAAACATGACTCGGACTTCAAGTGATGAGAGAATTGAAAGCAAAGGGTTAAAAGCATTTAAAAGTGCAAGTGCCCACTCATCTCTTGTGCAGACATCTGTGAGCAGAAGGCCTTGAGAGTCAGCTTGAGGAGCTCTGAAGGAAGGAGCCTTAAGTGAGCCTTAAAGTGGCAAGATGATTATGTTTTGGCTATAGTCTGTGGGACCAAGCAGACAAACAACTTCAAAATGGTTTCAGCAAGCCTGTAGTGTTCAAAATAAAATCATTGCTTTGTTTCTCTGTAATGTGTAGGAGTGCTCTTTGTGCACATTAGGTGGAGTGATTCCCTGTGAGCCAGGCACTGCAATAAAGGAATGCTGCGCCTTACTGCTACACTGGGTAAAGGACTTTATTCCCCACTTCGGTGACATATGAGTGCAGAAAAAGACAGGTAACAGAAGTTTATGATATATATCAGCTAATAAATCATAAGTTCTAGCATTTGTCTGATCCAGGGAACATTCTGCTTGAGACAAAAGGAAATACAAGCTTTCATTTGCAGTATATCCAACTTGCAACTGTATCCCACTATTACAGCAATGTAAAGGTCACATTTACCTTAAGCCATCAGCTACATGTAGAGCTATCCTGTGCTGCAGTGTTCTAGTTAAATTTGCATTGTCTTGTTGAAGCAAACGATCAAGAGATCCTTTAAGGGCTAATTCCATCACCAGCATCCGGGGACGGATTGCAGCAGCCAGCAGAGACACTAAACTGGGGTGATGGAGGTGACAGAGCACTGCAAGCTCCTGCAAATTGTAAAACCAGATAAAATATGACAACATAACTTCTGTAGCTCTGAAGTAAGCTCAGAAGTATTTTGGAGGAAGTCTTGCAATTTACTTAAGCTTTTTCACTAGGGTTGGTATTCCAAGAGCAGCAGTGCATTAAAAAGGCAGCATTTCTTACTTGTCTTAGGAGCCTGAGGGAAGTATGTTTATTGAAAATCTTTACGGCAACTTCTTCTCCACCATAGGATGCACGGTACACAGATCCAAACCCACCATCACCTTTTCAATCAGAAAGATGAAAAGAATACTAAAACCAAAGGGACATCAACCGTTTCTCAAAAAAAAAGCTGAAAAGGTCCAGTTTTAAAATGTGTGTATCATCTACTGTGTTAAGCTTCATGATCAGTTATCAAAACACATAAAAACCAGTGTCCTAGCATACAAGTTAATTGAAAATTCAAAACTCAATCACTTGAAATTCAAAATACCTTAAAAAATACATTTCCACATAAAAGAAATCTCTGAAATGTTTCCCTTATGTTGCAGAACTGATTTGAATAGACTTGTTAATATAAGGTCTGTAAAAAAAACCCTACAGAATAATGCTTACCCAAGAGAAATTCGGGAGCTTCATCAAATTCCAGGTCATCATTGTTCAACATAATATTTCTAGGTAAATCAGCCAATATTAGGTCAGGAGCAATCTGAGCTATTGGAATGGTATGTCTTGGTTGATCTGGATTTACCAAAAGGTCACCTGAGAAAAACAAATGAGACAATAATAAAAAAGAAAGATGTAGTCATCACTCCAAAGGCTCTGAAAGATATCTGGACCTCTGTGAGTATGACTGATGTACCTACAACTTAATTCATATTTGTGTGTATATATATATATGCCCACACACACAAACATACATACATATCTACACTGATTATGTTTTCCCTTCAACTTAATGTATCTTACATGTTTAACTAACTGGATTCAAGCTTGTGAATGAAGCTGCATTATTGGTATCATGACAAAACCAATTCTTTCCATTATTGTCATTAATACATGACTATACATGATTGCCACTGCAATCTGTCCCATATTCTACACTTACACAGATGTCTCTTACATTAAAAAAAGAACAACTTGCTTTTGATTTATAGTGTAATCTTTTCTTAGAGAAATTAAACATTTTAAAAGAACGTGAAGCGCTCAAATCTTATAAAAGGGATGTTGTATAGTATTTATCTACATACATCTCTATATACCTCATAGGACATAAATACATACCTTCTTCAGCTTTTTTTAGTAAGTCATCAAGTAGTATTTTTTGGTGTTCTTCACCATCTTGAAAGCTGTATAGAGCCCATTTCTTCAATAGTGTTTCCCCTTCACCACATACATCTATATCCAACAAACCTGGAAACCATTCTTCCATAAGAGAATCTATGTGATCCACAACTTGCCCCAAAAGGATGCATCCTTTAAGAAATCAAGAGAGGGAAATTACAGCCTCAATCTGCCATACTTGTAATTACAGAGCTAAGCTCTACACTCCAAAGGCAAAAGCACAACAAACCAAAATGCCAAGCTGCAATCAAAGTGGAGCAAAAATCAGGCTCAGGAATAACTAACCTTTTCTGCAAGAAGGTGCTGTAATTTTCAAAAAACTGTCTGGGTTGTTGTCAAATACTGCAGATTCCACTAGACAATAAGCTTCAGGAGACCAATTCAAGTAGATGCCTTGTCTCCAATACATTCTATTAGGACGAAGAGCTCGCTCTAGAAAACAGAAAATGAGATGAAAAATCTGGATGAATGTCACATTGTAAAATGTTCAGAATAATTTGTGGTACGTTATGATTGTAGGTTTATATCTATTCAAATAACAAACAAAACAAAGGCTAGAACTTTGCAGACAGAACAAAGCCTCACAAAAGCAGCCCCACAAAAGTTGACTATTTCTCATTTGGTGTTCAGTTCTATAAGGCACATCCGCTAACTAAATATTTAAACCGATGGTAAGTCCTGTAGCAGGTGATGCATGTAGGGTTTAGACAAATACTCTGCACATTCAGGTTCAAACATAGAATATCTTAGTCAACATATAAAAAAAAGCCAGTGATTTAAATTGTCCCTCTATCATACACTCATGAAATAGCAAGCCATGACTGGAATTCTATACTCAGGAAAATGATATGCCAGAAGAGGAGGCAGTTATGAAACATATCTGTAGAACATTAGCAATGCTTATTTTTCATACTTTACTTGTCACTGGTATTCATAAATCATACATTAAAAGCCAAAAGATTAATGAAATATCAAAGTTCAGTAGATAGATCTCATGTCAAATCACAAAATTACTGGAAAAAATAAAGATTCCCCCCACTCCTTTCTGATAAATGCAAAGTTTTTAGACTTTCTTAAAGGGAGAATCAATGAACCTGAAGAAAAGTAGTTTGTTTTACTACATAGGACACATCTTTGCCTATATTCTTTGTAGGAGCGAGCAGCAATATTGCATAAATAGAAGGGTTTGCTTCATCTCTAGCACCTGTAGGAGAGACACAGGCTGCTTACAAGCTCCACTTTCTTTTGCGCACCACTGTAAAGATCAGGCATTATCTGTTCCTGGATATTTTTCAGTTACAAAAATGACCACTGTTGTTTTTCTCACATTTGTGAAGTGGGCAGAAATTAGCTAAAGCGAATTTTAACATTGGGATTAGAGCTTTACCATGATCACTATTGTTTTTGAAGATAAGAGATTTGTACCTCTTCCTGATAGCATGTAAGGTGATATTTCAAGCAGCCTGTTGATCAGCCTGGACCAAAATCCCATAGGAAAGTATGGCATCTCATAAAGCCTGATGATGATTTCTGAATTTTCACAGTGGGGAAGCTCTATAACAGGTCTGTGATCAGACAAACTGAAAGAATAAAAATATTAGACAGTATTTAATGATGTACACTTCATCCAAACTGACTGATGCCACACATTACACTTATTATGTAAAAGAATTAACTAATGAATGATTGATTCAAAGGATCAGGAAGCTGCCAGGTAGTCTATTTGCTTATTCTGCTTGTTTGTGCTGAAGTGAACAGAGCCTCACTAACAATCACTAGACACCAAATGTAAACGTGGGAAAAAGCTGAGACACGTAACAGGAAGGTAAGACATGCAGATAATATCTTCCCATACTAGGACTTTGAAGAATGCAGAACCTCGAATCAACAAAACCATGCAATGTTAAGCACCATAAGCGTTATTCAACACAAAAGGGAAATCTGTAATTGAGGCAGAGAAACTGCATTACCTGCTTCACATAAAGCAAAAAGACAGTGTTCAAATTCATAACACTTCTTTGTCACCATATTTAACAGCTAGACTGCTTGGAGGAGATACTGCCTCCCAGTCCTGTAACTGTGGGTCTCATTCCACGCAAACAGGCAACAGAAATTCCTGTTTGTCTTTTATATTGCAGTTAGTATCAGTAATGCTGGCAGACTGAGATAAAAATCTAACCTATAATCTTCCTGCTGTAGTCTTGAAGCATGGTAAATGTAAAAGAAATATTATTCTCACAAAACATTTTATCATTTATAGATTCCACGTATCCCCTATGCTAATATGACAGAAGCTTTATCTGCTACAAGATCAGCTTAACGTAGCTCTGAAAGCTTTTACTAAAATGCAGGTTTTTATTTTGATTGATCATGTGGCTGTCATTTGTGGGTTTAGCTCTTTGCTTACCTGCTTGGGATTAGCAGTTGATCCTCTCCTAATGGCAAAGCAATCTGAAACTTTTCCAGAAGCTTAAAGTATTGTGACATGTAGATCTTAGGAAATTTGCTCTTCTTTAAAAGGAATTTTTCCACATCTGAGCGCTTTACAATTCCCTTGGGGTACTTAGAAGATCCCTCCACTTTCACTGTCAGAATCTTTCAAAATAAGGGAAACAATTTCAGATGTAGAGTCATCATTAGAAAGCATTTTCTTGACAAACTTTGTTCACTGAAATATTTGGTAGCCTGTTACTTAATGGAGAAAAATGGACTCCATTTCACATTGAAACCAAATATTTCCATAAGGCCAGTCAGTGAGATGACAGCAGTGAAAAAAAAATCAACCTATCCAAGCACTTACGTGCTACCATTCTTCAGTAGCTTTTCACTTTGTGTTGTGATCTTCTAGGTCTTTTATCACTCTTAATCCCACTAGCTTTAAAGACTGAAACTTAAATTTTTGCCATCCCATGTCCTGCACTGAATGAAAGGTTAAAATTCTGAGGTTAGGAAATGTGAATATACATAAAAATTTGTGAGAGTGTTTCAGTATTTCAGTGATGGCTTCATGTAAGCACTCAATCTGCTACTCTCCTGACCCAGTAAGTGAATCCACAACACTCTCCTCTGCCATCAGCACCAACGATACAATGACCCTTCTTCTCTCATTCTTACTACTTTAATCCAAAGTTTCAGCTTTCATCTCAACCTACTGCAATATATTGCAGGATTACTTTGCACCCATGGGGTTTTTCTAGTCTACCTGTATCCTTCTGTCTGGTGCAGTTTAAATGATATTGGACATTACATTGTAAGAACATAGAACCACTGAGACAGTTATGTAGAAAGAACCAAGGAAAGCAATCTGGACACTGACAAAATTCTAGGTCATAACCTAGTAGAGAAATGGTGAAGAAGGATTACTGATAAGTTACAGCAGGACAGGGGAAAATGTTTCATGGATGTAGATACCAAAAAAAGAGTCTAACCTGTGCCATGATTTTACATAGCCACTTAGGATCTACAAAATACAGATCTCTTAGCTGCAGTGCTGGGTCTTGGAAATGAAGGAGTACACCTGTGAAAAGAATACTGTAATTAGCAATGCATTTCTCAAGCTCTAGATCAAGCAAAGTAAACATCCCACTCTGAGCTGTTTTTCTCATGTGACTTGACATAAGCAATTTGAATAATAAATGCAGGTATTGAATTTATGCCAATATCTCAGGAGAGTAGGTCGCAATCATGGAATCACAGAATTGTTTCAGCTGGAAGAGACCTTTAAGATCATCGAGTCCAGCTTTTGTCGCAGTCCTGTCAACCACTAGACCATTTCCCTATGTGCAACATCCAACCATCTCTTAAACATCTCCAGGGATGGTGACTCCAGCACCTCCGTGGGCAGCCCGTTCCAATGCCTGACAACCCTTGCAGGAAAGAAATTCCTCCTTAGATCCAGTCTGAACCTCCCCTGGCCCAACTTGAGGCCATTTCCTCTTGTTCTGCTGCTTGTTACTAGGGAGAACAGACCCACCCTCACCTCACTACAACTTCCTTTCAGGTAGCTGTAGAGAGCAATAACGTCTCTCCTGAGCCTTCTTTTCTCCAGGCTTAACAGCCCCAGATCCCTCAGCCATTCCTCATATGAGATGTGCTCCAAATCCTTTACTAGCTTGGTAGCCCATCTATGTATCCTCACCAGCACCTCAGTGTCCTTCTTGTAAAGAGGGGCCCAAAACCGGACACAGTATTTGAGGCGCGGCCTCATCAAAGCCAAGTACAGGGTCACCTGTACATGACCACCTCCCTCCTCCCGCTGACTCCTCCTGTTAGATATAATCATCCAACAACTATTCTAGTCAAACTATTACAGCAATTGCATATTTCTTCAGTAACTGTGCTAACCAGTGGGTATGATGCTTTCAAGGAGGGCTAAGAGATACAAATTATTACAGTAGTGATCCTTTAGATCATGGAATTCTTTTATGATATAGCAACTTGCATTATCAAACTAACATTACCCAAGCTGAAGCGTTTCAGCTCAACACTTTGTAGCAGCCTTGTGTGAGATGTTACTAATCCATACAGCTCTGCTTCAGAATTGCACCAAAGTGCTAACAAACATACACTGAACATAATATTTTACCTGATTCATTCAGAAAGTGAATGGCGTGAGGGAGTTCGTTTTCATCCAGTTGTAACTGGCTTTCTTGTAGCAGCTCCAGTAAGCGTTTCTGATCAATCACAGGGAATTCCACCGGCACATTTTTACGTTCCAGCAAAATTCTCTTCTCCAGCTCCAGGTAGCTATCAGGAATTAGCTGGCCAACCACTGGTTGATCTCTGATCTATATAATTAGGATTAATTTATTCATGTAAAAAGCAGACAGTAAAATTAAGATATAAGGTGGGTACATCCTC
The DNA here is from genome assembly GCA_013401255.1 of Urocolius indicus. NCBI lineage: Eukaryota > Metazoa > Chordata > Aves > Coliiformes > Coliidae > Urocolius > Urocolius indicus. The sequence continues at coordinate 448,779 of WBNH01010839.1, read as the reverse complement.
TCAATAGTTGCAGCAAGAAAGAACAAGAAGACTCATTTACTGACTTACATGGGTTCTGAAAGGTTGATATAACCATTTTTTCTTTCAGAATTACTGTATGGATATCTCTCTATAAATGAATACTCAAAGAAGGACATATTTTCATATCCCATGTACACACACACACACACACACACACAATTATGTCTTCTCAGAAGGATCAGTTCAAAGAGAAGCTTTGATGTGAACTAAAAGGAAAATATTCACTGTGTGAGCTGATGATGTCACACATCTCATGTTAACAAAAGAAACTAGGTCAATGAAAAATGATGCCTCTTGTAATCTGTAATAGCTCTCAATATGTCTTTAGATAAGCTAGAGGGAAATGAGTAGTAGCTCAATGAAAAGTCTCTGTTAGTGATAAGCAGTGGGCAAGAGGAGAGGAAGCAATAAATTTAGCCAGGTTAATGACACACTGGGGAAAAAGAATTGGGTGCCTTGCCCGTTTCCTGAGCCTGAGTTCCTTCCTGGAGAATTCCTTTGGCCTTTGGTATTAGCTAGCATATAACAAGGTTCTCCATTCTCCATGGGTGCTAGGCTAGAATTTTTGTTTGAGGGAATGGCAGATAATTTTCCCAGCATTTCCAGAGTGGCTTCTTAGTTTGTGATCTTCCTCTCAAAGAAGTTAAAATGCCATGGCACTGTCATATTTTTGTGTTACAAATGTAATTACTACCTTGTGAAAATGTAATTAGTCCCTTGTATAATTTCAAAGACTCAAAGCACATGATGACAATGTTGAATAGTTACCTCACTTCATCTAACTTCTAACCAGGTGCCTCGTAACACTCCTTCCACAAAGCATCTACATTTATTATGGAAACTATCTTTTTTCCCTTCAGGCTACCTTGAATTAGAAGTTCAAATGTCAGTGTAAATCATAGCCACAAGAGATGTGGATGTTCCAGGAACAATTTTTAGGTACCTAAGAGCAAAATGTTTTCAAAAAGCAGAACTTCTGAGAATTGAAGAAGTACGGTGAGATGCAGGGCTACATACATCTTCACAAACGTCAGCTGTACCCTTTCTCTTCTTTGGAACACCACCAGCATGAGGCTGGTTAGAGAGCACATGCTGTATTTATGAATTCTTCCGAGCAGTAATTATGAAGAATTGATTTGTGAAGTTCTGCTGTCATTAGTATCACGGGACACCACCTTTTCTCTTTAACGTGGTATGACACTACAGGTGACTAATATTGTATAAATGAAAAAGAAGTATTCTTTTTGCTACACATTGGATCTTCACAGAATCTTCATGGGATCACAGAATGTTACATGTTGGAAGGGACCTCGAAAGATCATCTAGTCCAATCCCCCTGCCAGAGCAGGACCACCTAGAGTAGGTCACACAGGAACTCATCTAGGTGAGTTTTGAATGTCTCCAGAGAAGGAGACTCCACAACCCACCTGGGCAGCCTGTTCCAGTGTTCCCTCACCTTCACAGTGAAGAAGTTTTCCCTTGTGTTTCTTTGGAACCTCTTATGTTACAGTTTGTAGCTGTTTCCCTTGTCCTATCATTGGACATCACTGAGAAGAGCCTGGCTCCATCCTCCCGACACCCATCATTTACGTATTTGTAAACATTAATGAAGTCACCCCTCCAAGCTGAAGAGGCCCAGCTCCCTCAGCCTTTCATCATAAGGGAGGTACTCCACTCCCTTACTCATTCTGGTGGTCTTGGAGGATGTTAGGATGTTTTCAACATTATGAACAGCAGGTAGCTTACCTTGAAGTGAAGACTCTCTTTTATGATGATTTTCCGAAGCCTGATGATGGAATCAGATTCCTCTGTGGCGTTCACAAAGTGATAATCCTGGATGGCTGGGAAGCCTCGCTTATTCAGCAGCTCTCTAGTAATTTTAGTTATACAGGCTTTACGTTGCATATCATCAGAAACATCTAAATGAGTGCCAACAAGAATGACAGGGGATGTCGAAGCTCGAGCCTGTGAGTAAGATTCATACAGTCAATTAACTCAATAGTGAGTGGCAATGTTATTGTTTCCCATCCATATCAAATGTGAGCAATTTAGTCAAAACAATCAATACAATGAAAAAAGCAACTGTTTCTGTCTCTTTAAATATACCTTTTTAAAATAAGTTTGAAATCTGAAATGTTAGTTCATGTCTTTACAACCTCATATGTATGACAGCCTTGGCTGGATAAGGCAGTAAAAATGCATCAGCCTACAAACACAAAACATTCTTTTAACATGCAGAAAGAAGCCTCATTTCAAAATAGAAATATTAGAAAATCATCTCTTTCTAAAGGGAAATTTGATTTCATACTTTGCAGATGAATATCACTGTTGGTAAAATAGAGAGGCACCTGTTGTTTTCATTAAAATTGTCCAATAAAATGGAAAAGCAAAGGGTAGTCTGCTAGTTGTCATTGGAACAGTGCAGCAACAAAACACCTGCAAGTACTGCACGGCAAACATATCAGAAATGGTCTCTATCAACACTAAATTGATTGTAATCCTCTGTTCTGTACCACTGCTCAAGGTGAAAAGTGTGAAAAAGACAATTAACAAACAGGGTCACTATACAAAATCTTCATGTAATTGCACGGCCCACCATAGCTAACCATCATACAAAAGGAAAATACAAGTAATGCTCACTCGCCATGGGGTGATTCCTTCAAATGGAAATAGAACACTTAGAAGAAAAATACATAGGCAGATTCTCAGACCATGTACATCATAGAATGGCAGGGTTGGAAGGGACCTTTAGAGATCATCTAGTCCAAATCCCCTGCAGAAGCAGGTTCACCTAGATCAGGTAACACAGGAACGTGGCCAGGCGGGTCTGGAAGACTTCCAAGGAAGGAGACTCCACAACCCCTCTGGGCAGCTTGCGCCAGGGCTCCCTCACCTGAACCAGAGTGAAATACTTTTNCCAGATCAGGCCTCACCAGGGCAAGTAGAGAGGGAGAAGAACCTCCCTTGACCTTCTGGCTACACTCTTCTTGATGCATCTCAGGATGCCGTTTGCCTTCTTGGCCATGAGGGCACATTGCTGGCTCATGGTTAGTTTATTGTCAACCAGGACTCCCAGGTTTCTCTCTGCAGAGCTGCTCTCCAGCAGGTCAAACCCCAGCCTGTACTGGTGCATGGGGTTGTTCCTTCCCAGATACAATTTCAATCCCAGATGATTTCCCTACCATAGTCCTGGAATCATTCCTATTAACAACAGAATGCTAAGCATACATGTCACAGCATGATTTCAAACCTGCATCTAGTTAGTTTCAAATTAGTCAAGTTCTAGTCTCCCCAGAATTTACAATGGCGTAAAAGACTAAGCAGGTTTCACTCTTCATCACTTTAATAATATCCCTTTCTTATAAGTGAATTCAAATTTTTGTCAGAACATACCAACTATTCCTTTGTGCATCACTCTATACTATTTTAAGTACAAAATGGTGCTGATCAGGTCTTTGTACATCTACAATTATTTTCATATATGATGTATTTCAGCTCTTGTTTCATCTCATCATTTTATTTAGTGTAAAGCATCTTTCCACTTCCTCTATTATTTATGGTTAATTTGCTGTTCACCAACAGCTCCCTGGAAACTGGAATTCCATTCTGTACCTATCTATGGCTCACCTTGATGTTAAAAAGCCATGGCTTCATAGCATCCACCTCTGCTTGTCCTTTGCTGAGATCATAAACGGCAAGATATAAAGCTCTTTGGGTCATAAAATGAGGATGGGTACTGTAGAACTCTTCTTGTCCTAATGATAAAAAATTTCCACTGTTTAGTACTTCCCTCATTGAACATCTTCAGGTCACCAAAAGACAGCAAAACACTTATTCTCAGATCACTAATCCACAAATGAAAGTAATGCTTATAGAAAACTATCTAAATCGACAAGAAACCTGTAATAATTATGAATTTTAGTTAGGTTAAATGTGACTTTAGGTGACTGAAGTGTAGTGCTGACAGTTGTAAGCTAGTTTTAAATCAAGAAGTGTAAGATTTAACAACTGGATAAACATGGCTACTGCAAAGACAACCTGAAGGGTCATGATTCTTTTAAAACTCCAATATGTAATTTCTCCCTCACACCTTCCTTTGTTCTTCCCGCTCATTCTCCTATCCTTTCAGCTGCTTCAAAATAAGACTCCTAAGATTACACAATTAAGCACTTAAAATCATAGCTGAAGCTGGACTTCTAGCTTGAATGCTGCTCTTCTGTGCTTAATGACTGTGACACACAACTATATTTAAATGATCACAGAGCAGTGTTTAAGAATAAGTTTTCAATAGTCTAAAAGATCTCTGAATTTTAGAAGTGCTTCTGGAATCCCCCAAACTTAGAAAGTTTTCCAACAGCCCAAAGTTCCAAGTTCCTAAGCCTTTGTTTTCCGTGACCTCATGGAAACATGATACCACAGAGCCTAGGGAGACCCAGGCTATAAAAGGGAGAAACGGAGCTGAGTGGAAGATGACACTTTTGCTGATTACAAGCAGTTTCTTGCTATTCTGAAATGACAATTCTTGAGTGCTATGGTTGAAACAAGTGGTTGGATCACATGTGGTGATGAGAAATTCCTGTGGCTTTGAATTAAATTTGAGGGATTAGCTGCCAATTTAACAGAATTCTCTGATTTATAAGTGGTCACTCGACTTTTGATGTAAGTCTGCATCAGTCTACTGTCCACATTGCAAAATTTCCCATGATGACTCAAAGAGTTAAGTAATGCATTGGTGTGTTACAAAATACAATAATAAAGGACAATAAGGTCTTGCAATACCTCCAAAATCCCACACGTTTAATATGAGCTCTTTCTTCATTTTGCCTTTCCCTTGAATGATCCAGTCTTTCACATCAATGCCTACTGTAGCTTTCGGACAGCCCAATTCCGTTCGTTTGCATTTCATTAGTTGTTGTAGCAGGGTGGTTTTCCCACTGCCAGTGTTTCCAACGATCATGAGTTTCATTCTGTTATAAGGTACAGCCTTCTTCAGTCGTTGTTGAAGAAACCTGGCATTAAAAAATTTGCAGAGATCACTGAAGTGTATCTTAAAGAACAAAACCGACACAAGACTAAACAAAAATCTAAAACCCTACCATTTTCTTCAAATCTTCAATATTTGCTTGGTATTATTGGGGTTTTAACAATAGATTCTAATTTCTGATTTGACAGTTACAGCTTAAATGTGCATGTGGGCTTTTTGGTTATTTTTGTAATTACCAAAAAATGTGCTCTGTACGATGCACTTGGGAACACAAGAAACATATTAGAAATGGTGAGCACCATTTATTGCATGATTTAGAGAAGTATCAAATATTGTTAAAAGTCTAAATCTCTATAATCTGTTTTATATGTATATGTTGATATGACACATTCCATAAAGTAGCATGATGGATTTCATATGACAAACCAGCATGTCTTTTCAAAAAGGATATGTATAGTGTAAAACAAGAACATCCAAGAACAACAGGGCAACAAACCTAATAATGTCTCTAGCTTTGCATCCCACATGTTTGAAGTCCAAATTAAGATGGAGTCCTTCCAAAGGAAGATCCCAGATTTTGGACAGTCTTCCCATTTCATCTGGAAAGAATCTCAATTCAGGATTATGACTTACATCCAGAGAAGTCAAGTTCTCTAGGAAGCCAATCTGAGGAGGAATCTAAAGAAAAGAACATTTAATGGGCAATTAAACATTAAAAAAACAATATGAGCATGAATACATTTAAGTATTTACAAAACCAGGTATTATTTTTAATGTTCTAGTCTAACTTTTTAAAATAAACAAGTCCAATATCCACACTAATGGAGCTCATAATGAATTCATTACACAAACTAATTATATGCCACATTCCAGACAGAAGAGCATAACAGAACATGTTAATTTTCATTCACCTCAAGTACTTTTTGCACTTACCATTTTACTAATAGAACAAATAGAAGAAAACAGATCAAATGAGCATTGAAAAACTGCCTTCAATTGAAAAGTCATTTCATTTTCTTTAGGAAGAATCTTACACTTTACCTCCTTTAAGTTGTTGTGGGACAGATGTAGCTTTTCTAGCCTAGACCATGCACATGCCTTTTCACTCAAGTCCAAGACATCTATTTGGTTATGATTAAATAACAGCTCCCTTAAGTTTAATGATTTCCAGTGCATTGGTCCAGGTAGGCTTACGATCCTGTTTTGGCTTAAATCTACTGATCGCAAACTAAAAGCGTGAAAATAAAAAAGAGAGAAGTTAGTAAATGAAAAAAATAAAACTGAGATTAACTGTAACTATTAATTTTTAATACATAAACAAATGGATTAGATATTAGGACAGGGTTCTAATAGGAATGTAGATCGAAGAAGATGCAGAATTACTACTATGAGTAAAAATAATCAAGACGATAAGATCTTTGTTACCTCAAAAAACAATAATAAGAAAATACACAGGACTGATTCAGTGTAATATTCTTTCAATGTATTTGTCTATGAATGAAATTGGCTGGTCATGACAACAAACATCCACACTGTACTGTGTGTATATGTTTCAGATAGCAAATGAGTGAGTCTGTTTAAATAAGCGTACATATTGTGATAACAGTCCACTCCCTCCTTCCTTCTGTGCTTGCAGACATGAACAGCTTTGTTCAAGTTAGTGAAAGACAAAAATCAGGTTCACACTCCTGTAGTGCAAACATTTAGTACTTCAACTGTGAACAGTTACAACTGTAAACACTGTTAATTGCAATGTCTAACTTACTAGAATAAATGTATTAAAATATTTAATTGCAACACTAAAATGTATTTTCATGTGCTTCTTTATAGATTTCAAATTAAAAAAAAAAAACAGTAGGGAACTTCTTGGTATTATCAACTTTCTAGAACCCAAGATTCCATGTAAAAACTACAGATCTCACTAGGTGATCTGAACTGCTCTCTTTCTTGTTCCTAACATTAGATGGTATGGATATTTCACTCTTTTATCAGGATGTTTTTATGGATATGTGTTTGCAAATATATAGAATCATAGAATGGTAGGGTGGGAAGGGACCTTTAGAGATCATCTAGTCCAAACCCCCTTCAGATGCAGGTTCATCTAGATCAGGAGGCATAGGAACATGTCCAGGCGGATCTTGAAGACCTCCAAGGAAGGAGACTCCACACCCTCCCTGGGCAGCCTGTGCCAGGGCTCCCTCACCTGAACAGTGAAATAGTTTTTTCTTACATTTAAATGGAACTTTTTGTGTTCCAGCTTCATCCCATTACCCCTTGTCCTGTTGCTAGATACATATATGTGCATAAGCTACATATGTATTTAAGAGCTACATTAAAATAAAGATTTAATTTCTTTAAGACATCTATTGGACAAATATGCTGCCTTTGTTACTGTGGAGTATGAAGCACGCAAAAAATCCTCACAACTCCTTATTGATTTGTCTGGGCTGGGAGATGTACAACCTGAAAGCTGCACCTTTTTCAACACGTCCATTACATTTGCTGCTGTGAATACACATTAGCATGCTGAAACAGTGGAATGTCATGTTAATAATGACATGCTCTATGTAAATTAGATTAATGTAAGTTCACAAATCTGCGGGTCTGCCCTTCCCATGGTTGCCTCAGCACTCATATCTACCCACATCTATTAGATAAGTGATCTGATCATCCCTTCCGAGCACTCCTTCTGCAATCTGATACCAGTGACCCATTAAGGTCAATAACTTCTTTAAAACAAAAGGAGAAGTTTGATTTTCACATGAGTAATGCTTTGAAGGTATAGCAAAATAAACGTCACATGCATCTTAATCACAATTCCATCTAGAGGAAGTGTCATTCTTTGCAAATAAATATCCTGTGATATTTGGGAAGCTAAAAACCGATCTCAGGGGCCTTGTGCAAAAGTCTGCAGAACTTCTTGAAAATGAAATATTGCCAGTATCTTTCTTATTGTTGGTTTCAAGAAAATAATAAATTAATTCAGGTCTTTGCATCGAGAACTGTCAGCTTCAGATACATTTTCAATAACAGTGATTTTAATCTGAGGAATGGAAATTCTCAAAATAATAAAGAAAATGTGACTGATTTGTCTGCAGTTAACAGCTACTACATTTGGGATTTAACCCATTAGAGAGAGTTTCCTGGAAAATCAGTAAAACATGAAGAATTTTCTGCTTAACAGAGGTCAGCTTTTTTCCACCAGCCTTTCCTTCAAGAACTTGACATTAACATCAACAAATAAAGTAATAACTTACTGTGGTAGGAGAAGAATTGATTCTGGAATGTTAATAAAATTATTCTGGGATAATTTTAAGCTTGTTATGCTGGATGACAAGTCAGGTATTATTTCTAGAATGGAAAAAGAGGTTAATCCTATTACTTTTCACAACTATTGTCCTCTATACACAGGTCCCTGTACAAGCTACCGAAGGCAGAATCTGAATCTTTTTTTTTAAAGCATATTTAAATCTAAACTCCCCAAATGAAATAATTTAGAACTGAGCTAATGTGTTAGCTTTTATCTCATTACATACTATTGTAGCTCACCTTATATTGGCATTAAACCTTACTTAGACTTTACTGTATTGCCAGTATATACAATATTCACACGGTTCACCCAGATTCTAGTGGGTCTTATGCATATAAAAATTACTCTAATGGCTCGGCTGTGTTTAATGCAGGTGTAAGAGCTGCCTTCTGAAGGTACTCCTGCAAGAACATTCAGATTTCACTTATGCAATTTGTCCTTTTCATAAGTAAATTAATTTTTACACCTTTGCATAAAATTTGCAAAGCCACTAACACTGTGAGATCAATTCAATTGCTGAAACACTGGCCTCTAGTGAAGGTGATCTGACCTGTGGTACCTGAGCTATCTGCATATGGCTTGGAGACACAACACAGGAGCTATGCAAGAACTGCATTTTCTGGATCAGAAGCTGTAAGCCAAATGGAACACCTCAGGACATTCACGTGACACCTGCATTCAGGCAAATGAATCGCACATTCTATCTCATTCAGAAGACATGATGGAGACAGTGTGGGAATACTTAGAATTCTAGAATTATTTAGGTTGGAAAATACTTTTAGGATCAGGTCCAACTGTTAACCCAGAACTACAGCACTACATCTAAACACCTTTTAAATGCCTCCAGGGATAGTGACTCAACCACTTCCATGGGTGGTCTGCTCCAGTGCATGATTAGTGAAGAAATCTTGCCTAACACACAATCTAAACTTCCCTGTTGGCAGCCTGAGGCCATTTCCCCTCATTCTAACACTTGTTTCCTGGAAGATGAGACCAACACCCACCTCGCTACAACCTCTGTTGTTGCTATGGTTGCCACATCTGCCAACCCAGCTTTGGAGTGAATACTAATAACCAGTCCTGAAAGAAATTGTGCTTAGTCACTACTAGAGCTACTTGGAACTATGGGGATAAAACAGTGCATCTACTAAAGAAGTATGGGTCTTTTCCCTTTAAACTCAGCATCAGAAGGAAAGGTTAATTCTACAATTGACTTGTCTGAACAGACATTAGGAAATTTTCATAGTATATGAACTAAGAGCTGGACTCAAGTCCTGACAGAACAATGCTCAGTGTGACAAACAGTCCAGCTCTCAAATAATGTGGAGCCCCAGGTGCTTTCTAAATATGTTGTGTTTGTTAGTATGAGACCAGCCTAGTAAGTGCTTCATCTACCACAAGGTTACATGGTACCAACAGTCTGTTAACCCAATCATTGTATACTTACACAATACTGTGGTATTTCTCAGATGTTAGAAACTGGCTCTGAGAAAGCCTCAAGGCTTTACTTTAATCCTACTAGCTTGGAAGGGATCTTGAGTCCAACCATTAACCCAGAACCCACCACTAAGCCATGACCCTAAGCACCTCATCTACACATTCTTTAACTATGTCCAGGGATGGTGACTCCACCACCTCCCCAGTAGCCTGTTCCAATGCTTGGCAACCCTTTTGATGATGAAATTTTTCCTAGTATTCAATCTAAACCTCTTCCAGCACAACCTGAGCCCACTTCCTCCTGTCCTATCACTTGTTACTTGGGAGAAGAGACTAATCTCTACCTTGCTACAACCTCCTTTCAGATAGTTGCAGAGAGCTATAATAAAGCCTCTCCCCTGCCTCCTTTTCTCCAGGTTAAACGCCTCGGGTTGCATCAGCCGCTCCTCATCAGAGGAGCTCTAGACCTCATCATTGTGCTCCAGACACTTCACCCGTTCTATTGCTTGTCTCTGGACATTCTCCAGCACCTCAATGTCCCTCTTGTAGTGTGAGGGGCCTAAAACTGAACACAGCACTTGAAATGTGACCTCACCAGTGCCAAGTAGAAGGGTAGAATCACTGCCCCAGTGCTGCTGGCCACACTATTTCTGATGCAAACCAGGATGCTTGCATGGTATGTGTTTCATTACAGTGTTAAACATGTATTAGTACTAGATTTGCAATCTGACTTTTAATTATTTTCTCTGCCTTGAACTGTCTCTAACATTATGTAGAATCTCAAGTTCTCTCAATCATTTTTATAGCATCCACTACAAATGTAAAACCAGGATGAGTTATGCCAAGTCAGATCAATTGTCCATCATGGGAAGTATAGTTCTTCCAACAGCAATCAAAGGCTGATGCTTAGGGAACTATGTAAGCAAGGGCAGGCTTACATGGTATTCTCCTTTTCTATTCTCTGAAGACTCTAAACACTGGTGGCTGAGCAATTTTGTGACTTGGTAGAGCTTCTCAGAGGTGGACTCTATTTTCACAGATACTTACCAAGTGCATTCATCCTGGCATTGAACTGCTCCAGTTTCGTACAGCCCATGAAGATGTTCTCAGCAAGGGATGAAATACTGTTCTTACTGATGTTCAAAATTTTCAGTTCTTTCAAGCATATGGGTGAACATAAGCATGAAATTTTGTTTCTAAAAGAAAAAAAATCCATGTTTTATTCAAAAACTATTAGCTAAAAAATGAAAGTAAAGAATATTGATCTGACCATGCCATCCTTAAACTGGTCAACCAAAAATAAGACTTACATCTTTATATAGACTGATGAGTCATCAAAAACACTGGTACATGTGGCAACACGGAATAACATAATAACATGACTGGTATTAATATTGTTTTAATCAATCTGGACAGCAAAAGTCAGAATGTACTACAAGGTGTCACTTCCTGATGATATATTGCAGCTCAGTCCCACACAAAGAGCTACAGAATGACTATCAATCTAAAAAAAAAAAGAATGGAATTCCATAGAGGGGATACGATTCAGGATGAGTTATATATGTTACAAACAATGCGTGCTAGGAAGAACATCAGAAAGAGATGAAGATTCTGAAAATACCATTCAGCACTGTTTTGCAAGGGTAATATACTATTAATAAAGTTTGAAATAAAGCTAATGAAGAAATGCATAGGATTTTGAATTGAATATATTGCTTCTCCCAATGTGATTTACATATTTAATACTGCTTGTTTTAGTTACATATGTTGCTCCCTTTATTCTGTCTGAACTTTTCTGTAAAATATGTCACCACCTTATTTGAAAAAAACTTGTGGAAGATGAATGAGATGGTATCCGCAGCTTGCAGAGCTAGCAATAACAGCATTCTTAGGAACTCTGTATTGGTATGAATTATCTCACTCACTAACAAACACAACAAAAAACCAAACAAGTGGTGGTAAACAAAAAAATGTCATCTTTTCTCTGCTTCTGTCATTTAAAATACATCCATACTAATTAATGCAATTCCATGAATCATACTTCCAAAAAAAATCTTTAGTGCATATGAAATACAGGAGAAACTGTTCTGTGTACAGGAAACCTAGTTGAATATGTTAAAACACAGATAGTCCTGTGGATGAATAGTATGGTAGTAGAAAAATCCCAAACTCCAACATTTGTAGTATTTTACTGAAACTGCAATGCTATTAGATTCTGTCAAGGCCTACAGGTATTCTCATGTACTTTGTAATACAACACTGAAAATTGTAGCAATTAAACACATTTAGAAGATGATGTCAGTATTTCATGACTGACTTAAACAATCCCTTCCATGCTATAACAGTCATCATTCTGGATGACAAATGTATTCTGTTATGTTTTCAGGCTACAAACCATTCACTAATGCTACTCACCCCTCTAGCAACAGCTGTTCCAGATTTTCAGCAACGTTTGTAAGAAAATCAGGAATGCACACCAGCTGATTGTATGAAAGATTAAGTTGCTTTAGAGTTGGACATCTGAGGTATGGATCCAAAGCAAAGGAAGGTCCAATGTCATTTCGAGAGATATCAAGATTTGCAATACAGTTCATTTTCAGTAAGTAAGTTGGAAAAGAAGTAAATCGGTTACTGTGCAAATCCAAGTAAGTCAGGCATTTCAAGTTCTGAAAGGAAATAACTCCTTTAAAAAATCTCAAAATATGAATTTATAGGTTCAAACTGAGTTACATTTTATACAATATAAGGAATTCTTCAAAATTAATTATATGCTTTTCATAAAATTTTACAGATATTAATAGCCTGCAGTTCTTGGTTCCACTTACATTATTACGTTATTCAATATATTGTGTCCTAAAGCAATTATCTGCAATTCTTGAAACAGTTCAATGAAAATACTTCTATTTCTAGCTGAACATAAATCTACCGAATGATAAATGAAGCAATGTACGAAGCATGCAAAAATACACCACTCTATTCATGTGTACTATTGTGATGGTTGTGTTGTTAGAGACAATTTATTGTAACTAATCTCAACATGTATTACACAAAAGTATGCAGACTTACTTCACACAGTTGTTCTGGAATGTTTTTAAGAGCATTTTGATGGAGTTCTAGCTTCTCAAGATGTTCCAAATGACTAACTAAGCAGCTATTCTGGCTGATGGCATCAATGTTCTCCAGCTCATTTGATGAAAGATCTAGTGATTTAATATATTCTTTCTCTGAGATCAGTGAAGAAAGACTGTCTGATGGTCTTATATGTGGTAAAAACCTTGAAGTGCTTTCTATAAAAAAAGAGAAAAATAGTATGATTTAATTTATCACATAATTAAGATCAATCAACTTGTGATCTGAAGATGACGAGACAGTGAATTTCTAGATGTTGGTTAAGATCCAAATCCATGAAGACTGTTATTAAGAAACAGACATTTGTAACACAGTAGAGGGACACTAAGAGATGGACACTTAGGCGCTGTGCAACAGAAGTAGCTTTTGAAAGCCAAGAAGGACACTCAAAAAATGTCACTGACTATTTGATTTTACATAAACTGTCTGTGAAGCCTGGGTAAAAACCCTAATCCCTCTTATTTGTACTCTGTTGCAGTATTTCCAATGTGTATCCTCCTCTTTGCAAACAAAGAGATAATCTGACTAAAGTATTTGCATGCTAGCCATGCTTGTGAAAGCATTAAGGCTGAAAAATCTGTTACATCTGTTAAATTGTGTAGTTTACTTACTGGGAGATTCATCTGACAGCAAGAATTTCCTTCTTTGTTTCATTAAGGGTTCATAATCTGAGCCAGGTCCCTGTAAAATTCCAGAAGAGAACAAAAGCCAGCTATGGACATATTCAGATATCTGAAATTATCCACGTTCAGTAGATTTCTTTTTATTGTGGTTTCCTCTTACTAGAACTTCCAGGGAGTACACACAGACACTGTACATTTCAACAAAATAACAATAGGTCACATGTTTACAAAACTTACTGATCCATACAGTATGAAAGAACAGTAGATCTGAAGTGCAATAGAAGTAGTGCATTTTTTGGCACACTAAAATAACTTTCACTAGAGTGGGGTGATAGGGTGGAGCAGGATATTACAAAAAGTGTCTTTCCCTAGGGAAGCCAGCCTCTCCAGTTTCTCTTTTCAGTCAACAGAGACAAGCTCCTTTCAAAGGAATCTCAGAACCACAGAATGGTAGGGTTGGAAGGGACCTTTAGAGATATCTAGTCCAACTCCCCTGCCAAAGCAGGTTCACTTAGATCAGGTTGCACAGGAACGCGTCCAGGTGGGTTTTGAAAAGCTCCAGAGAAGGAGACTCCACAACTGAACCTGACTTTAATTCCACTGACTTGTCCTCTTATGTCTTGTTACAGAATCAGTCTCTCTTCATTCATCACAGTAGCTTCACTAAGGGGTAGCTTGTGAATAGGCCCACAGTTTCTCTATCCTGCATTTCAACATCAGACTGGAAATTTGAGCAATTCACAAGAACATGTACTTTTTATAGTTCATAAGTGTTTTCTGAAATGAACTTTTACCTGCAGAGTGATCTAGAGCATAATAATGGCACAGCAATAAAAGGAAATATTAAATGTCAACAGTGAGGCAAGAACTCATATGGTTACGTGACCTTCCTAATCCTTGATTACTAATAATTTTGCTGTAGGCAACAAAGATGGACTTACAAGAAGCCAGGAATGAGTAAGGATCTGACTTACCACAGAGTAGGAATGTCGTGGCAAAGTAGGAGAACCTCTTTGAAATGCCATTTCCCTACAAGATAAATCAGCAACCGCAATGGAATTGGACTTCTTTTTCGTAAAAACTGAACCTTCACTTCCCACTACAAAACAACAACACAAGAGGAAAATAAGTAAGAAAATGTATTTAAAGATGAGGCCTAGAATTCATCTGCAATATAGATGTTGGCAAGGAGAGAGACATTTCAAAAGCATCAGTGTTAACAGGATCTCACTGGTTAACTGTGTGTGCAACAGGCCAAGAATGTTGTCAACCTATTTTAGAGTACATGAGCCACACTAACTGGACATGCTCCTAATACAACCTGAAGCTTCTAACATTGATGCTTTATTATGTAAAATTTCCAGTAGTTTGAGATTATTATATATGCTTTGTGACACATCTTTATGTTACTGAAGTATAAATTAGTTTTTAAAATAGAAAAATTTTGTATTTTAACAGGTAAATTTGCACTGCCACACTTACTAAGAATAAAACATCAAATGCCACTCTGGCTTTGGTGTTTTGGGGTTACATGGACCCATTTAGTGTTCCTTTTCGCAAAACTTCTTTTAAGACCCCTAGAATCATTTCTATTAGCAGAGCATGTATTTTCTTTACTGTAATTTACATATGACTCAACAACTTTTCTATATTGGACAACAAATAGTACCTGTTCCAAGTCTGTGCTGCAGTCCTACAGAAATTAAAAATGGTGCTGAATGAGGTAAAGGAAAAGAATAAAACAGAAGCAAAAAATGCCTAGTATTCTGTGGCTCCAAAATTGTAAATTTTTCATCTGTGATGATTTTAAGTACCTGACAGTTCTAAAACAACAGTAACTTCCGAAAAAACAAAAGGCATGTTGTAAATTAAGGCCATTAAATCTTAGTATTAAGTTACTGATATTACAGACAGAAATGCTGGGTTTTATAAGTTGAAGGCATTCTGATTCCTGATGTGATTACCAAGAATGATGTTGGACTGAACACAGACTTGTCATTTACACTTTCTGATCAAGTAAATATCTTTGGGACGAGGCTTCTTTCACCTACTTAATTTGTTGACAATATAGTGCTCTACACCAGACTTTGTTGTGCACACTTTAGATACAGAAAATGCAGTGAAAAGGGATTTCTAGATCACAATACACCTGACTTCATGAGACAAACTGTGCTCCTGAAGCACTTGCTTTTGGTTATTGATCATAAAGGCAGCACACAAGAAGAGTTCAGAAACAGGCATCAAAACAGTCAATATCTAAATTTGGCTGGATGAAGCCCACTCTTTCTACAAGAATAAATAATTTTAAATGGATAACTGAATAAAATACTTTAAGATCCTAGTTTTGCAGATAAAGCACATACCTTCTTACAATAAACTATTTTCCAATGCTACTACAATCAGACTTTTAGAGAAAAGTATTTTTTTCATGGGAAGTGTTTATTTCAAATACAAATAAACAACTGATTTATGGCTATGGTGTAGCCCTGGTACATTAGGTTGAAATTATGAAAGAAAAAAGAAAAAGAATCACCTTCACTATCAATATCATCACTCAAAGGAAAAATACTGTCTACTAATGGGTCAGAAATGAAATTCCAATCATAGTTTTTATCCACTCCATCTTCAGAGTTCAGATCACAGGAGCTTCTTGATTTATCCTCTGAAATATTCTTCATCTGAAATTTAAGCACCATTCTTGCCAGTGCAGAACCTGCATCTGTATGTGTAAGAAATAAAAAAGTATTTTCCAAGAAATCCACATATAAAATAAAACAGAAATAACTTGACTTTTTGAGGTCCCTTACAACCCTTAACATTCTGTGATTTTCAACAGAAAATCTTGAACTAAAACAACTATATAGTACTATCAAGAGATACGAACACATTTAATAAAGCAAATTCTATATATACTTACTCTGTTTTCTTAATGGAGTAAGTTTATCTGGGAATAAAGGAATGAGCCAGGAAGGTTCTAGTTTTCCAATACCAAATCCTCCAAGACATATACTGCTGTTGGTGACATCGAGGCTAAGCTTTTTTAAGAGTAAGCTGATGATTTGACTATCTCCTCTCTTTATACTGATGGTTAAAGCATTTCGAACATCCTGCTCTCGAGCACCATTGACTAACAGCAATTCCACCAATTTGGGATTATTTCCTTTCTCACAAACCTAAGAGAGAAAAGCAATGAGAAATTTCATGTGAAGCCCTCAAAGAACAGCTTTGACTGCATTAAGAGACTCATCCCAAATTAATATTCATTGTATTTTTAGGATGATACATCTTTTTCAGTTACGCAGCTCCTTGCCCCTCAGAGCACACGCCTGCCTAAGGCATCTGAGTACCAGCTCCCATTTTCCTAAAGTCCTTGCCCAAAATATAACAAACACCTGAGTTCTGCAATTGTAATTTCTGGCACGTGTGCACACAATTTCCAGGCAAAAGAGAAAGGTAATTTACGCAGCTTGGTTCTTCCATGTTTTCTATTATCTGTTCTGTGGAAAAAAAAGACACTTAGGGGTTATTTTGTGGTGTCATCTGGGTATGACATGAATTGGCAACAACAGTGAGGCTCAGGTACACTCGCTTCAGTCAGCTTTATTCCTTCCAGTCTCTCAGCCTGCATTGTTACACAGTTGAAGGCTAGACTGTGAATATTAGAAGTATTTTTTAGAACTGCTTCAGTTCCTAATACTGACTTGCCTATCTTTGATTCCATGGATGGATGGTTGTTTCCAAACCCAGCTGTGATGTGTCACCCAGCCAGCTCTGCCTGCAGAAGCGAACACTTCCTAATTCACTTTAGGTAGGGTTATCTCAGACCATTTAAAGCTTTTGACATTGAAGCAAAATTAAGAAAAGTTCATATCCACCACTTCTCAAAAAAAAACCCCACAAGTTCAGGCACTTACATTTGGCAAGGAGCACTTACAAGCAGGTGTGAACAACACCTCCATTGGCATGCCTGAATCCAGATGGGATGCTTGCTTATGGCTTATTTAAGACATCAATGTGTTTCAAATAGTTTATACTCTGGATGTGATGATCCACTGTCTGAACAAAGCTGTTTGTAGCTAGTGTGACTTCAGGCATTCCAAGCCTGAAGTTGTGTACCTCAAGTACCTCAGTTGTGTTGATAAAAAGTCAGAACTAGAACAGTTAAATCAGCACAAAAGTTTTAAATACAAAGTTTAACACAGTCCACCACTCCAGAGCAGGTGTTTTGGGTAAAGTCTTCTTTTGAGTAAAACCGAGTGGGACTAAGCGTATCGAAACCTATCACACACAGCGCTGAGGGCTGGTCCAAGCCTCACAGAGCTTGCAAAGTGCTGAATTTGGAATGTGAATTCATGGACTGGGCTCTAATGAGCTTGATGCCATTTATGCCTGATCAGTTCAGAAAAAAATGACTAGGAGTTTGCAAAGCTTGAATTTAGATCTTCTTCCTCAAAAATACTCCAAAGCTAAGGCTAAGTCAGTACTGGTTGAACCCAGATTTCCATGTGAACAGAGTAAACAATCAGAAAGCGTGGACTTTAAAGTGGTCTTGCATCTGAGCTGAACTGGCAGTGTGAGCATATTCTAGTGACCTTATGAGCTTCAATAAAGCAAAGAGTGTTTCAGTGAATACGAGGCTGAGCCTGAAGTCACCATGAGGAGCAATGGTTAACACCTCTCAGGTCACAGTTAAGATTGCACTGGGTATTGCTTCTGTATTCTGCCAAATATATGTTTACATGGAAAGAAAAAGGAACCCAAAAGCACAAATTTTAAAGCAATAGAATTATATATTTCCATATATTACCTGATAGATCAAAGAGTTTGTCTTTGTCTTCTTATTAATATCTGCTCCCAGTAGAAGTAAACATTCAGCCATTATATTGTTGCACTCAATACATGCTTTTTCCAGCATCGTATTTTTTAAATCGTCATTTTCAGCTAGTTTTGCAAAACATTTACAACATAGGCTTTGAAACTGAATGGGAAGACAAACAATCAAAGTTAGGACAAAAAAAGCAACAAAATTTTTCATCTGTGGAGCTGTCAAAAGACAGAAGATACCTGTCGATCTCGCTGGTCGGTGAAACACATAGACATCTGGTAGAAAATGACTGTGTCAAATGACTCATGTACCAGCAGCTTTGCAAAACATGGTGACAAATCAAGAATTGACAAAATTGCATGAAATCCCTAAGAACATAATGAGAAGATTGAAATAAGTATAGTGTTAAGAAGTGTCATTTTAAAACATGTCATGCAACAAAATCAAATTTCAATCAAAAGACACGTGCTTTAAATGTTTTGTATTGCTTTAAAATGTGCAATAGTTCACAAATTATGAGGGAAGGCAGAAACATCTGATGTGTCTGTGTTTATATAAGTGCAGTTTCATGCTTACTTAGCTGACACTTTGAAAAGGCTAATTATGCACCATAACATCTGACAACATCCTGCCTGGCAGTGACAAATACGCTCATGATTCCCTGAAAATGTACAGAGGAAGCAATTTCCTTCTAAGGCTATGAGATGAAGATGCATCCTCTGTCCCAATATGTTGCTGTAACCCTTCAATTTGAAAAAAAATACATATGTTAAATAAAAAACTTAGGGGTGTATCTAAAAACTAAACATAAATGAAAACTCTGGACTCTTTGCACAAACCTAATTGAGAGTAAATCATTTTAAGTAACTTCCTTATTCCACCACATTATTTTGATTTGTCTCTACATTAGTTTCTAAACTAAACTTGGAAAGTTTGGAGGAAAAACAGCAGTAAAGAAAGGAGGTTTTACTTATGCTATTTTCATATTGATCTGAAACAGAAATACGGAAAATCCCACAGGAAGCTGATCTCACAGGCAAGCTCCATTCTGGTTGCAAAATAAAAGGGGCATCAAACAGGGAAAGCCTCTGAAGCAGAGGAAACACAGCTTTCAGATGAGGAAGTCTGAACCTGTGTTTGCAGACACAATAAGAACTCTCTTTCCATATTCAGGAGTAGATCCAGAGTCTGACACAGTTTTCCAGTAATATCCTTCTTAAACAGAGCATTCCAACACAAAGCTTATTGCTGGTGACAGGGCTGGGAACTAAGTTATTTTCTATTACTTTTCAAAGAAGTGTAATCAATACTCTAATGACAGCTACTTCATTAAATGATTATAGACTGACAGAATGATGGACCATGACTGAGAAATTTGTTCTAGTCTGTAGATCTCAGAAGTCTCTGATAAACACCTAAACCTACACTTACATATTATGGCTTGAATACAAGCTGTCAAGAAAATCATCTCCTCAGAAAACATGTTGGTTTAACTATAAAAGCTTATACTAATACAGTCATTGCGATAAAAATGAAGTAATTAAAGAATTAAACTTCAAATATAATGACATCAAAACAGCTTTGTAAGGTTTTTGCCTTTCACTTTCATCTTTATATGTAGAAACAACACGTACATGCATCTGGATTTCAGTGACCTCCTTAAATCGTCGCAGAGTAGAAACCAGAACTGTTGCGAGGACGTGCATAGTTGCAATACACAAACTCTTCCTTGTAATCAAAGGGCGTAGAAAACTCAAACCCAAACACTGTATCTCTAGAAGAAAAAAGAGAAAGATTAATAATGCTGAGACATTTTGAATGGAATAAACTCATGACCTAAGTAGCATTGTATTACTACTAGTCCAGAAAGTTATTTAGATATTTAGATAAACTGTAAGTACAAAGTGGATAAATCTGAGGACTATGCAGTACTGTAGCTTTTTCCTGCCATGTAACCTACGTCCAGTATTGAAGAGTGTAATAGATAGGTTACAGTTTCTGTGGACAACCAGCCCCTCCTACTATCATTCATATTCTACTGAGAAAGTACTTTTCCTACCTTGCTCATCTGGATACATCTGTAGGGTGTGAAGCACAGTGTCAGTAGCTCCTTGCTGGGTTAAAATTTCTAGTGCACCAGTGCACTCAGCTACAGAAGCAAGCAGTTTAAATCCACACTTCTGAATGCCAGGATTTCCAATAAACTAAGGGAGAAATGAATATAAAGTCAGATCAAGTTTGTTCTGCTTACAAGGGCAAACGAACAGCTGCTTGTTCTTAAAGTCATTATTCAAAAGCAAGCAAGCATTGTTCTTAAAGTACTTGCAATTGCAGCTGATGTGACAATAAATAACAATAACCACAGTTTCAAAAAAAGTTTCTTCTTCAACCATCAGTTTCAGCTGCTCATGACTTCCCCAGATTTTCACATTTTATTCTGAAAATATTCCCTAGCTAACTTTCTAGAGTAGGCAGAAGGAGGGTTTTAATCCTTAGTTTCAGTACCTCTGTTCACAAGTTCACATCATTTTCCTAGGCCAAGGACAATGAAAAAATGTACTTCCTTTGTGGTTAAAAAGGAAAAAAAATAGGTTCCTTGAGAACTGACACGAGTGACAAACATATTAAGTCATATTAAAGAAATACTCAGTTCTATATGTAGTTAAAGTGTAGGTATGAGGACACTTCTCATATAAACTAGTCCATTAAAATAATCACAAATAAGCTGTATGTTTCAATAGCCTTGTTTTTATAAATAGTCTCTGGAGTTACTGTATGAAGGATCATGTAATACACTCTAGAACAGAATATAAGAAGAAACCCCAAATGACAAACGAAACTCAGGAGTTAACTCACAATTAGTTCTATCAAATCAACAGGAAAATCAAGGTGGAATTAAAAATTAAAAATTAATCACCACTGTAAGTGCAAAATAATGATAAAATCCATTAGAATAAAGCCTTAACTATACCCTGTTCAAAGCATTAAGCACCAACGAATGAGTTCCCTCCAACAAACATTGGCTTTTAATGACTTTGATGGTGAGTACGAAAGCAGCATCTCCCACATCTCTGGAAGAACCATTCTGGTGGTCATTCTTCACATCTGCAACAATGGAAAACAGCCCTTCTCAGAAAAAAAAACAGATTTAACATTCTCCCCAGTATTAAGCCAATATAACAACCAAATTGAATACACAGTGAACTCAAGAGGGCGTATATCAGATCTTATGACATTTTCAGTATGCTGCAGTTACAGAGACTGGATACTCTCCAGAGGTACATTGTGTTTTGAAATGATGATTTCACCATATGTTTGCTCACTGCTTGCTGTGGAAATACAAAATCACGCCAAAGAGCTCTGCCCAAGCTACACTACAATAGTGTACTTTTTTTTTTCTGAACTACGTGGTTTCTTGATCTTCCTGATACCTACTTCAGATTGTCTCTTCCTTCTGCAGACACTTTAGAGGAGCTCTAAACTAGTTGCCCTTTCTCAATCGGCAGTATAACATAGGCCAAATTTTACCCACAGATGATGTTAAGTGGAACATGAATACAAATAAAAGAACAGAGCAAGATCTTTCAGGTTTACCTTTCTGGTAGCTATTGGCATTTGCAGTCAAGTGGCACTACAGGAAGTACCCAGAAATCCTCCAAAAGTCACTCCAGAGTTCGTCATTTGTTCCAGTTACCATGAACTCCCCATTAATTCCCCATTCCCTAATTAACCTGTAAGTTCCAACACCTATTTGGTGGTCTCTTTGTGTGATTATATTTTAGAAGGGCCTTACTTCCAGGATATTGGCAAAAAAAGAGCCTTGCCTACATCTTAGAGTATATATATCAAGTCTTAACCCTGTAGTTTATTGGGGGAGGAAAAAAAAAAAAGAAAGGAAATTATTAGGCTTAGAATTCAAAGAATAGAAGGAAACTGAAAATCTACAATCAGTCTGCATGTTAGCCAGGTTACCAGCTTCACAGTTATTGGTTTTGTAGATTATCAACTAAAACTGCTGGGAGATAACTGCAAAATGTTGTTCTGAAAAGAACATTCTTCCCACTTCTTTAAAGAGGTGGGGTTTTTTGAAAGGAATTTCTAAACTAGTTGGTTTGGCTTCTCCTTTTCTGTAAGAAAATAGGACATAATAGTGTATTTCATATCTTTAAATCACAGTCTTTATTTTTTTGGTGTCAGAGGTCCAATTTTAACATTTCTTCCAAGAGACACTATTAAAACAAATTCATTTTGTGGTACAATAATGTTGATGTCACTACTTGCTCTCATTCAAAGGGTATCTATGATGGAAATACACAATCACAACAATAGCTCCACACTCATTCCCTTAGTTCATTACAAGTAATAGAGTTAACTCTTCCCTGATGAAATAAAGAGGAAGTAATCAGTGATAATTTTAATTCTTATCTTTAATACCTCGAAAGTTTTCTTCCAATTTGTATGTCCTAAAGGAGTTAGAGCTGTTCTGGTGGCTAAGAAGGCCAATGGCACCCTGCGGAGTATTAGAAGGGGTGTGGGCAGTAGGTCAAGAGAGTTTCTCCTCCCCCTCTATTCTGTCCTTGTGAGACCACATCCAGTTCTGGGCCCCTCAGTTCAAGGAGGACAGGGAGCTGCTGGAGAGAGTTCAGTGCAGGGCCACAAAGATGATTAAGGGAATGGAGCATCTCCATTTAGCTTGGAGGAGACTGAGGGGTGACCTCATTAATGTTTACAAATACATAAAGGGTAGGTGTCAGGAAGATGGAGCCAGGCTCTTATCAGTGATGTCCAGTGATAGGACAATGGGAAACAGGTACAAGTTGGAACAAAAGAGGTTCCAAAGAAGCACGAGGAAAAATTTCTTCACTTCACTGTGAGGGTGAGGGAGCATTGGAACAGGCTGCCCAGATGGGTTGTGGAGTCTCCTTCTCTGGGGACATTCAAAACCCACCTGGCCGAGTTCCTGTGTGACCTACTGTAGGTGGTCCTGTTTGTCAGGGTGAGGTGGACTAGATGGTCTTCTGAGGTCCCTTCCAACCCTTAAGATTCTGTGATTCTGTGATGTACAGAACTCCAGTAAATAGATAGGAAATACTAAAACCTATCTAATTCTACTCTCTGATTTGTGTATGATGTGTGTGATGTCACACCAGTAACATTTTTGGATGACTTACCAGGCATCATAAAGTGTAGAAGGACTCGAAGTGCTTCCAGTTGTAGAGAGGGTGATTTTTCATGTTTCCTCATGACTTTTACAACTTCTGATACAGCTACTGTCATTACATCCAGGTGAGGGAAACTGGAAATATTTAGAAAACAAACAAAGTAAATAAATGAAATTATTTTCTAAAATTTACATGTATTTGCTTCCTTAATTATCACTGTGTGATAACCTTTCAAAAAGAAAATCTGGTTTGGGCTACAACATAAGAATTATGGTGCTTTTCATCATAGCAAATACATTACTTTGATGCTATGCCATACATTCAGTCTATGTAACTAACTCCATTCTAGGCTACTGAGAGGTAGTTTTCAATCTAGTCTAGAACAGTGAGTATAGTATGTAATTTAGAGTGAATGGTGGATTCATATGTTTCACTTTGATTTCAGTCCAGACACATGAAGACACATCTGCCTTAATTTAGTGCTCTACCACTGTCATAAAGTACTGACAAATTGTCAGACACTTGTAGAATAAACAGTAAAATACTAATCACGTTAGGTTCTAATATTAATTAATATTGGAGAAAACTTCTTAGCTCTCAACAGGATTTAGTGTGGCTAAGAGGAGGGTGATCATCCAGCAATAATCTATTCAAATCTCCCTGCTCAAGAACCACGAAGGGAAGAACATGCAGCTCCTTACACACATCTGCCTGGACATTTGCCTACAGTGTCTTGAACAGGGCTGTCAGCCTGTGGGCAATTTTAGTATGAGTAAAATAGTCAGTAATTTAATTCTAACCACTTACAGCACTGAATCTCATGTGTTTGTAAGCATATTACCTTCCTTTGAAAACATGATTCAGAATTCTGCAGGCACTTTCAGCCACTTCAGGAGACTGTGGATGTTTCCTCATTATATCCAAAACATTCATATGTATGCCTTTAGCCAAAAGTGTCTTCCTAATATTTTCTACAACACAAAATAGCAAGCATCCTGTAAGTAAATCTCTCTTATGTAGAGTTCTCAAAAACAACAGAATTGCTAAATTTTCTCCCCTTTTTCTGACTTTTTTCCTCACCAAACACACATGTTATGGAAGTATAAATTGGAACAGGAAGCAACTTGAGCCGAAGGTGACTTCTGTTTGCATAGCTTCATTGAAAGCATTATAATTCCTTAATGCCTAATAAGTTTAAATGTATTTGTTATTTTTACTTACATAAAGTTAAGGGAAGGACAATGTACAGCTTTATTTTAAAAAATGTTTATTCTTAAACAATTTTTCCTCTTAATTGCATTTTGTGATCATGGAGAAAATCTAGAATTTAGAAATTTCAAAAAACCTTCTAATCTCCAAAGTAATGCCTAAAAATTGAAATTATTTATTCACTATTTACTCTGTTAATTTAATTTTTAAAAAAAACTAAATAGCTAAGCACTTTATAGTTGTAACTGTAACCAACATGACTCAGATCATTATACAAATATTTCACATTATCATAACTACCACCACTATCCAGTTCAGTATATCCATTTCAAATTATTAATTCAAAGAATATTGCATTGTGCCAGAGGGTTTTACTAAGCTACTTCATGTCTATCATTTTGGGTGTAAGCATGTTCATTTAGGGGGAAAAAAGAAGAAAAAAATTCAGAGAAAAAAAAAAATTCTGCTTCAGATTTCTGAAGGGAATCAGAGGCCTACTTGTCAGTACCACTCTACAAAGGTACCTAGTATAATATATGACAAAAGTGTACATCCATTTATGGGACTTATTCCTTGCTAGAGATATATTTATCTCATAGATAACTATAAAATGTTTTGTTAGTTTTTCTGTACTTGGATGCCTCTGTAACCTAGTGATTAAACAATACTTTCTCACCTAGAGAATGCTAATTAACTACTAATCTTTCTCTTCCTATCTAGACTGTGTTTTTTCAATGTGCAGTCTACAAACCACTTGAGGTCCATAACCGTTTCAAAGTGTTCTGCAAAAGGTATCTAATAAAAGCAGGCCAGCTGTCAGTAGGCTTAAATACTCTACCATCATCTCCACTAAAAAAATGTTGAGGAGGTCCACAAATTAAAAAAAAGTTAGGAAACTGTGTTAGGGACACAATCAGGACCAAGGCAATCTTGAAAACTGTTATGCACATGCCTAACTTTCTACACAATCTGATTCACGGAAGTTAACGGGAATGCTTAAATGCCCAGTGTTAAGCAAGGAAATGGTACTTGTGGGGCTGTAATCCTTACTCATGCGATTTTCAACAAATGCTGCTCTTGATGAAATTCAAACATGAGATAAATATTTAAGCAAGCATACAAAGAGAACACACTCTTTTCATGTCTCCTGGTCTGAAAAAATAGCAATTGCAACACATAAACTGGCAAAGAACTCTTTACTTACACATACTTGTTTTGATACTAGCCAACAATAGCTTTTCCATAGCAAGGAATAAGCTTCCGGTTAAACACAACTGCACCATATTCTAATCACAGTGAATATTCTATTCATACAACAGCACACTTAAAACTCTTTACAGCAAGAACTTTCTACTGAATTAGAAAGTAAAGATAATTAAATTACCTTACCATTTTGTTGTGACAAAATTGCCAAGGTACTGGCAGCTGCCTGAAACACTTCTTTTGAAGACGAGTGCATCAGCATGGACAGCATCACTGCTCTGTCTATTGGGAACCTTTCAGAGAGAGAAACAAATCCCTGCACATTGACCATATTACAGCAGTTACTTCATAACTGTAGCTCGGTTTTATAAAAAAGTTATTAAGTGAGATCATTAAATTTTCAGATTATTGTACTTGGCTTCTAACAGTTTTCCAGAGCAGCAGTTGACAGAAAGTCCTTGGCAAACTATGTGTATTACTCTACTCTAAATCTCACTGAATTCACTTGGAACCACACTTTCCAAGTGACTTGAAGCCCAGAAAGGGGCACAAAACAGGCTTAATCATAATTCTAAGCAGCTCTGAGAAATAGTTTAAGTAAAATGAACTTCTGTGTCTTATCCATGCCTAGATTCTCCTTAATGAGGCAGGAACCCCTTTACTATGCCACTTCATCTGATAGGTGGGAAAATCAGCACTTCTTTACCATACTACTTACATACTACATGTCTTAATCTTCTCCGTTTTCTCCACTCTTACATTCTTTAATCCTTCCTATGCTGTTGTGACTGAAGAAGAAATTCCTTGTGTACTGTAAAAATTTGCTCTATTAGGCTGTGTTCTGACCTTTCATTAAAATACTAGCTATTTGACCTGAGTCAAGGGTAACACACTTTTCAAGAAAGAACTTTCCACAGCTGTTGTTGATGATCACACATTTGATCATACATGAGAAGACAAGAAAGAAAAAGAACTGAAACATGAAACCTCAAGTGGTCTAATAGTAGGCTTTCTTTTCTTTCATTTCCAAAAATACAGTTAAAGATATTGACACTGACTGATTATCTCCATCTCCAATCTTCTCATGAAGGTTGCATTGATACAGAAACAGATTTTTCAAAGCCCAGCATGAAGCCTCCTAAACAGAAACAAAGAGGAGATAAAAGGATTAAAAACACGTGCCTTTAGAACATCAAAAAGGTTTTCAGTTCACAAGAAAGGTACAAGTTGCTTTATGTAGAAATAAAGGTGTGGATCGTCACATTCTTTACAGCAGAGACAGGTCTGATTTAGAAACATGTGCCACATTCTCATTTGATTTGCAGTGAGATACCTATTTCAGGCCAAGATTAATTCTTCTGTTGATGGGCCTGCATTTTGCTGCTGTATACAGAAGAGTTATGTATACAACAGTCTTTGGATGGCCAAAGTTTCAAGTAGCGAATCTCAAGTATCTACATCTGATCCAAACTAGTAACTGAAACCAGTTGAGCTGAACAAAGACAAGAAAGGCAAGAAAGCGAAAAATAATTCTAAATCTAATCCAGCCCCTAAGGCCTTGTTTGCCTGAGGATATAAGTAAGAAGATGATGTTGTTAACATTTTAGTTAATGCGTAATGCAGTTGTTCCATGCTTCCATCATCCAAAAATTCTCACCAGCACATCTGTGTTTTTTCGGTGTAGCTCTAATGCTCTGTAGCATGCTTCCAGCCAGCATAATTTCTCTTCCTCCTCCTCTTCTTTTCTTTCCTCCAAGTCTCGGTTTAAGAATATTGTTTCAGCTTGAAATATAAAATATTTACAATAAATTCTTATTGTGAAAACACTGTATCTTAACCTTCCTGTAGGCATGGAAGTGGTCACATTGCCTATGTGCAAAAATCAATGGGAGGATGAGCCTTTTCTGAGGAGGAAGGATAAACTCTATGACAGATTTGAAAAATGTCTTTAAGGCTATAAAGTGACTAAAAAACTTCATTATAGAGTCAGTACATAGTTACAGATCAGTCAGTGCTCAGGCTCTGAAAAGCCTTGCATGTGTTTTTCTTGGGAGAATACCACAGACCTAAATTGTAACTGTGATTCACTTGCCTGTAACCACTTATCACGGAGCCATCTACACTCTGAAGCAGTGCTATTGAAAAAATAAAATGCAAATTGCAGTTGCTAAGAGAGAAATATCTGCTCCCAGAAAGTGCAACAGATTTTTTTTTAAAATAGGTTGTATCTGTGATTTTTCATCATATAAGGAAAAAAATCCCTATGTATCAACACTGACCATAATATCAGAGGCTTACATAAGTGTATATTGATCTCTTATCTTTGCTATTTTGGGGACTCAGCATTCCTACTGACTTGTGCGTGGAATAATTATTCAAAGACTAAGAGGATCAGATCCTTTGCTTTTTCCTGCTAGCTGACTAACTTCCCAGAGTGTACTCAAGCAAAAGTTCAAACTGATTTCAGACCTCAAGCACAAGCATTGACTTGGTGTCGCTGTCAACTGCCACAGTATCACCAGTACAATAACACATGGCAAACACAGCATCAAATAGTGTTGTTATCTCTAGAGATTTGACGTTAAATAGACATTATCCAATATGCTTATGAACAAACAAGTTCCTTTGTTAAGATCTGTCAACATAACTGAGTAGCTCTGAACACTGTGAAGATGGTAGGCATATGGTATGAACATAGCTGTGTTACAGTACACATGCTAGAAGCCTGTAGGAAATCTAGCTCTGGCAAACCTATCCTGCTTGAGGCTTTCATATTAAAGAAATGGGGTTTTGAAATGATTACAGGAAACCATCAGTCTGAAAAAGTAACATGAAGACAGATAAATTAAGTAATTTATCTCCTTAGGAAGGAATTTACTTACTCAGTAGAGCTAAACAACTGAGAGCAGCAGTTTGTAACTTTGCATTTTCTGGATATGATTTAACAGCCTTCACAATGACTTCTGGAACCTTATGTAATACGAGGATATTGAAAAAATTTCCTAAAGATAAATATTAAATGAATATTAACACATATCTAGAGCTTTACATGCATTTAACACTAATTTTTTAGCACACAATGCACAAACTTTGTCTGTAGCAAACACAGGATTTCTTATTACAGGACATGACACAACATTTTGTTTGTGGTAAGAAGAGGTCAAGGATAAAAACCAGTTGGGACTTAGCTTATTTTTGGTTTTTTTTACAGAAGACTGAGGCTCATGCAAAATAAAGTGCACACTGTCATCAAAATAGGAAAAATACAGTCAGTGTATCACTTGCAGACTTCCTGCCAGGAAGCAAATGGAGTCCTGGTCTTGAATTCCTTCAATGGCTTGATTTATCCTATCAAGCGATTTAACCCTGTTTTGCCATCTGGCTTTGCTCTCCTCATTAAATAGATCAAGGTCGGCATTATAAATACAGAATACATAAATTTTGGAAGAGTAGAAAGAACGATCTTCTGATGATAAATATCTTTAAAGCATAAAATTTATCACTGGATGTACAATTTTGATATTAGAGGTTGAATATAAGGAATTCTGCAAAAAGCAAGCAAATTAAAATAATTTCCCTTTGGTTGTAAAAACAAGCTTTATGCATAAAGTAATTGAGCAAAACTCCTTTTATAAAATACAGTTTGATATTCAATTTAGTTTACTTCTTGATTAGTGAAAATGAGCATCACACAGATGCTCAAGCATGAAAGCAGCAATACAAAAGGACAAACTGAAATCTCTATTAATTTTTTTCTCAAACCCTTCAGGGAAGGTTTCCTATACTTGAGCATTAAAAATACAATTACACACAGAAGAAAAGCTAACCTAATTGCTTTCCCTGAGTTCTGGTCCCTAGCTCTATAGCTGATGACTACCATCAAACTGGCATATGGTACAAACACAGCCATGTTTGTACGTCCTGCTGATTTCTCACAGGGATACATGCAACTCTCCCGGTGTTTCTTGATTCAGTTCAATTAGACCAAGTTAACAGAATGCTTAAGAACAGGCTTAAAGGCAAGTCCTTTCCAGAACTGTCATTCTAAAACACTGGCTTTAACACCTATTACAAATGCGATTGGAAATGGTACTTTTCTTCCTGTAGCAGTGTGGGCATATTTTAACAGCATTGCTGCTTCTTGTCAAATTTTAGCGGCAATAGTATGTGAAAATACATCACCTGCCTCACAGAAATTAATAATCTTAGGCTGTGTGATCACTCATTTTGTTGGACTTGTGGCTGACCAAACAGGTATTTGTCAGTTAAAATTCTAATGATAGCCAAATTTAGGACAGTCATTACCAGATTAGCAAGGACACACAATAGCAATTTTGGAAGCTAGTAGATGCTGACTTCATGATTTCACTGGCAGTTAGGAAGATGGTGTCCATCAGAGTAACTTGGGAAGTCACGTTGCCAGTATAGAGTATTTCCAGGAGCACCTAGCAATTTCATATCTGCTTTCCTAACTGTATGGGTGCTGTGGACATCTCTTCCCCACACCTCTGCTGAACTGGCTGCTTATCAAGATGATGGACATACTTGTTCTGCAGAATGAAGAAGGATGTTGCAGCTGCCTGTAACATTTGCTGTCAGTTAACTCCAAATCTCACAGAGTCAGAGCTGTCAAATCTGACTAAAAACAACTTTGTGAACTTACCCAATGTAAGCTTATGCAACAAACAGCAACTCACTTCCTGAACTGTTTCACTACTGGGGAAACTTTTCATCATTTCCACTATAACATGGTAGCAGCAAACATTTCCAGACATGAGCACTTCAACGTTGCTGGCTGAATAAAGAAACAGAAACAAAAATCGCTTGTTCAGAGCAAAAACCCCCGAAGTTGGTTGGATTCCAATTCAAACTTAATTTAAATAGATAGGCCCATGTTTCAGTCTTTCCCTTGCCACTTGAGAGAAAGGTGGCACTTTTTTCTTGGTACTGCCATACAAGACATAAAGGACTATCAACACTTGGAAAGAATTCGTTAGGTGCAGAGTCCATATTAACACTTATGCATGTGTCCATTCTGTATTTGGTCATGTAACAGCTACCTCCTCACAAACTATTCTTATGTAACATTTTCTTTAAAGCTAACAAATTCTTTTAAAAATATGAACTCCATTTTATGAATGGTGTTTATACAACAATTGTGATCAGGTAAATATTCTACTGGATTTCAGTAATATTCCCAGGGACATACAATTAAGAAACATGTTTGAAATTTTTTTTTCCTAGTAAATATCATTTATTTGATTTAATCCTGTTTTTCTAAGTTTTCCTACTTTTATAGGGGGCAAGTTCTTATTTTCATTTAAATTAGTTCTACCATATGCCTAATGTGTACTGAGGGTTCAGAAATATTTTGAAGTTCATTGTATTTCACAGAATCACAGAATAGCTGAGGTTGGAAAGGACCTCCGTTGGTCATCTGGTCCAATACCCCTGCTCAAGCAGGGCCAGCTACAGCAGGTGGCCCAGGACCATGCCTGACAGCTTCCGAGTATCTTCAGTGTTGGAGACTTCACAGTCCCTTCAAGCAACTTGTGCTAGTGCCTGGTCAGCCTCATTTTTTTGCACATATTGTGTATGGCACAGACCGGGAGTATGAAAGCTGGCAAAAGCAGCTTAGCTATGCAAACTGTCTCTGTTTTTCTGACTATTTTTAATTTCTTGTATCAGAGAGTGTTAATCCCAAAATAAATATCTACTTTAGAAAAGGTCTTTGTCATGCCCTTCTCTTGTTATGCTTTGTAAAAGTATTTACTATTATAAAAAGCACTTAAAGTCCAGCATCCTCCTTCTTAGAAAATGACAATAACTTCTGGGCTAGGGTAAACTTCTCTCTGGCTCAAAGAATATTTAACTTTTTAAACACAAACTGGAACAGCAAGAAGTTTGAGAAACTGAAAATAAATATCTTGGAGTATGATGAAATATGGACATTCCAGATCAGTTCTTGTTTTGTGGCATGCAAGAGACCAGTACGGTTCCTTTAGAGCCAGACAGGATGTATAAGCAAGGCTTTGTGAGGAATCATGCCTGCAAGAGTACACTATGTACCTCACAGAAAACATAGGAGAACAGGACCCTGTTCAATGCTTGCCAAAGTTGTGACTATCAGCAGGGTACTGACAAGAACTGCCTCTATGTTAACCGGATCAAATTTCTGTCAACAAATCAACACATATCATCATGCACATTTCTCAAGACTTGACTTTGCCCACAACAGGGACTGCTGTTACCAGAAGACAAGACATAATGAACACATTTTCTTCCAGTCTTGTTGCACAACACTTGAGAACACTGTAAGACTCCATACTGTGTGCAGAGCTACCAACGCTCCACGCTGCAGCCACCAAGGAATGATTAGAGGCAGGTTTCAAAACCTAGACAGACCAGGCCATGGGATTTGCATGGGCAATTTCTCCCTTGTGAAACACCCAATGCCAACTGTTCTTTACCTGCTACCCAAACTTACTGAACATTTATTCAGTCAATAAATATATCTTACTTTTCAACCATTAAAAAAAGACAAACTTCTAAAACCACGAAGAGCATCTTCATTACCACTGACTCCAAGCAGAAGAAAGTCTCTTTCTGTTCTTTATGAGAGATTTCAGCTTTATCAGAATGGCTGAATATGAAAATTACCCACAAAAATTTACAAATCAGCATTTTTCAAAGAAAACAGACAAGGGGCAACTCCCAGTTCTCACTGGTTCTCACTTACAATTACTGACAATGTACTACAAACTGAAGTGAGGTGATGCAAGCAGTGAGATGAGGAACTGAAAGTAACTTCCAGTAATGCACTTACGTGGACCAGCTAAGGAATGCAATGAATAAAGTGCAGGAAGAATCACCTCTTCTTTCTCTGGAAACTCTTTAAATACTTTCAGTATGATCATATGATCTTTGCTTTCAACAAATTCAGTCAACTGCTCTTCTGGAACTAAATTGAAAACCAAAAAAAGCAACAGTATGTTTTGAGAAAATAATTTTTATGTTGGTACAATGTGAGAAAAAACAGTTGGTTTTAAGAAATTTTTATGTTTCACAAAAGTAAGGTACTCTCCACACATATAACCTTCCACAGTTGTGACTCCTTTTACTAAATAAAGGCCTTTTTCTAGCCCACACTTTATGTAACTGAATTCTGACTTTTAAATGCTTCCCTGTTAACCAGTATTTAATAAGTCTTTTAGTCTTTTTCACAAAACAAACTGCAGACATCCCTCATCAAGACACTACTTAAGTGAAGAAAAGACTGAGCATACAGTAAAAACATTTTGATGGATTGTCACTTTGGATGCTCCATGATTTTATTTCCCTTCTCAACAGCTTTTGATAATGGAGTTCTTTCCATAAAGACTATGCCCGTGCTTTAATAATATCTTACCTTCACTGTAATAATGGCTTATGTTTTTTCCATCCCTGATGCCTGTCATTTGTGCTGACATAATCATGTGACTGTGTCATGAACCAGATAAGGAAACTGATCCAGGTTGACAAAGAATGATACTTTTAAAATTCTATAAGCAGGATCATTTTCTAATCTGGTTCAAGGGCAGGAAAATATTCACATTACAATAACTGACAAGGTAGCTCAGAAGCAGGAAGAAAACAACCAGGGGCAGCCTGGGAACTTTGTACTGCCATCAAGAAGAAGGTATTAAGGTCTATAACTGAAGCAGTCTGTAGATGTGTAAAAATCAGACATTTACAAAAAGCATGCCCAGAAAATCACAGAAGCTCAGACTTCTGTGAAGACTGAATGGAAAATTCATCAAGGCAAAAGTACTTAGGGAGGGTGGAAGAGAGGAAGAAACACAGAAGACAGTTCTGGGTACACACTTGTAAGAGGAAGACTTAGAAAAAAGCAATATAAAATGGTGTCATAAAGAAAAAATCTAAAGAACTGGACACTATATTTGAAGCAAAAGAGTACAGTGGACTTGATAGAAGTGGTAGTATTTCTCAATATTTATTTTCAAGCGAGAAACTCAATGCAAAGCAATGCTACAATAATGGGATTTTTGGTCATTATACCTGCAATTCCTGAATATTTTGCAGAAATTCATTACCTGGTGACTTCATTTCTCAGAAGAAACACAGGAATATCACACAGATACATACTCATCTTTCAGCATTGACAGGATCAAAAGCAGAAATCTTTAGAAATATTTTTTTTAAAGTGTAAACATTTTTGCTTTTTTTAGAATTTGCCAGTCTTTAAATAAACAATCCTGCTTTTTGAGAATTAAAACCAAATGTCACTATTTTTGTTCCAGTGTTACTAAAAAAAAATCCCATCTTTTCAGTTAACTCCAGAGTCAGAAATGAAGACATATTTTGTTGTTTTTTAAATTTCATGATCATTGCTCTAATTTAGCAAATTTGTTATATTGCTTGTAAAATCTGTTTTGTGCTAACTCACTCAAAGAACAGACACAATACACAAACCACAATTTGGAATGCAAGAACGAATTTATTGCAGTTAAATACACATCTGCAGTCTCTTCCCAATCTATAACTTTTTCTAACTTAATAAACTACAAGACATAAATACCTTTCTCAAAAAGTCTGTGTAATGCTTTACATCCATGTTGTTGGATTTCTTCGTTTTTAGGGAAGGTGTGCATGGCATTAAACACCAAGGAAAACACATCCACTTCTTCCTCCAAGAGCAGGAAAGCAATTACGTCTGAATAGCAGAAGAGATTGCATGTTGCACTTAGTTCTCAACATTTTTATTGAAGCATTGTACTTTACCATTAAAATTCTTTAATCCTGTCCTTAGAATTTACTCTGATGGCTCAAATCGAAGTTTTTATGTAACACATGAAGATCTTATCTCTTACAATAGTACTGTAAAACAAAACAGATATTCTAAAACATCACTGCCAAAAAGACTGTTTTCCCTCTTCACTCTTGCACCCACCTTGATCTGATTTCTCAGTGAGCCAGCTCAACTCTTTAACTTGTAGAAAATTAACCCATCAGAAAACCCTTTTTGCAGACATAGCAAGATGAAAAGTGTCACCCAGAAGAAAGGTCAGAGGAAGAAAGAGGGCAGGACTACACTGCCAGAAGAAAGCATGAGGGAATTGGAAATGTACCTGTCAGCTACAGCAAACCAAAAGGGAGAAGAGGACAGGTTCAAGAGGTAACTGATCTTATAACCTAGACAAAATAATAAAGTGAATCATCCTCTGAAGGTGCCTGTCACACTCTACTGCCTACAGAAGAAGACTGGACAACTTTAACTACGTAAGGTCAAGTCTAATCCTTAGTTTGTAAATTAGACTGATTCCAAAGCCTGTTAAAAAATCAATGTAAACGTTCCTATTCTAACAACAGTCAGTGCTAATATTATATGCTAGCTCAAATAAAACTAGCAGAAGGTTCTCTGTCTAAATAGAACAGATAAAAACTCTCAGCATCATGAGAAAAGTCTTCAGTACCTGATAAGATTAGGTCTCTGCAGAGCAGAATAACACTAATGTCAGAGATGATTTGTTGCTTTCAAAAGTATTAACCAGTACTAAAGGAAGCAAGTCAGAACATCATCAAATTTATACTTTGGTAAGAAATTCTTACTTATTTTACTTAACTACTTAACAGTAATTACTGTGTCTATGCTAATAACAAACTGGCAAAAATAATCATTCATGTTCTTCACAGTCATGCAATTTGGAGAATCCATTCTACCTGGGTAAAAAAAAATGCAAACCAGTACTCATTATTTTGCCTGTAAGTACAAACAACAAATGACTTTATGGAGTAAAACAGAAAGAAAAATTAGGCCTGACGTGTACAGGCACACACTTTATACCACAGTTCTGTGTTTTAAAGGCTTAGATAAAGTAGGAAAGTAAAACACACAATACCTGACATGAGGAGTAGATTTAATGCTTTCAGTCCTACCACTGAGAGATTTATATTTC
This sequence comes from Urocolius indicus, assembly GCA_013401255.1. Classification (NCBI taxonomy): domain Eukaryota; kingdom Metazoa; phylum Chordata; class Aves; order Coliiformes; family Coliidae; genus Urocolius; species Urocolius indicus. Next base: position 412,920 of record WBNH01010839.1, on the reverse strand, counting down.
CCTTGTGGACTGTAAGCATTTTAAGAATCTGCCTAAAAATAAAAAAGGAGAAAAGGAGTTATGGCTAAGAAATACTAATACATATAAAGTTTTTACTTGAAAACAAAAAATGCTTACAGAAATTAGCAAAAGGCTAAAAAATATCACTGATTACTTAAAAAAATCCCACAACTTATTTCAGTTTATGTTTTTTTCAAGTCAGTAATGAAAGAACATTGGCATTTTACCTATTTTTCTTACTTAATGAAAATAATGGTGTACAATTGCTCCACTGTACTTTGATTTTCAATTAATTATATACGTTAATTCTACAGAGGACATCTCATTCTGGATGGGTTTGCTTTACAGAAAGCAGGGCTGTGGAGTGCAGCGAACTGTGGACACTATGGCATTGTTCTGTCTGTTTCAAGAGATAGGTTACAGTGAATGATCAAGGGTTTGTTACAACAGAAGCAGCAGTTTTCCAGCTAAAGAACTTGGACAGCATCCTGAAGAAGAATACTCTAAGTTTCCACTATATAACATTTATGTGATGCTGGACAAGCCACTAAAAACAAACAGTTCACAGATTACCAACTTTATACTCCTTATTTTCTGCATGGCTCAACCTGAGAACCAGGGATATTGACCTCTGAAATTCTGTGCCAACCAAAACTGAATATTCAAACACAGAGAGAAACAAACAATGCTAGGTACTCTGAAAAATCCAGTGCATGTAGCAAACTGGGCACCCAAAAATCAGTTGATTGTTTTAAGCTATTTTTCTCAAACTACTATCTGTAAAATCACAAATCCATAACATCTTTTTAGTATCCAAGATTTTAAAAGCTTTAGACAATACTGATGAGCGCTAAGAAAAGCAAGGAAGAAAATGAGTAGATGAATAGGACAGTTTTCACATCAGGTATCACTAACGTATAGTAAATAAGACAGTGGCCTACATGTTGAACGATGCTGATGACAGAAAATAAATAAGCCTTGATTTTGGACTGAATGAAACAAAAGGGTGGAGGGAGGGTAGATTGTGTTATTAAAAACTAAATTAAAATGGACAGGCTCACGCAAGAAACCTCAGCAACACTTTAGTAGATATTTTTCACCTGCCTTTCAAGGCAAAAAGTAGCACTTAAAGTTTCATCCAAGTTTCATTCCCCAGCTCTAGTAATGATGTTGTTTAGCTTTTGCAAACCAGAATGAATGTATCACTTGTTTCTTTCTTTTTCTTTCATGTTACGATGTTGCTAGTTTCTCTTTCCTCTCTTGGAGCACTGGCATGGTAGCTATGATGACCAAAATATACATAAGCAGCAAAGTCTGATGGAAGATACAATATCCTTTTGCAAGACAGGAAATTCTGACAGTATGTAGCCTTTCAGTCCTGAGGCAAATTCCTGTCCCAGCATACAGCCCACATGTATGGACTAAATCATAGGGTGGTGAATTAAGGAAAACATAATGCTGCTCTAATCAAGCTGGTAGAGAAGCTAAACAGGCATCCTTAAAGCTGCTTTAACCTCACAATCAAACTGTTCCAGTCTTAAGCACTCCTAATGAATTCTGTTGTGTGATTGTAGGTGTGTGTGCACATGCATTCATATGTAGAAACTGCCCTCTTTGCTCCCTAAGTAATCGTGGCCTAGATTTATTCGTCAGACCTTGAATGGATTGAAAATCCCGCTGAGTTATCAAACACTCTGCAGCCATTAAGCATCTCTCCCTTGTTTACTCTTGATTTGCGCTGTAGGGGAGGAAAGCTGCTTTGGAAAGAGACCTTTTAAAGAGGCTCATCTGTTTTGGGCAAGTCCTGATATAGCAAGACCTGAGCTGGCTCATTACACTACAGGGTAAAATAATTACACAATAAGGCATGTCTAATACAAGGAGAAAATTCCCTGCATTTACTCTCCCGTTTCAAGCATAATCAAGACTGAGGATGTAAAATATTCTAAACCTTATCTGCTGTAAGAGTTCAATGTAAGACATTACAAAACATCTTGCAAAAACTCTTGAAGCTTGTAGAAAATATTCAAACACATTGAAGGAATTTCCTCCCTCTCTCCTCACAGTGACAGTGACTAATTATTTATCACACTGTCTGTCAAGAGCACCTAAATCAACATCAAACCATCATTTGTAAACATGACTGTAATGTGGTCAAGTTGGCTCATGGCTGAGAGATAAGAAGCAAAAGCTTCTTCTGGCTTATGATTTATTTTCTTCTAAAACAGTTACACACACAAAACTGAAAATCTCTTGCAAAAAAAAATACCCCCTTT
>WBNH01010839.1:339542-409249 GCA_013401255.1 Urocolius indicus | reverse complement strand
CAAGACCTGAGCTGGCTCATTACACTACAGGGTAAAATAATTACACAATAAGGCATGTCTAATACAAGGAGAAAATTCCCTGCATTTACTCTCCCGTTTCAAGCATAATCAAGACTGAGGATGTAAAATATTCTAAACCTTATCTGCTGTAAGAGTTCAATGTAAGACATTACAAAACATCTTGCAAAAACTCTTGAAGCTTGTAGAAAATATTCAAACACATTGAAGGAATTTCCTCCCTCTCTCCTCACAGTGACAGTGACTAATTATTTATCACACTGTCTGTCAAGAGCACCTAAATCAACATCAAACCATCATTTGTAAACATGACTGTAATGTGGTCAAGTTGGCTCATGGCTGAGAGATAAGAAGCAAAAGCTTCTTCTGGCTTATGATTTATTTTCTTCTAAAACAGTTACACACACAAAACTGAAAATCTCTTGCAAAAAAAAAAATGCCCTTTTCTTCTCTACAATAACTATTTCCTGCAAACAGGGTGTAGTCAGCAGTGCTCTGCTGCACCGCAGTACTAGCTCAATCCACCTAGGAGGAACCCAAGATACAATTTAGCTGTCTTGCTCTGCCTTTGGTACTGATGAAAATGTTTGATCTGCTCCCCGACTCAGAACTAATTTCTCTACAGCAAGNAAAAAAAAAATGCCCTTTTCTTCTCTACAATAACTATTTCCTGCAAACAGGGTGTAGTCAGCAGTGCTCTGCTGCACCGCAGTACTAGCTCAATCCACCTAGGAGGAACCCAAGATACAATTTAGCTGTCTTGCTCTGCCTTTGGTACTGATGAAAATGTTTGATCTGCTCCCCGACTCAGAACTAATTTCTCTACAGCAAGGAAAACTGCCAAGATGCCACACAGGGATACACAGCTGGCTAAAACATTGGTAGTGGGAAGAGATCATGTACAGTAATGTTATAATCAGATCTTTATTGAAAGAATGCTTTTGTTCAATTGCTCACACTGTGTGGGCTCCGAGGTGGTTATCGGCAAGATCAGCCCCAAAGAGTAATTTTTCTGCAACCCAAGAATGAACAGCAGTATCTCTAGCTCTCAGAATAAGTCTCAGTCAACTAACAAGCCTTTAAGCTACCAAAGAAATTGTAACTAGCTTGTACGGCTCCAGCTCAGTTATTCCTTGCTTAGGAAATGCAATCAAATCACTTTTGACAACAAAAATTGCCAACACTTCTTCCAAGGGAGCTTATTGCCTTACTGACCACGTACTCTGGCCACTGTAAAACAAACAAATGAACAAACCCCTGCAAAACCAAACTGTAGCTTCATGCAAATGACCTTACAACCTTTCTAAAGGTATGGTGAAGACCGTAAAGGCAGAGGCAGTCTCGCTCAGGGAGTTACAAGGCTGTATATTCTTGTTGTCATTTTCAGCCTGTAATGAAGCAATCTGTCCAAGTGCAAGAACAACAAACAAGCCTTTTTCCTCTGTTTTTGTTCTAAATACATCTACAACTAGTATTTCTGCTATGGAATGACTACAGAGCTAACCTATGTGGGTTTTCATTCCATCTGCACCCAGCCATCAAGAAACCAGTTGCTTAAACTCCCTCAACAGTTAATGAATGAAGATGAGTAAGTACAAACTGCAATTGCTTTAGCATAACTTAAAGGATGGAATGAATCATGCTCTCTGAATTGCATTCACTGACTTCATAGGTAGTTGAGGAGATCACTTCAGTTAGGGAATATTTAGACAACTAAGATTAGGTGTGACAAATAAACCTCTCGATTTGCACCTCTTTAGGCTTATGGATGTAATTGATGACATATGGAAAGAACACATACATATAAGCATCCAGGTAATACTGCATCTATTTATTAAAATAGAAAACCTTGATAACCACAGAATCCCAGTGTCATTGGGACAGAGGCAACTGGAGGTCTCTTATTTCAACTCCCCTGCTCAAAGCAGGGTCAACTACAGCTAATTGCTCAGAGACATGTCCAGTCAGGTCCCGAATCTCTCTAAGGCTTGAGACTTCACAATCTTTCTGGGCAATTTGTTCCAGTGTATGATCAACCTCACAACAACTACAAATATATATATATATGTTTGCTCAGTTTCTTTTAATGTTTAAGTGGAATTTCTTCTATTTCAATTTGTGCCCATTGCTTCTGATCTTGTTACTGGGCACCGAGAAGAGCTTGGCTTAGTCTCCTTTACTTTCTCCATCATACACACAGACAAGCTCCTTGCTTGTGTGAATCTCCCATTTTGAAGGCTAAAAAACCCACAAAAATATTCATCCATTTAGAAGTTGACGTAATAATTTTATATAAACTTATTTCATTGCATATATATATACTGCCATGATAACCGAGCATTCCAGAAGACTCTTTGCATACAAAATACTTACTGGTGAACACCCAGTACTTCCCAGTCCTTCCCGACATCCTTAGGAGCTATGTTCTGTAGAGTACTTGGACAAATTTCTATTAACTTACAAAGAAGTGACCAACCCATCTGTAAAACAAAAATGTAGTTATTATAGAAGAGATATTCCATTTGGAATGTTGTAATAATCTTGGTTCTTGGAAGATGGATGTTCTGAAAAGTCATCTCACTAAACAAGGGAAAATTAACACAATAGATATGCTAGTGATTGTGAATGCATTGCTCCTAGAACACATCAATCTCCATGTGCTTCAGTGCTGCCTGAGGATAAAAAGGACACAGTTGAAAGAGATGTTGACAAGACAGGAAAGTGTGACGTGATCTATAGTATGTCATCATGGGCCAGAGAAGACCACTACACTATTAGAGGTAGCCCAGCTTTATTGAAGAAGGGGTGTTTCCATAAGAATTTGCCATTTAACTGTAAATTATGAGAAAGGATAGGTTTTCAAAGGTGTCCACTGTTTTAAAATGAGGATGAAATACTTAAACAATACAATATTTTCTATATTCTCGCCATCAATCCTCAGTACTGTGTACTTTCAAAAAGTAATGAAGGCAGCAAAAGTTTTGAGATCATAAGGAATGAAAGACAAACTAAAGCAAATATATTTATTCTTAGTAACTACCTGCTCTATTCTACACAGATTCTATGACTTTGAAACATCTCTAAATAATGCCAAAACTGAAAACTCTTCCTCTTCAGTCTTAGATATTGGAGAAATTTGCTCTCTTATGAATGCCTGTGGGCTGACATGATTGAATAGACTTTCAATTGTGAGGATGCAGTATACAAAATCTGTACAAAGGATTAACTGATGAGCAAGAAAACTCTGCTGTACTGAAACAGATGTGAACTGAGAAATGTCAAAAGTCAAGATGAAGCACATTTTACAAAAAGGAGTTTCCTTGGACATATAAATAAAATGAAAAAAAAAGTGGAAGTAGGCCTGTGTGTTTTAAGAATAGGGTCACGGCAGAAGATAATTTAAGTATGGCTCAAAATCTATGTGGAACTGGATCAGCTGTCTGCAGGAGACAAGTAAAGCAAAGGGGTGACGACAGATAGACAGCACAGGAATGTAAATGGCTGCTTCTGAAGAGTTCAACAGCAAAGATAATGGAAAGCACATAATCTCTAACTCTGCAGTCTGCAGGACTACAGACTTGAAGCTCCAAGCTTGGTAGCACAGATACACCCATAGGAAAAGCATAATCTAGAGAGCTCTCATAACAGCTTTGTCAAGTATGACAAAGGTGATGTATGTCCCTGGGAACTGCAATTCTGATTTTGCCTTTCACATACTTGATTGCATGGGCTATGTTCACACTCTCTGCAGTAGTTTCGTTTCTGCTTCAGTTCAGATTTGCAGGGCCAAATGTTTTAAGCCAAATACAAATTTAACTTCTGCAGCTTGAGCTTGACCACAAGTTAATTTCCATGTTCTTCATAAGCGGTGACTTGCTCTACATGAGATTGCAAACCAACTACTGCAGACATACAGGAAGATTAGGCTGGTCTCGGTAACTGAGCCCTGACTGAATATAAGAATAGTATTAGCATCCATTAGACCTCCCCAAGGAGAGGATATGTAATTACCTACTTTTCCATATTCCAAGCAAAACAGACTTTATCAGTGACAATCAGGTACAAATTTTGAATCTGTACAGCAAAGACACTGTCAAGGTGACCATTAATTCAATTACTGTACGCTGTGCAGAAAAGATAAAAAGTTCCACTTGATGCCATCCTAAGTGTTCTTGTTAAATACAGAACCTGATGGAAACGAGCTTAAGGACCTTAAAAAAATCCCTTTGTATATTAAAATTGTTTCTAATGAAATCCATTTTTCCATTAAACATTTTTATTTGGATGACTGTGACTCCAAGTATTGACATTTATAAGAATTGTGGACCCAGAGAAAACCAGTGGAAACATCTAACCTGCTGACATGTGGTCTATTTTACGATGTTAAAATCATAACCTGAGGTAACAGAGAGATTGTTATCTGTTTAATAATTATGTAAGAAAGCATGGGGGTTTTTAAATAACAGAAATTCTAAAGATTACAGGGAAAGAAAAAAAATTAAACAAAGATGTTCTTGTAAATACTTAAACAGGTCCCTATTCACAGAAACAGATGGTGGCAGCACTGAAACTCTTGTTATTTTTAAATCAGATCCTTTTCATTTCTAGCATGCAATCAATTTATATTACATTAGGTCACACCTCCAACATGTGACAATAAAGCTCTGCTGTCTGCTCTTTACTCAAGTGTAAACATATTTTGCTCTAGAGTTTCTAAGCTGCTCCAACCCTTGTCAGTACAACTGCAGAAAGAAATCACCATATTTACTGAAAGACATCTATTTTACTTTAAGGCACTACTGACTTTCCAGCCTAGGATCTTCCTACTTCTAAAGAAGCTTGCAAAGTTTATGCTTGTAGTCCAACTTGCACTGGTACTTGCAATATCGACCTATCTGCACAAGTCAGCAGAACAGCAGCACAACATAATGTTTTGTCACCAGTTAAGGAAGGAAGGGAAAGAAAATCCTCACTTCAGATATGCCTCTTACTGTGTTTATTCTTGTGTGAGAGTTAATTTGTTTATAATGCTAAAAGCAAAAGTGCTTGATTAATCTGTTTATTCAATGAAAAGTCATTGGTAAAGAGACTTGCTCTGAAGTCAGGACTACATTACTAGAGTGCTGCCATACAGCGAGAACGGGGTATTCACAAAGACTGTCAACAAATCACAGTGAATGAAGCAGTAAAACAGAGCACCACTAACATGCTGTGGATGTAAATACTGCAAGTGAATGCAAAGGAAGAGCTGGCTATGGCATTTTATGAGGGACAGGATTTGAGCTTTGCACTGGCTACAGATTTCATACTTTAATACAATGTAGTAATGCAAAGAGCTCCAAAACCTCTACACTGTAACAGTGTTCAACTGTAAAGGTAGGCAGAGAGAACATTAAAACTCATCTTTAAATTCTGTATTAAATCAGAGTGAGGTATTTAACATGGTTAAAATTAAACAATCACTGTCTTCCCTATGTGCTTCTGAGAGTCTGATGCTGTCATTTCGGACCTACTCCTTCTTGTAGTTTTCACACTTTTTACTTCTTAATCTAAACTTCTGGGCAGTGGTTTTGTAAACTGTTATAGATTGTGTACTTTATCATGAAAATAACTGCTGATTCATCCTTTTCTATTTCTTAACGACCTGACAATTGAATAGTAAAACAGACCCTGCACAAATACTTAGCCTTCAAAGGACACTTGAGATCACTGTTATTCCAGGTTAAGCACAAGTACAATTCCATATTTTAAACTGGAATTTTATGCTTTTGACCTCTACCTAGAGCCTAAAAGATCAAAAAAACCCACAATCCACTCACTTAAAATATACTATCATTTAGGAGGCATTTGTGTTATAATTTATGTTTTGCCTTCTAGTTGATCTGAAAAAAAAGTAAAAAATGCCAAAAAAATTGTAACCACACGAATGGGTTTAATGCAATTTAAAAACCCCCAAGCAAGTGGGTTGCACAGAAATCTGGAGCTTATAAACATCCTTTTACCATAATATAGTCACAAATTTAATATATGCCTGCCAGGAAGGAGCTGTTTCATATGACAAGTTTGGCAGCTGTACCCTAAGTACAACATCAAATTGTGCAAGTGCCACACCTAATCTAAGTGGGCCAATGCTAAGCTACAGGAGTAGCAAAGCAGAACCTTAAATTGCAGAACATACTCTCCGCTAAAAGATTGTTTTACCCACTTAAAAAACTGGGCGAGCACAACTCCCTAGGATGCGGCTACCTACTTATGCAGGAATTCATTTATATAAAAGTATGCTAGCAGAAATTTTTACAACCACGGCCCAATTTTATACTGACACATGGCAGATGGAGTATGTAGAATTACTGTTAACTCGGAAGCCTATGTCAAACAGTATTCACATTGCTGATCCTCTACTTTTGCCATATAAATAAAGACGGAACGAGCGGCATACTCCAACAGCTGGAACGCTTGTCCCTTTAAATCCCAGAGGGTACAGTGCCCTTTCAGAGACCAACAGTACTTCATCAAGTGGTACAGAAGAGACCGAGTTAAGAAGCAATACGCAAGCCAAGCAGCAACTTTTATTCCGGGAAAGAGCTCCGGCGCTTGGCTCAAGCGAAGGAGCGAAACGGTGTGGAGGGAGCGTAGCCCCAGCCCCCCACCCTGCGCCGGCCCCCGCAGCGCCACGCCAAGCCGCCCCTACCTGCTGCACCCCCTACCTACCTGCTGCATGCCCCTACCTGCTGCACACCCCTACCTGCTGCACGCCCCTACCTGCTGCACACCCCTACCTGCTGCACACCCCTAATAACCTGCTGCACACCCCTACTTACCTGCTGCATGCCCCTACCTGCTGCACGCCCCTCCCTGCTGCACACCCCTACCTAGCTGCTGCACGCTCCTACCTGCTGCACACCCCTAATAACCTGCTGCACACCCCTACTTACCTGCTGCATGCCCCTACCTGCTGCACGCCCCTCCCTGCTGCACACCCCTACCTAGCTGCTGCACGCTCCTACCTGCTGCACACCCCTAATAACCTGCTGCACACCCCTACTTACCTGCTGCATGCCCCTACCTGCTGCACGCCCCTCCCTGCTGCACACCCCTACCTAGCTGCTGCACGCTCCTACCTGCTGCACACCCCTAATAACCTGCTGCACACCCCTACTTACCTGCTGCATGCCCCTACCTGCTGCACGCCCCTCCCTGCTGCACACCCCTACCTAGCTGCTGCACGCTCCTACCTGCTGCACACCCCTAATAACCTGCTGCACACCCCTACTTACCTGCTGCATGCCCCTACCTGCTGCACGCCCCTCCCTGCTGCACACCCCTACCTAGCTGCTGCACGCTCCTACCTGCTGCACACCCCTAATAACCTGCTGCACACCCCTACTTACCTGCTGCATGCCCCTACCTGCTGCACGCCCCTCCCTGCTGCACACCCCTACCTAGCTGCTGCACGCTCCTACCTGCTGCACACCCCTAATAACCTGCTGCACACCCCTACTTACCTGCTGCATGCCCCTACCTGCTGCACGCCCCTCCCTGCTGCACACCCCTACCTAGCTGCTGCACGCTCCTACCTGCTGCACACCCCTAATAACCTGCTGCACACCCCTACTTACCTGCTGCATGCCCCTACCTGCTGCACGCCCCTCCCTGCTGCACACCCCTACCTAGCTGCTGCACGCTCCTACCTGCTGCACACCCCTAATAACCTGCTGCACACCCCTACTTACCTGCTGCATGCCCCTACCTGCTGCACGCCCCTCCCTGCTGCACACCCCTACCTAGCTGCTGCACGCTCCTACCTGCTGCACACCCCTAATAACCTGCTGCACACCCCTACTTACCTGCTGCATGCCCCTACCTGCTGCACGCCCCTCCCTGCTGCACACCCCTACCTAGCTGCTGCACGCTCCTACCTGCTGCACACCCCTAATAACCTGCTGCACACCCCTACTTACCTGCTGCATGCACGTACCTGCTGCACACCCCTACCTGTTGCACACCCCTATTTACCTGCTGCACGCTCCTACCTACCTGCTGCACACCCCTACCTACCTGCTGCACGCTCCTACCTGCTGCACGCCCGCCGCGCCCGGGTACAGGTCCACCACCAGCAGCAGGGGCACGTGGACGTTTTTGCCGCTGAAGAGCCGGGGTGCTGCGGGGGGACAGAGACAGGCCGCGTTACGGAGCGGCAGCGGGCGGGCAGCACGGGGCAGCACGGGGCACACACCGCGCCTCACCGCTCTGCCGGGCCGCCAGCTCCAACAAGTCGCTCAGGGTCTGCACCAGCGTCTCCAGCCGCTTCCTGTCCTGGACGTTTTGGAGCCGGACGACCAGCTTTCTCAGCGCTTGCTCCTCCCGCGCTGCCGCCGCCGCCTCCTCCTCTTCCTCAGGTCCGGCGCTGGCCATGACCGACGCGCTGGCCATGACCGACGCGCTGCCCTCCGCAGCGGTGCTTCACCCCATGCGCCGGCCACCGCGGACCGAGGGCTGGGCGGCCCGGGCGGGTCGTGCCGCCGCGTTGCGCTGCGCTGCCACAGCCGCCCAGCCACAGCCGCCCAGCCACAGCCGCCCAGCCACAGCCGCCCAGCCACAGCCGCCCAGCCGCGCTCGCGGCGCCGCCCAGCCGGCGTCACCCGGTACTTTCGAGCCGCCCTTCCCGCTGCCGCCTGCCCCTCCCGCCGCTCCGCTCCGCTCCGCTNGGGCGGGCGGGCCAGCGGCTGCCACACGATCGCCCCCGGCAGGCAGTGGCGTCACCCGCGCGAGGGCGCGGGGATTGACAACGGAGCTGTCCAATAGCCTCTTACAACTGCAGCCTGGGTTCCGCCCCTGGGGCCGCAATGTCATATAAACCGCCCCGGAGGGTCAGGGTCGTATGGGGTGAGAGTAGTGAGTCGTGCGGGGTTTGGGAGAAGGCAGATGTATGGGCTGCCTTAGCTTTTTAAAGCTGTTGAGGGAGAAACTATAGATATAGAGGGCCCTGCTGGGTAGGGGAGGAGAGAGAAAGCAACTGTAGTGGATATATGTGCCTATGTGCAGTTCCCTGAGCAGGTGAGGTGCCTCCTTCCCTCCAGGTGATGTATGGGGCTGTCAGCTTTTCCCTCTATGGGGAAGGGGTGCAGCTGTATTTGTAAGGCTATTGTGTGACAGCTGAGGTGAAGCTGTAGCCTGTCTTGCTCAGGGAGGCATGTGACCTACATTCCTGAGTCCTTTAGCCTTGTGGCCTTCTGACTGTGGGTTTTAAACAAACCTTTTGTGGTCTTAGAAGTCAGACTTGCTTACAAGCCTTCCAGTGAGAGCTTCTTATTTAGAGATAACAAGGTTCTCCTGGTTGTGTGCATGCGTTGCGTAATTTGCAGTTGATAGGATCTTTGTGAGATCTGGCAATGTTTCTGGTACTTCTGCTGTGTTTGTAAGGGACTAGTAATCACTTTTTAAAGTAATCTTTGATTGGAAAGCTAGTGTCTGTAGAATGTTACATAATAGAACTTGCATATACTTCTTTCATGCAGAAGTATTAAGAGTCCAGTTGAACTGGCTTTTTGTTAGACAAACATATTTTGGAGGATCGTGGTAGGAATATGGGTTTACTTGAGGCTTTTGCTTAGATTGCAATGTTTAGTTGATAGAGATGTATAGTGTTTGTTAAATAGCTGACTTACAGGTCATTAATGGGCTTCTCAAATTTAAAGAAACAGTGCTTATTAATGCCTGTGAAGCCATGTGATCTTGAGTGAACTTGTCTCTGGTCTGCTGGTGTATTGATCTTAAAACTTGTATGTTGCTGTTATCATCATTCAGTGGTTCTTAGGTTTTTGAACTTAAAGAAACTATTATCTTGGTATCTCAATTGTAGCCTGTTAATTAGGACTGCACTTGTTAAATGGTGAGCTAGTTTCTCGGAAGCCCCAGAAAACAAACATAATAGTGAGAGAGCTTTACAAAATAGTGAACTCATAGTTTGAGATGTATGGATTGCATTACATCTAGACTAAAACAAAAACTAGTTGATTTAAATGGATTGATTTCACTTGAAAGAGATTTTTTGTTTCTGCAGAAGCAGTTATTCAAGCCCAAAGAAAAACTTAAAAATATTTCCAGGTTTAAAGCCTCACTGCTGTCTTCCTGCAGTTTTGACAAGATTATTTTGTCTTGCAAATGGTATGAATGTAGATACAGTCTTTCAAGTTACATCAGTAATCAGCTTTCTCGAGTATCTACAGAGCTGTAGCCATTACCAGACTTCAGCAAAATGTTTTCAAAGGTCAGTCTTTGTAGTTTATACAGATTGGAAATGCCAGTTGTAAATTACAACTAGTGATACTGATAAAGTCATATTAATACAGCTTTCAAATCATGATCTGAAATGAATTTGTGTCTGGCTTGTGCATTTAACAGAACTCTGGACCTCCTTGCATTGTGGTTTGTGTAAGAATGCCCACTTTTTTTTTTTTGAGTTTTGTTGTATATAAGTGAAGGGAAAAAAAAGCTATAAATCTCCTGAAAGAAAATTGGGGCCTTTCTACTGAAATATCTTGAGTTCTCAAAATGTGTGCTAGATCCAGACCACTTGATATTATGTATTTATGATAGTTTCTGTTTTTCTGCTTTTATAGCTTTTTCTGTGTTAGTTCTTTTCTGGTTAACTCTGTCCCAAACAACTGTCAGGTGCTTAGCAAGCATAGGGTGAGGTTATTAGATAAGTTAAAAGAGAAAGCAAATATAGTGTTAAAATGTAACCTTGGGAAGACTTGCTTTCAGTCTCAAACTCAACTGCAGCTTCTTCAGCATGTCCTAATCAGGCATCGGGGTTTTGTTGTCACTTGACCTTCCTTATTGGTGTTTAAATTCCAGGTGACTTTCACTTCCAAGCAGTTGTGTCACCATGAGGTTTCCTCTTCATGGTTTTTAAAATCTACCAGGTTCATGTAGCAGCTGTCTCTTGAGGCTGGATGCTTTGATTGTAAAAGACTTACTTCCTCTTTTGTTGTTAATAGATTGGTAGTTAAGTATGGACTGTTCTGTATTTATCCTCTTAGACTGAGATGGGACTACGAATACTTGTTAAGTGATGTATACTCTCTTGTGTGTGACCATCTAGACAGATATAAAAATATAATATGCTAACATAGAAGAGTCTAATAAATTGTTCTATCTGGTAATGCATAAGAACAGATGTCTGTGTTCAACTCTTTCATTTGTTTCACAACTGGAAAATTGTATGATAGAAGACATCCCTAGAGTTATGACACACTCGTTCAAATGAACTGAGTCTTTACTGCGTGGTGATGGCTTTATCTACTACTGTTTTAGACCACCCTGTTTTTTCTCTCCTGCTGCAGCTTAGGAACACTCTGAGATAATGTGGAATCCAGTCTTTGCCCATGATGGTAACTGATGAGTACGGTGCCTGTCCTTGTCTTGACCCATAAGCCTTCTGTTATGTTTTTCCCTCACTTGTCCAGTTGAGGAAGGGAGTGGCAAAGTGGCTTTGGTGGGCATCTGGTCTCCAGCCAGGGTCAGCGCACTAAAGCCCTTCCTGGATGAGGTAGTTTGTAGCCCTGGGTTAATGTTTCTTTCTCTTTCCACTTGTGTTGGTAAAGAACAAAAAATGGTGCCTGTGTTTGAGAGGCAAATACATGAAGAATCATCATCTTGAGATACAGGCTGAAAACTTGCAACATGGTTCCCAAGCTTTATTCCTTTGCAGGTGGTAGTCTCCTGGAAGACTGGTTGGAGGGGATGCCAACTTTGCAGTCTTTGAGTCTGAGAGTCTGCCAAAAGTCTTCATCAGTGTGTTAGACCAGAGGAGAATGTAAAAAGCAAGACTGGTCCTGGTAAACATCTGTATTCCACAGTTTTCCTAGTAAGAATCTGGTTAAGATATCTATCTGTAGAAGTGATTTGGGGTTGTAGACTGCACAGTCTTACCTTGACTGGCAGAGGATGAGCTCTGATAGTAAAATGCAGTTGTCTGGATGGCTTTCTTAACAGAGCATGGGGAATTTTTGTTCTGTAAGTTTCTTATAGTTCTGTTCTCTTTCTAATTTCACTTTTGGTGTCTGTGGATGTCTTGTCCTGTCTGACCATGAAGACCATAACAAAGGACCACCTCATCTTTAATGAGTGTAGAAAATCATGAGCTTCTGTAGAGGTTTTAACAGTTTTTCTGATGTTAGGAAGCTGATATCCCAGTTCTGTCAGTGGTTCTGCTTTAGCAGTTGCTGCTCACAGATCAATATTGAGTTTTGTGTGTGTATATATATAGATATATATTTTTTTTTAAAGTTGCCTGAATGATCACAGTGAGGATGTTGGACACTATCCAAGGACTGCAGTTGATTGTGTAGTCATTCTAACTGGATTTAATGGAAGACTTCATGACATCTCCCTCTGGGCTTGCAGAACACTGGTTTCACAAGGGACTTCTGTGAGAGATGTTCCTCATATCTGTTCCCATGAGTGTCTTCTCAGGACCAGACTGCCAGCAACAGCTGGCAGTCTATCAGGCTGGTTAAACAGGATTTCCCCTTGGTGAATCTGTGTTGAGTCCCTTTGATAACTGTCTTTTCCTTCATTTCCAGGATGAATTGTTTCAGCACCTTTCCAGGGATGGAGGTGAGGCTGATTGGCCTGTAGTTTCTCAGGTCCTCCTTTTTTTTCCTTTCTGAAGACTGGAGTGACGTTGGCCTTTCTCCAGTCCTTAGGCACCTTACCAGTCCTCCATAATTGTTTGAAAACGATGGAGAGTGGCTTAGCAATAACATCAGTCAGCTCCCTCAGCATTCGTGGGTGTATCCCATCAGGTACCACAGATTTATGGATGTTAAGCTTGCCCAACAAGTCTCCAGCCCCATCCTCATCCACCAAGGGAAAGTCTTCTGTTCTCCAGACTATTCTACTATCCCCCAGGGACTGGGCTTCCCAAGGGCTGGTCTTGGCAGTGAAGACTGAGGCAAAATTTCTCAACTTCTCTATTTTCTCTATTTCTAGTATGTTTAAACTGAGCTTTCATGGTAATTGGTGACATTATCTACTTGTTTGGACTGATAGAGCCTCTGGCTCTGTGACTCTGCATCTGGTGAGAGCTTGTTCATTTGGAATCCAGGTGTTTGGCAGGCCAATTGCTCTTCTTGACAATGCATGGATATGGCTGAAAGGCTAACCCAGCAATGGGGCTGTGTGACAGGATGGGCAAGGTGCAGCTGGCCAGTTGCTGAAAAGAGCTTAAGTACTGCAGATGTCAATCCTTCTAAGTGTAATAGAAGAAACCAATACATTTTTGTTTTCTCTTCTTTGTTGAATGGGTAGCTTCCTGTTAGAAGCAAGCAGTCATTTCCCTATTCATTTTGTAAATGAAGCCAGAACCGAAGCAGTCAGGGCAGACAAGGTTGGTAGAGTTTGTGGGATTTTTGTGGTATGAGAGCTTGAATTTGCAAGAAAAATTAAAATGGGTTGTCATGGACCAAACTCTAACTGTTCATGCTGGGGCCATATTGATTAAGACTTAAATGTTACATGTGATATGGGGAAGTACTACTCTATTTTGTGTTTCTTTCTTATTCTATGTGTCTGTGACAGGAAAGATTTGGCCCTGAGTGCTCAGCCATACTCAAGAAGTGTCAGCCCACTTCTGGTAAACCTCATACATCCCCAGGGCCTGTCTTGGGTTAATCTGGTCCTATTCTTTGGCCATGACTTCAACCTGCATGTCATGCCATGTCTTACCTGTACCTTCTGAGAGGCTGCTACTGCACTTCCTCCTCAGCCAGTGCAGCTTCTAACACCAGTAAATTGTCCTGTGTTGAGCAGAAAGGCTGCTTTTATGTACGTAGATTATATTAGTAATCTTTTATGTATTTGGTTTGGTGGCCCCTCTCCTTGTTACTAGCCCTCCTTACTCTCTAGAGAGGACTGTGGGAAATGAGAGTAGCAGAAAGTATTATTTGTACTTGGTGTAACTTTTCTGCCAATGTGTGTGTGATGTTTGCAAGTTCTTGACTGTGTCATGCAGCTTTCCAGATGCTATGGGACCCATGAAGTCAGAGCATTGTGTAACTGTACACTGCACGTTGGTTTTCATTGCAGTCTGTGGACTGGTCAGGCTACAATGCAACTGCTCAAAGGCTTTGTTATTTCCTGGATCTTATATTTCATAGGTGTCAGCAGAAGCAACGATCTAAGTCTTGAAAGATGGATTTAATAACTGAAAGTATTTGAAGAGCATCTTGCAGAAACTACAAATGGGAGGGTCAGTAGAAGGTATGCCAGAAAAACATAACATCCAAAGCTAGAAGAAAATGGCATCAGTAAGGCCACATACCTATTTCCTAAGATGGGAATTTTCTACCTAGTGGAGAGTGTGAAAGTACTTTCCCTCCCACCAGCCTGTTGTATAAAGCTTGTGGTAGTGGTACCACAAATACAGTAGATAAACTCTGAAAGCTAGCTTTGCCAGTCTTTGTCCGTTTGAGTGTAAAATCACTTAAGTATGGACTCAATGTTTAAAGTCTCCTTTTTCTTCAATAAATGTTTAGTGCATTCTGATACTTCACTAAACAGTCAGGGACACCTGCAGTTGAAATGCTTTGCCACTTGATGCTTTAGTATTGTATTGCGATTTGTGTGGTACCTGAGACAGCTGGTGTGAAACTTACTAGATTCAAACAATTATTCCAGTGGGTTTTTTTTTGTTACTCTTAGCACTTAATACTCTGATGTGACTTGAATTTTATGCAAAGTGCTTAAAAAAGGGTGGAAGGGAAACCAAATGTTAGTCTACTTAAACAATTTTATTAGGATATATGCAAATGATAAGGTTTCAGTCTCTGAGTTACCGCTCAGGAAATGCTAATGTACTTAATTAGTTCGACTTCTTCCCAGAAAAAAACAATTAACTGGTTTTGGGTAACCACATTGAAATCACCTTCAAGAATATTGCTGATTTGTGAATCAATTATGAATCTGCAGAGATCTCTGTGGTTTGCTGGCTACACAGAGAGACGTGAAGTTAAGGTTCCTGCAGATGTCTTCTGACTTCTGTTTTATTCAGACTGTGTCACTAATGTTGTGCAGTTGTGTGGGCAAATGTGTGGTGCCTGGCCACAGTGATGTGTCAGGAAGGTGTGCTGAGACTTGAGGCAGTCCACGATCCCTTGGAGAACTAGCGCAAGCTGTAGTGTGGCTGCATGTCTTGATGTGGCTGCATCCTGAGTGCTTGTTGGGGCTGTAACCTGTGTGCATCATTTCATCCTCAGCACTGCTTCCTTTCAGAAGGAAAGACTCCAAGCAGGCATTCTAGGTAACTAGTGTGCCCTTCACAGGGGGCACACTATATACCTCCAATACCTAAGGAATTGGAGGTGAGCTCTCTTGATGAGGACAATGTGTTTTCTAAAGGGCAGTCTGATAACTGAATAATAATATAAAGATCTATGGTGGCCTGAATCATCTGTGCATTTTGTTCACTTGACTCAGTGCAGTCTGGGTTGTGGCTTAGGCATGGATGGTCCTGGCAGTGTCATAAGCAGTAGTATAGCATCTGCCTTAGCAAAACAACAAGGAATTTTCTTACCATCGTGTGTTTACTGGACTCATACTTTTGGGCAGAGCCTTGTAATGGAGCAATCAAAGTTCTAGCAGAGATGAAGATATCTGAAGACTTTTACAATAAATCTTAAATCTACTAAGCAAAGTTGTGTCTATGCTTCCAGAGTATTAGAGTATTCACTGTTGCCTTATTCTGAACATTGAATGACTACTTTCTTTGCATGAGTGTGTGTAGGTCAATACCTACCCACACAGTGACTCAGAACTGCTCTGATTCATTTTCTGATCTCCCATCACTTTCTCTGTGTGGCCTCTGCTGTTCCCACACAACAGCTCCTGCAGGATGCTCTCCTATTTCTCTGCATATGACCTATTTTAATCTGCCTAAGAGCAGCCATTGCTCTAGCCCTAGACTGAATGGCAGGATATGATGTGAAAGAAAAGGAAGTAATGGCTTGATAATGCCCTCCTGGGCCTGTAAGAATCATTGCCTTACAGTACAAATGTGTGGCAGAGTTAAAGGATCAGAGAATACTTCTCAGAGGTCCCAGACCTAAAGTAGTTAAGTTGCTTTTGGACCTTGTGGAGTAAACCTGAAGTCTCACTCAAGGCTTTTTGTTCTTTTCTCTAAAGCATTTGTTGTTAACAAGTCTTCCAACTTAATATAACAACTTCCACAGCTTCATCTAGTGTATAACTAGTTCTGCTTTGTCAGAATTAGTGTGACATTATGCATGAATAAAGGATGCATTGAACTGTATAGAAACGTCCTAAGTGAATGCAACGATAGACTTGGATCCACTGTAATTGAATTTTATTGTAACTCTATGAGATAGTTGTCTGGGGTAGGAATTCAGAAAACATGCAGGGTTCATCAATGCTGCCTGCCCATGAGAGTGTGGAGTAATAGCAAGGCAGTATATGAGATGTGCAATAACAGAGTGCAGAGCATTACACTACCTGGTTTCTGTTCTGAACTGTGCCTTCTAACTCTCCTCAGATGTAGGAGCTGACAGGAGCAGTGGTTTCTCCTCAGCATATTCATAAACACTAGCCTAATAATGTTCCAAACAAATTCCTAGGATTCACCTTGATGCTGTTTTACCTGAACTTAGAACTTTTAGGAGAGTTGTGGATTATCTTGGTCCTTTACCATCAGACATAGAGGGAATGGGTGGTGATAATAGTTTCCATGTTTTCTTACCACATTCTTCTTTGGGAGAGGAGCAGTAGTATTGACTGAACTGCCCACATGAGCAAACCTGTGCGCTATGGTAGCTGACTAGTTGGAGATCTTCAATAACCTAGCTAAATGGTGACTTGATTATTTCTGAAGCTGCTTTATATAGAATAGGTATTTGGTCTAGCACTTTTGCTTCTGACAGTACCTATGCAAATGGAAGTGTCCAGATATTTTAACTGAAGTGATACTGTGTTTTACTTCCTTTTCTTCTATAAAGGATTGCCGTGCTGAGCTGCTCTCAAGTCTTCTGGAAGCTGTGCTAGCTTACTCCCAGTGAGCTCCATGTCAGCAAGCAGAGCCTTACTGCTGATTCTAGTTCTGTTTTTGTTTTGCTTTCTCTTCCATGAAGACACAGTAACTTCAGCCATCCACAATATTCTTATGAGATTGATAGCTGAGTTTAAATACTGAGAATGCAACACTTCATTTTTTTTAAGTTTTACTGGAGATTACCACTAGGTGTCCACTGAGCATTAGCTATACTTAACAGTCACAAAGAGTTCCTACATTGCTACTAAAGAAAATACAGCAGGCTGGCAGATCTAGCCAAAGCAGTCAGTGACTTCAATATCTCATTCTCAGCTAGTGGCTTGCTTGTACTAACAAAAAAAAAAATCCTATTTCACAGTTTTGCGAGGAACACAAATTTAGTTGAAGCATGGCTATATGCCCCCTCAGATATTCTAGGGGCAACAGGTTAGGAATAAGGAAGACTTACCATGGAGCCCCAATGGCAAAATGCAGCACTACCATTTCACGATGCCTGGAGGCAAAGATTTTTAAGGACATGATGCTGAAAACCTTTTATCTGCAAAATAATTTGGTTACAAATGTGGCTAAATGAGATATTCTTTATTATCTGCTGGCTACATATGCCTGTCCTTACGTAATCTATTTCTCTTCTGTCTTTGACACCTGGAATAGAAATTGTGATGATTTTTGGAATCCTCTTACGATTTTCTTGGCCTGCCTTGACAGTGTGGAATAGAATAATAGAATGGTAGGGTGGGAAGGAACCTTTAGAGATCATCTAGTCCAACCCCCCCTGTCCAGGCGGGCCTTGAAGACCTCCAAGGAAGGAGACTCCACAACCCCTCTGGGCAGCCTGCGCTGCTGAACAGTGAAATAGTTTTTTCTAATATTTAAATGGAACTTGGTGTTCCATCTTCATCCCATTACCCCTTGTCCTGTTGCTAGATACAATAGAAAAAAGGGATGCCTCAACCTCCTGACATCCACCATTTAGATATTTGTAAATGTTAATAAGATCCCCCCTCAGTCTTCTCCAGACTAAACAGCCCCAGTTCCTGCAGCCTTTCCTCATATGAATGACATTCCAGTCCCCTGATCATCTTGGTGACCCTGCACCGGACTCTCTGCAGAAGTTCTCCATCCCTCTTGAGCTGAGGAGCCCAGAACTGGACACAGGACTCCAGATGAGGCCTCACCAAGGCAGAGTAGAGAGGGAGCAGAACCTGCTGGCCACACTTTTCTTGATGCATCCCAGGATGCCATTGGCCCTCTTGGCCATGAGGGCACATTGCTGACTCATGGTTAGTTTATTGTCAACAGGCACTCCCGGGTCTCTCTCAGCAGAGCAGCTCTCCAGCAGGTCAACCCTCAGCCTGTACTGGTGCATGGGGTTGTTCCTCCTGAAGTGCAGGACTCTACACTTGTCCTTGTTGAACCTCATGAGGTTCCTCTCTGCCCAACTCTCAAGCTGGTTGAGATCCCGCTGAATGGCAGCACAGCCTTCTGGGGAATCAGCCAGTCCTCCCAGTTTGGTGTCATCAGGGAGCTTGCTGAGGGTACACTCTGTCCCTTCATTCAGGTTGCTGAGGAAGATCTTGAACAAGACTGGCCCCTGAATCGATCCCTGCGGAACTACACTGGCCACAGGCCTCCAACTCGATTTTGTGCCATTGATCACCACCCCCTGGGCTGTGTCATTCAGCCAGTAAATAGACCTACCTATAACACAATCTGAGAACAGCGAACACATAGTAGAAACTTACTGACTGTGTCCATGTAAGTGGAGGCTGTTTTCAACATTGGGCCACCAACATGGGAAAGGACTAGGAGAACCTGCTCTGTGTCAGTGAGGAGAGGCTGAAGCAGTGTCTTTGGTTTGGAGAAGACAGCCGTGAGGAGAACTAACAACTGAAATATTTGAGGAGATGCAGCCAAGCTTTTCAGTGGTGCATTGTGGGAGGACAAGAACAACAGGCATAAACTGAAAGTAGAGGTTCAGGCTGGATATAGGAAAAAACTGTTTCACCATGCAGGTTGTCTCGAGAGGTTTTGAAGTCTGTTATCATTGGATGCTTTGAAAACTTGGCTTGATAAATCCCTGAGTAACTTGGGCAAACCTCAGATCTGACTGCTTAGAGCAGGTGTTTGAGCTGGAGACTTACAGGCATCCCTTCTAATCTGAATTATCCTATGAAGTTGTGGTTTTCCTTCTGTGCAGTGGCAGATCATGAATGATAAGCTGTTGCTTTGTTGAAGTTGAAAGTCTTAAAGGTATTGAAATTCCTGACATCTGTCTGTGTGGTTATGTTGGATGGAAAAGAAAGCTTCTGAATATCTAATAGAATGTTTAATCACAGGCAATTTTCATCTTCTATGGGTAAATGATAGTAAAATTTGCAGTGCATGTGGCTGGATGACTAGAGGCTGGACAAAATCACTTTCTCTAATCTTTCTCTAATCAGCATGTGATGGTAAGATTTCCATCTCTTGTTTCATGTCATCTTGAAACACACAGAACAACTGCTGTGTGCAGCTGTCAGCACAGGTAGCTTTTGTTTTTTTTTCCAGACAGGACTTGGAGGTGCAGGGCAGAGGAGAGAAGCAGACTGCTTCTAATTGTTGTTCTAAATGTGATTGCTTTTGTGAAATCAGTAGCAGTCAGTAAAGACAATTATTCATACTGACATGTTTTATTTGACAGAACTGTGAATATTGTGATCTGACCTCTTGTGACAGTTGAACCGTTAGTTTTACTTCTGTTTTTTGGGTTTACATAACCTGATCCCTTTTTTACTTGCAAAAAAGGGAAATTGTTATAAAGGAACACAGTATGTGAGGTGAAGCCTCACCAGTGCCCAGTATAGGGATGGAGGGGAAACTATTTCCCTATATATCTGAGACGTCTCTGTCCTTATTCATCCTGAGCAAGGAGAAGTAGGAGTTAATCAATGAACTCTAGGAGCAAATGTGATTGCAACCACTTAAATACTATGATAATACTTAATGGTCTGAGCACAAGCTATATGCTAGGAAAGCCTCTAACTTTTGTCTATAAGCAACTTAAGTCCACCAGGCATAGATCCCTTTAAACTGTAAGCTTTCCTTTCTTCCTTTTTATACTCTTGTAACTTCCAGTATTAACTGTGTGTCAAAAATGTAATTTGGTATGTACCATACATTGTGTCATAGAAAATGTAGCCCTGCCTTCTTGGTTTCTGATCTCAGACATTGAAGCACTGGTGCTGGATTTTTGTCTAGGATCTGTAAGTGTGCTATAAGCAGCCTTTCCATGTGATGCATTTCCACATAGGCTTTGAATTGATTGTAGTGGAGGGGGGAGAATAAACCCCATTTTTCTAATAGGTGAGGCCTTGTGCCTCTGAATATTACCCAGACCTGCACATAATTCTGCAACTGGAACCACAAATTCACGTGTCTGTGCACAGTCTTGAAACAGGCAGAGTGGGCTAAAATTCTGCTGTGGATGGGACTATACAATATATAAACAATGCTCATAAAAGTTATTGCCTCTTATACATTTCTGGTATCTTTATGTTGTGAACATTGCTACAGTGTTAAAAGGAGGAATCAGGACTTAGGTAATATAGTTTATATTGGGCATAAAAATCCCTCAGCCTTTTTTTCTGAGTGTGTGTGTATTAACATGTACTGCATCTCAGATAAGGGGCAGTCACATGATGGTGAAGAAGATAACATTCTGACTTGGCAGACAGCAGTTCCTGTGGTTTAACCTCAGGCAGCAACTAAGCACCACACAGCTGCTCGCTTACTGCTTTCACTCCAGTGGGATGGGGAGGACAATGATGAAAAAAGTATGACTTGTGAGTTGAGTAAGAACTGTTTACTAGCCAGCTGTCCTGGCCATGCTCCCTCACAGCTTCTTGCACATCTGCTTGCTGGCAGTCTGGGAAACTGAAAAACACTTGATTCAAGTATTTTTATATATAAGTGCTAATTAGCAACAACCAAAACATCAGTGTGTTATAAACTTTATTCTCATCCAAAGTGCTGTACCCCAGCTACTAGGAAGAAAATTAACTTAGCCAAAACCAGAACAGTAACTACTCAGCTGTTCTGCATCAATAATATGCCTAGTGCCCCATCAGAAAAGCACTTGGAAGTTTTCCTTTGGGGGCTCCTTTTAAACTGAGGCTTTATTGTTGGCCCCTGCATCTTCTATGTTAGAGCAGTATAGCAGCTATTTTTGCTTTCAATCTCAAACCTCCTCGGTCCTGGCCTGTGTCTTGGCTTGGCTTCGTGGACTTGATGGGTCATCTCTCGACAGCATCTGCCCAGATCCCTGTCTCTGGATGCAATTCTGACACAGATTTGCTGAGGAGGTCACTACTGCCTGTCTTTGTGCTCAGCTCACCTTTCAGAGCCGCTGGCTTTTGCTACTCTAGGGCAGCATTCCACAACTTGAAGTGTTACCTGGCCTGCAGGATTGCAGAGGTCACAACTGTGGGTTAGTAGGATTCTGTATGCATCAGGACATGGAGGACTTTATCCTCTGACTATCTCTATTGCAGAAATGTGTTACACAAATACTGCAAAAATCATCACCACAAAGTGTACCTATGATTAATAAATTAAATACAAATATCAACCTATTGAAAATTGCTATCCATCAATCAATAATAGAGCATCAATCAGTAGTAGGGCAGAAATCAATTCTGTAGCAACAATCAATATAATGGCATATACCTGTTTGGCTGTTGCTGTTACAGGTTACCGCCAACATCACTAGTGAAGCAACCTTGCCAACAGTGTAACAGCAGGCATGGTAGATTGCCTCTGTATACACATGGTACCAAAGGAATTGGAGATCCCAGAAGAGGTTGAACCATCTGAGAGAGGAGGACACAATGATCCCAGAAGAGGACCCAACCAACTAAGAAGTAAAAGAACATGCTGAACTGACCTCAAAGGGGAACTAGTAGGATAACAGTCTCATGGCTATGCTGATCTGTTTGTCAGTTTGCGAGTTAGTCTGGTGTCCCTAGTCATGGTACAAGATCTCACAGAAATTGTGTGGAGTGTTCAATCTGATTTGGAAAATTATGTGCAGCACTGGAAGTTCCTGGAGAAAAACTTAACTTCAGCTAAAAATTGTCTTCCTTGTGTCACAGAGGCATAAGAAGGTGTGGAACACCACTGCTTCAAGCTGCCAATAAATGCTATTAATTTCTGCTTTTCACTGGTAACAGCAATTGATGATCACTTTTTTCAGACCAATCCTTTTTTTCCTCTCACTGTTGCAACTTTTTCAGATGAGTTGCTGTTACAGTTTCTTGATAACACCTTGGGACATCTCTGGTTTCAAGGTACTCAGCTGACTGCTTCAAAGAGGCCACTTGCACTTTTCAAGGATGTTTCTGGTTCCCAGGCAGGCTGACATTTCTCTGTCAGTATTTTTCTTTTGTTCAGTAATATGGTTTCATGCTAACCAGTCCACCTTTTATGGTTGCTCACGTCACAGGATTAGGAGAACAACGAAGTCTAGGGCTCCATTTCAATTATGAGTGCAAAGGGGGCATCAAGAAAAAGTTTAGGCTACCAAAACGCCTCTCCACTGAGACCTGCTTGGTCAACGTTATGTCTGGAGTCTGAAGGTTGAAGCTGAGAGAAGAGCTAGTGTTAGGAGCAAAGCTTAAAGTTCTTTGTGGTGTGGACTGAAGGAATCTGCCACAAGAGGGATTGGGCTGCCAAAGTACACTCCTTGAGTGTTGGGTTTGGTCTGTTGCTGGGATTCTTGGTTTAATGTTCTTGCTGTGTTTATCCTTAGTGTTAGGAGAGGGGCAAATCCTAGAAGTTCTGTTGGAGCAGGGTTGCAAAGGGTTCTCCAAAGGAAAGGTCAGCCTGTTAGATGACACACCAGATGCCTCCGCCCCCCAGGTCTTTCTCTGTCTGGGTTAAGGCTGGGATCTGCATCTTGGGCTTATGCCATTGCTAGGATTAGATTTAGAAATGAAATTCAACTTAAAGCTCCAGTTTGATTTGAGTTATAAAGAGGCCATTTTTACCTCTGTCTTCAGTAATTTCTAATCTCTTATGAGAATAGTTTTCCTGTCCTGGGCCTTTCTTTCCTCTTGGCTATATTCATTATCATGTTTGGATTTAATTTCCCACTTCATGTTTAAATTCAGTCTGTCCTTGACATCAGCCATCTCAGATAGGCTCTTGCCATCAGTTGTCTAGCGGTTCCCTTATTTCATCATCCTTCCCAGCTTTGGTGTTGACTCTGATTTGGGTGTTCTTCGATGCTTATATTGTGAAAGATCAGGAAACAGAGGTACTCTGAGTCAGTTGTGAAAAGACTGTATGTTGCAGTGGGGTACAGGCATATTTTAGAACTGAAGCTTCATCTCTTTGATGAGAGGAAGGCTGTGTGCAAGGAAAGACTGTCAAATTACTGATGAGCCTGCAGGGGCTGTATTAGGTATTGCCTGGGGATTGTCCTCTGCAAGTTCTTTCTGACTGAGCACAATGTCAGTCGGGTGCCTTTTTCAACATTCAGTTTTGTCTCATCGTGCTCTCTCTAGAGTTCCAATTTAATTACAGGAAACTTTATAACCACCTCTTTTGTTTTTGAAGTCTGCTTTGAAGAGCCCATGCATATTTATGACTGAAAGCATAATACTCTGAATAAATATTTTTTCCCTGTGTTACATCCCTGTTCTGTGTATTTTAAGCCCTGCAATTAGAAAAGGGATGATGTTAAATTGAAAGACAGAAAGTGCTCAGACAGGATCTGTTGACAAGTGATATGACACTTATTTGATTCTCTCCTGGACAAAATGCTGATACACAGTCCACCTGCTTTTATCTCATAGCCAGCAGGGGCTCTGTGGAGTAACTGATTCAGAAAACAGTAGCAGGGCAGGTATTCTTCCTCAACCTTTTCAGCTCATGTTTTAGCTGTCAGGGCTTTGAATTGTCAAAGATGGAAACAAACCCATAGGTCTGAGCTTGTTCTCTGCTCTCTGTGCACTGAGTGACTCACCGTCCCTGGAGATATTTAAAAGATGTGTAGATGTGGCACTTAGGGACATGGTTTAGTGGTGGATATGGTTATGTTGGATTAACAGTTGGACTCAGTGAATGAGTCCAACCTAAATGATTCTATAATTCTATGAAATGCATGTTTGTGAAAGCAGGTGCCCTAGTCGAGTTGTAAAAAGGTCCTAGGTGTTTGTCAGTACAGCTTTCTGCTAATGTCATTGTATGTTCCTCCAAATCAGCTAGCATGTTATCTAGGTATGTATATTATGTATGTATGTATGAGTATGTCCACGATACAGTTAAAGTACAATGAACATGAGATCTTAGTTAAAGAATGCTGTATATCTTACACTGGTCTGACACCTAGTGGTGAAGTGTGCTTCCAAGACCTCATTGTACAGTGTGTGGATAAACAAGGGTTGCTTGAAACTGCTTTTCTCAGGAGAGGCCGGAGAAGACCTGGATTTAATCAAAAGAAAGGCTGTCCCTGGATTTTCTCCACCTTTCCTGAAATTCTTGTCTTCCTCTTGTTTCCTTTTCCCTCTTGTCATCCTATGGAGAGCACTGCCTTGCCATGTACTGCTAGGTCTCTATGTTAACAGAGCAGATAAGATTATTATAGTACTTCAAAGCCCAAATGACTTTTCCTGTTTTTTCCTGATGAGTAGCTGATGATGCACTTCTTGTGTCTAAATTAGACACCGAAGGACATGTTCAGGATCTTTTTCTGTCAGCAACCAGCTGATGAAACAGCTTTTATTAAAGAGGCAAAGCTTTCACTTGATCGGATCTCTAAGGAAAGAAAGCCAACTGAACAATTCATAACTGAGACTTGTGGCTGGTTTCTAAGGAGGTACAACATAAAGCCTAAACTCCTGGGTGCTGACTTCAAGATTATCTTGAAAAGGACTAGGAGGAATAGGGTTAAGGGAGAGAGAGATCTGAGAGGATGTAGCACTTGGCTGTGATGGATTTGTAGGGGTATTACTTTAAAAAAGAGGACTCTGTGGATGAGGCTCAAACACTGAGTGCACTCATGCTCATGCACTGAGTGCATGAAAACAGGAGCTAAGAAGAGTCACTACGTTCAGAATGGCTGAAATACATGGACCTTGAATATAATAGGAAATGTGGGCTATTGATTTTCTTAATATGTTCTGCTTCATAATGTTTGGTCTCCTAGAGGGTATCACCCCTCTGTTAGTCACTTTCCTGTAGTTTAAACCATTCTAGCTACTAAGTACAAAAGTGACTGCTTACAGCTAGAGGCCAGCACTGTGTCTGACCTAGGTAGCACTGCTCATTTTGGGATGATTTTACTACTTATTTCATTTTTAAGTATTTTCTTAATATCTGAAGCTAATACTATACACCACCAGTGGGTTTACAGGGACAAGTATGATGCATTTTGCCTGTGCCTACAGCTTTGTCTGTATTTTCCAATTTATTTCATGGGTCTCTTTAATTGCATTATAATATCTGTCATCCACTTTATATATAGTACAAATAAAGTCAGAGATGCAAATGACTGTAAATCCCTGAAGCAGAACTTAAGCATGTGGCACCAAGGTAAGTCATAATCCAGCAATATAATTTTTTCCTCTTTGTGCATTTACTGGTGAATTGATCTGCTCTCTTTTTAGTAAGAAAGAAGATTCCTGGCTATTATATAAGCAGTTATACATATGGGTTCAGTATTTATGCTAGATATTTTTTGTCTGTTTATAGAAAAAAACTCTTACTGGGTTTGCCAATAATTATAAAATATAAATTTTCTACAAATATTTTTAGGGTTAGTAGATCTGGTTCTAGTTCTTCCAGAGAATGCATTTGTTCTCCTATACCTGGTTTTGCACTAGTAATAAATCAAGGCATTTTCTTGACAAGAGACAATTTTATTAGCCTCTTGTTCTAAGAAGCATTCACTAGATTTGCAAGTGGCTAAAATGGTTGACAGACAAATCAGGTTTCTTCTGTGTCTCCAAGCAATCTGATACTACATCAAGTCTCTGAAAGGTAACAGCAAAGATACCATTTACAGGTCCTAGCTTACCACTGCAAAAGTATAACACTTGCCATTCCATTACTAAGTAAGAGAACACTTGTTGATAATGCTCTTAATAAGCCAAGTACTTTTGTTAAAATATTGATTGCAGTTAGATTAGCCTTTGTCAGTGATGATGATGGTAAGGATTGTCATCTTTATTTTCTTAGTTAAGGTAGTAAAGGCTATTGTTAACTTCATTAACTTTATTAGGAAATGAGTAGTTAAGTGCTTCAAATGAATCTGCCACTGCAAGGGGCTACTGGTCAATGTTTTCTCTTGAGCATTGAAACAGCTTTAGTCCCAATAAATTTTACTATATGAGTATTTTAACGAATTACCTACTGTATCAAATGCATTAATTACTTATTTTTGCAGGGTTTTGTCTGACAGTATGCTGCTGGGATCAAGCAATATTTTAAATTTATGATTCTAATTTAATAATAGTTCTTATTTTTATCACTACTAACAAATCAAGTGTGAAGCAAATAACAGGAACAGAAGGGAATATTCTTCTGGCTTAATCCTACTCCATAGTTTTCAAAGCATAAATTAGCATCTGTCTTTTTTTAAAGATAAGGCTCCACATATTCTTTGTCCAACTTACCTTGTCACTTCTACAAAATTGATTTCTTTTCCTTTTTTTTTTCCAAATTTTAGAATTTGATTGCAATTAGGATTAGATGAGAGATCTTTTGGCATGATGGGAGATTCTCCTTCCAGTCTCTTCCCTATTCCCATTCTCATTCCTCAGAGAACTCCTCTTATTGCCTAAGACATTTCTGGCTTGAATTTGGCCTGTTTGTTTCTTGTGGTCCTTCACTAGTCTCTAGTGGAACCATCAGTGGTGCCTGTTCTAAAACAGGACTTGGGCTGAGGGCCCATGTGGCAAGAGGGTTAGGCCCTGCTGTCATGTCCTGCTGCAGCAACATCTCACATCAATTTGCAAGCTTGCCCAGGTGCCTGCCATCTATATTGCTGCTTCTAGTCTTGATTGTATAGGATCTTCCACGTGCTGTCACAAAAAAATTATAGTGATGCTATCGGATACTGTGATAGTGCTATTAAGCTGATTTGAGAAACATTATGGTATATGAACTTCCTATTGATGTACTTCCAGCTATTGTGCATAACTGACTATAGTGTTGAAATTACACTGCAGTTACCAGAGAAATATTTAAATCACTCACTAAATGCATTGCTGTGTGAGCAGTATAATGTGATATTCAACGTGCTGTCACTGACACTGAGTATGTAAACATAGCACACATGTAGTTTGTGTACTGTGTGTGGTGAAATTATGGAAGATTTTATAGTGTATTTACACTGTCTGATCTTAACTTAGCAGTAAGATAAAAACCACAAGCCACAAGAAAACCAAATATCTCAGTTAATGTTCACTGCAAGTGTGCCAAGTCCTCCATGCCTTTGCCTCTTTCCAAGGAGGATATATGTATTGAAGTGCGTCTGCAAAAGACAGCAGAACCTTTGGCACTAAGGGTGCAACTCTGAGTGCTTCCAGTAGCACACCTGCCTGCTGTAATGTGCATTTATCTTAGTGTTATCAATCCTGGCAGTGGTTAGCTTTCTGGAAGGCTTTCTACCACATCAGTGGGTAATGTTCCAGCCCCTCTCAGAATTGATTTGACATTCACCTCAGTCACTGAGTAACACTACTGCTGTAGGTAACCAGCCACTGATATGATGTAGTAGGCCTGTCCACTGACTCCCAGCAGGACCTGCTACAAGAGAAAGTGTGCAATGGGCTCTGCAAGATCACAGGCAAGACATTTACTTGGGATACATATGTGGCCTTTTTGTAGCCATGTCTTTCCAGGGTAAAAAAAAAATTATCGAGATCTTTACTATGGACAAAGATTCATTTAAATAAGCTTTGTCTCAGTGGAGTTTTTTAACATAAAAGAAAACGGGGCATTCATATGGGTTGGTCATTGCCCTGTCTACCTGAGCGCTGTGATGCCTCAGGAATGAGTGTCCCCAAGCTACTGCTCAAGTCCTGGCCCATGTGATATGTGGGTAGGGCTATTAAAGAGGTATGAGGACCAACAAAGTTTGTCATTATAGAAGCTGAGGGGCTTTGCATAGAAAAGAGGGAGACAAGCCCAATGAGGAGGATGGGCTGGAGCATGGTCAAGTGAACACTTGATTTAGATGCCATGTCACCTTTCTTTACTTCGGTAGCTTTGGTAGTAGACCATAGTGGTCATGCACAATCAAGTGCTGATGCATCTGTTTGCAGTTGAAGTAGCTCATCACAGCAGAAAAAGGCATCTGACCCATCTTCACTAGTGCGTTAGTAGCTCACTTTTCATTTACTTTTGTGTCATATTGGTATAGACTGCAGCACTGGGCTCAAGTATTCTTCTGCTATGCTTGCAGATATGGGGTCTATCACAAAATAGTGGATGAAGCCACTTTGCAGTTTGCTAGATTAGTGTTTATATGTCAATATGGAGAAGGTGAACATGGGATACTTCAGAGTATGGTGTTGGTATGCTTCTGAGTTTAAAAAGCCTCAAGTCTGTCACAGCCAAGTAGCAGACTGGCAAGATTATGTGCTATTATAGCAAGGGCTTGTCTCTACAACCTCTGAAGAGCCACTTCTGCTATCATAGCCCAGTTACTTGGAGGTTTCATTCTAGATTCAGACACTTGAATCTCTGGGTTATTTATTTTGTAGATGAGGAGGCTGGCTGCTCCCAGTCTTGCTGCTTAAGGTTACTTTGTAACCTGGACACAGCCTATGAGGACTTTTTGCTGTTTCCTGTGTGAGAACGCTTTAACTGGTTGGCAGTGCATACCAAGACTTGCAATTGTATGCAAAGCTGCAGTCACTGCTGCTGTTTCAGAAAGTTTGAAACTGTTCATGTGAGAACTTTATGTGTCTGACTCATGATTGAGGCTATGAGTGACAAAGTACCTTACAGTTATCTTTCTTTTCTCCTCCTAAAGAGTAGGAGGAAAGCAGAAATATTCCTCCCCCCTGCATAGAAATAGCAAGCCAAGATTTGATCTATTTCATTTTTTTGTAATGCACAAAGCTAGGTTGTGAAATCCATTTGTGGGCTGCCTGACAAGTATCTGTGAGCTTACTTGAATAGTCAGCCATCACTTGGTGCAATCAGTGCCTTTAAACACCACTGGTTATAGAGGTGTCTGTTGGTATAGAAGAATGGCGTGTTGCTTTCTCTTGGATAGTCAGCCAGAAGTCCCACACAATGTGAACTGTAGCACTCAATTTCTCAGTCACAAGTACTGTTTAACAGTATCTGAGTTGTTTTGTTTCCACTGTGCAAGTGTAAGAGTCTAATATGAAAGATTGATGGACTTCTGTTGCCATTCAATGTGTGGTGATTTTCCTGAAGAGTTAGCAGCTGGCTACCTTGCATTTAACACTTTCAGGAGGTCTGACATTGTCCATAGTAAAAAGTTTGATTCTTGTAAATATACTGTACAATGGCATTTTAGATTTCTCTTTAAATGTTTTGTAATCAGTGAAGTTACATTTGTTGATGTATGGCCTTAACTTTTTGATGAATATTGTCCCCATAGGTCTATTTTCAAGCTAAAATTAGTCTGTGTTTAGATGCATGTGTTGGAGTATAGTAACAGGAGTGAATATTTGAGGACTGAAAACATATTCCAGAAGTTCTTGTATTGTCAATGTGTTGGACATCAGTTGTACTTTCCATAAGAGAAAAACTCATAGGTACTCTCAGATAATACCTTGTTTTTCCTTTCCAGAGTAATTTAGGCCCAACTTCTCCAGTGCTGGAGAAGATCCTGTGAACAGCAGACTCATCACCACATTCCTCTTTTCTTGCAGCAAAAATTTCCTTTCCTAAGTTATGGCTCATTTACAAAGCCCAAATATCTAATACATCCATACTATATGTGGAGTCTCCTTCCTTGGAGGTCTTCAAGACCTGCCTGGACAGGTTCCTATGTGATCTAGGTGAACCTGCTTCTGCAGGGGCGCTGAGCTAGATGGTCTCTAAAGGTCCCTTCCAACCCTGCCATTCTATGATTCTATTAAGCGAAGACTGTCCCAGCCTCACAGTTGGATAATCTCATCTCTTAATTGTAGATTAGTGAAAGCCAAATACTTTTTAATCCTTTGCATTTTGTTTCTGATCTCTCAGCCTTCATGCACAGTAGGGCTTAGGCTTGTATCCTTTGCTTTTGGATTCTCTTGTTTCATGGCAAAAACTGGGACAAAATGAACATGAGCAAAGAATTTGAACCCAGAACTCTTTTTAAAGTGTCAGTGAAGCAAAAGCAGTTTTATAACCTACTGAAATATTTATGAAAGTCACTGAAAAAAAAAATGTCCTTTTTACAGTGACTTAATGTGTGTTAGTGGCTGACAACTTTCAGTAAGTCTTACTTGCCACATATGTTATGCTCAGAGTTTTAGTATTGCTTCTCAGTTCTGTGTAGCTTTGTGCTAGTCATTTGAATTTTTGGGGTGAGCAGCCAAGCAACAATTTGTTGGTCTGGTCTTGCTGAATGGAATTGCTTTTCAATTTCCCAGAGATCTGGAGATATATTGCACTGTTTTAGTTTAGTTGGTTTTAGTGGGAAGAGAGTTTTGCCTGCATTTTTTGTCATGCATCAAATGAAACCCTTGTTTTTTGCAGTTTTTGGGCAGCTTCTTGCAGTTGCATTTTGCTAAATTTTTACCATAAAATAGTGGATGGAATGTAGTATGTCAATGTAGAATTGGATACAACTAAGAAGACTTTGAAGCTGAGAGTTAATTTTAATACATACTTACTAACTGAAATTATTTCACTCCTAGTTTATTAGAAAAAGATTTCTTCATGTGACTGTATTGCTCGCCCTACTGACAGTTAAAATTCCCTGTATTGCTTTCCTTTCCTGCTTTTGATCACATTGGTTGGAAGTGCCCGTAGATAAGTCTTGTTCTTATTTGATCAATTATGCTTTGATTTAGTCTTTTCATTGGTAAAACAAAAAAGTGCTTTGACAAATTTTGAAATGTGTGCACTGGAAGATTTTTGGATTCAACCAAGTTCGGCATATCCTATTTTTTGTTTGTCTGGAGGTTGTTCAAGGTTTTTACTGTGCAATTAATCAGATTTTGGCTTTGGATGAAGTCATAAAGGGAGACTGTGAAGCACTTTGTAACATAGCCAACTCTTCCAAAATATGTATTACAGAGCTAGTTTAATTTAAGAAATGGTAATTAGCCATCTTCATTGTTTTGGCACAAATGGAATTTTTTGAAACTAAGTATATAGGACAGAATATTTGCGGTGCAACATAAATTACAGACAGATCCAGATCTGGATCCTGGCACATGCAGATCTTACCTATTTTCCTGTTGAAGTCTTCACTGACTTCTTAGAATTCAGCTTGATTTTTACAGGACTTATCACAGAAACTGCTTATAAACACTGCTGGATGAAATGTACTTCATTTCAGGTACATCATAATCCAAAATTAACTGCAGGCAGTGATTTACCCTGACACTGCCAAGGAACAACAAACACTGAAGTAATTGGATTTGAATAGCAGTTCATGACTTTTACTTGTAATTGTATAGATATTATAGCAACGTTGTATGCACACATCTGCATACCTGAGATGAATTTTGTCCTGTTATGGATATCTGAGTTCTGACCTATGCCCCTGGGGACAGGGATTCCAAAAATTATTTGGTCAGTTAGAGAGCACTTAAGTAAAAGAAAGGAGACTGTCTCTTGCAGGATTGGGGAGTTCACCCCTCTTTATCCCAAAGCTCATGTTTTCAAAGGCTAGTCCAGATTTAGCTTGAAAATAGCAAAAGGTTGTTACCAAATCTGTACTGAGGACAAGATGTGCATAGCCTGTAACTCTTCAGACGTGGCCATCCAGCCAGTTCTTTATCCATAGAAGAGTCGATAAATGTTGCATAAGTTGAGCTTCCCTCGTCCACTGATTTAGTCACTCCGTCATAGAAGGCCACGAAGTTAGGCACGATTTGCCCTTTGTGAAGCCAGAAATCCCAGAAAACAAATATGCTCTAACTTGTTAAGGTTACATTGATATATGACAAATCTTTTTGTTGCTGCAAATGAAACTTGGTTAGCAAAGCATCAATAGAACTCATGGGCTGTTGGCTAACAGTCAAGACTGTCCAAATATATATATAAACCATCTACTTACCAAATTCAGTCATAGACAAAAAAAAAAAAAAAAACTTAGAATTCAATCATAAGGCATTTACAAGGAGGGCTGCAAGGAGGGTTTAATAGAATATTTCTGATGACAGTAATTTGCCATTATCATTGTTTCTGTCAGATTACTTCTCTTTAGGAATTTAAAAAGAAATATAAAGTATGCTGTTGGTGGCAGAATTATTATTGTTCCTTCTTTTTTATTTGGCAGTTTTAAGGAATTACAGATGAGACGTAAATTTGCCATGTTAGCATATCTACATTATCCTGTTAGTGCAGAGAGCTAACAAAGTTCATAAAGTTTATTCAACAGCCTTACTACACTTGCTGCAATAATCACTGTATTTAGCCTTGTATTTATTGTTTAATTCTGCACTGTTTTTTGAATTCCTGTGTAAACAGAGGTTTCATTTTCTTTTCCACTTCTTGTATTAGACCTGAAAGTGTTCATTAGGGCAAAGATGCTTGGTGTGCACATTGCTTACAGATGTTGCTGAAAATAATCAGTGTGAGTATTGCTTCCTGATATTGCCATAATATGTCGAGCTATCTTTAGCAAATTAAAATCATTGTTTATTTATAAGAGCTTCACGCACTATATATTTGTTGTTAGCTCTGCATTTCCTGCTGATGAGTACATCTTTGAATAATATGAACTTGTTTTGGAGACAGTTACCGTGAAAATCTAATGACTGCTGCTATTCTGTGCTAAAATGCTACTTTTCATGCTTCAGTTGCTTCAGCAAGCAGTGAAAGCACAGAACTGATGAAGGTAATAGTCTGAAAATACAAGAGATAGGCTCTTCTCAAAATTCCCATGTTTCTTGTAGAGTCAAGCTAAGTTTCAGTGACTGCCAAATTTTAAGCAAACATAATACTGCTACAGACCAGCATAGCCAGCAATTTTGTAAAGGTTTTATGAATGTCTTCCTTCAAATCTTTTAGGAAGCTTTTTGCCTTCTTGTTTATGAAAGTATGTAACTGAGCAACAAAGTTTTAGGTCTTTTGTTTGATATATCTGCTGGTGACAGGGGACTATAATGGGGTTTTTTTTTGTCTGCATGGAGGACTAAATTCACTCAATCTGTGTTCACATTTTATTGTACACACGGTGGAAATGTAATTAAGTATTACAACCGTAACTTTTTTTTCTATGGTCTTGCACATCAACACTGTGTCTGTGACTTACCGAAGGAATGGTTAAAACAAATTCTGTGGATGCTACTTGATTTTCTCTTTGCAGCTGCTGTTGCTGTCACAAGATTCCTTTTCATGGCCTTGTGTAGAAATGTTGCATTCTCCAGGCTTATTCACAGCTCAAGCCACCATGCTCTGTTGTGAAGCGTAGATGCAGTTGACATCATCCTCTCTCTGCAACATCCTTTGCTTGTGCTCTTTTCTTGAGCTGTTTATCACTAAATGGATATGTTACTCGTTAAATCTATAGCATACTGCCTTCTTGAATGTTTCATAATTAGTCCTCTTACCTCAAGAGTAACACTGAAAATGTTCTATCTAATTGCTGGCTGATTTTTCTGATGAACAAATAGAATGATTCTTGTATGAGGAACAGTTTTCTGAATCCTTGTCCAGGCTCTTCAGTCTCAAAGACAGAACTGATCTGAGTTATGCAAGCATAGAACTGACTAGCACAAACTTCTTCTATCCTTGTGCTTTGCAAGAATTAGTGGATGTCAAAGATAGCTGTGGTAGTTTCAAAGCAAAATCAAAATATAATTCCTTGTAACATGCTGTTTAGCTCATCACAGGACATAGTGGACACTAAAGATTTACATATGTTCCAAAAATTATTTGATTCCGTCATAGAAGAAAAATATGTCAATGACTATTAAATACAAAGATTCACTTCTGGCTCAGGAAGTCTCCAAGATGGTAATTCCTGGAAGCAGTGCTGAAGCTTGGTCTACTCAGATGAAGCTTTGACATCTCGCAGGTCTGTTCTTACTCATTTGTGTGGTGCTGTAATCTTGACACTCAGGGCTTTACTATGCAAATACTGGAGAGAAATGTATCCTCAAATATCTGTTAATTCCCTCAGATTTATCATTCATCCACTTCCCTGTCTTCCCACCTTGGCTTTCCTAAAGAGCCTATATTCCCTTCATGACAACAGTCTGGTCCTGGCAGCCATCTCATCCAGTCTCTTTGATGAGACTGCACACAAATCTATAACTCACTTTATTCCTATTGTCCTCCCCTCCTGCTGTGTGCATTAGCATAGAGGCACTTCAATGAAGCACCCCAGCATGTCGACTTTAGGAATTTCTCTGTAACAGTGCTTTGCAGGACTTCCTTGATCTTCTTGTAAATGGTGGACGTGACCCCACTTAACCCTTGCATTTTTTGTTTCCTGGTCTCTTCCTTTCACATCACCCCATGCCCTTTACTTCTTGACTCTGTCACTTCCCACTTTTGTACTCATCTGAAGTGGTGAGGAGATATTTAAAACATAGCTGGCTAAGTCTAAAACGTTATTTTGACCTGAAATGCCAATATGAGTGATACCTATGCACTGGGGTAGAAGTGAATGTAGAAATATATCGTTACAAAAGGGTGATCTCTGTACTAGATGTAGAGAGGCTTCCAGCTCTAAAGTGATTGAATTCAGAGTGGGCCTCTGAGTACTCACAGTCTTTTTTTGATCCTTGCTTCCTGGAGAATCAGTGTTATTTATAGAAAACTTTCAGTTTCTCCTAGGGAGGCTAATTTCCTGCCTATGCAAGAATAGTATAAATGGTATGTGGTAGCTTCATAGTTTGCTAATGGCTTCATGTGGACGTTTTCTGCTTACTGCACCTTCTCCAGAGCTAATAGCTGGTTAAGGATGACACTCAGCTGAATAGATGTGATTCCTAATGTTTGCATAAAAGTAGAAACTTACAGCTATCTCTGTGCAGTTACTCACAGAATCTTAAGAGTTTGAAGGGACCGTGAAAGATCATCTAGTCCAACCCCCCTGCCAGAGCAGGGACACCTAGAGTAGGTCACACAGGAACTTGTCAGGTGGGTTTTGAATGTCTCCAGAGAAGGAAACTCCACAACCCATCTGGGCAGCTCATTCCAGTGCTTGACTAGTGGCAACATAACCATGGCAACTATGCAAGAGTCTTTTTCCTGTGGAGATATGTGGAAAAGGACTGCTTGACATCAAGCCTGTGAATCTCGGCTCACAAGTGCATGAAGCTGTATACAAAGCTGAGGCTGATTTAAGTAGATGATGGGCATAACTTTGAACTGAGGCAGCAATGCCATATCCAGCCTCTTTGTAAAAGGGAATAATTTGATGCTTAAGAGACAGATTCTAGAGGGGCTAAAGACTTGGGCAGTAATGGGTAGGAACTGCCTCTTACTGAAGATAGAACTCAAAGAGTTCCTCTTTTCTGTCTTGCTTTCTTAGCACATACTTCATTCAACTCCATATCCTGTCTCTACCTCTGTTTTGTTAGCTCACTGAATTATTCCTTTCCAACCCAGAAAATATTTGTATTAGTGTCAACATAGAATAAATATTATTATGGAAGCTCCAAGGCAAAATGGAAGTAGCTAATGGCTTGGTGACATGACAGAGGGCACCAGAGTCTGGAAAAATGGAAAAACAATGGTTTTATGCTAAACAAATAGTCAAGTACTAGTTGGAAGCTGTTCAATGTTTTTGTCTAGTATACAAAACAAAAAGCTGGTGTGAAGATATCCAGAATCTTAGCAATGATTGAATAAAATCTAACTATATAACTTCTCAGCAATTATTACTTGAAGGATGTGAGAATTATGGCTGCTGTGTATAGCACAGACTGATAGATGTGACTCAGTCAATGTCAGAATTCAGCAGCTACTTAATGCATAATATGAAATCATCCCAAAATCTTCTTTTTCCTGCAAATGTAACAGCAATGAATACAAAGTTATGGTGTTGTATACATTGAACTTAGTGATACATAAAATTATTGATGAGAAGCCAAGATGGAACATTTACAAGGCAGCATTGGCTATCTTGAAAATATTGTCTTTTGTGCTGATGTTAAAGATGCTTTATGTTGTTCATACTTTTGTACTCCTGTAAGCATCCTGTGGTTTTGTGTGATTTTAGACAAGTTTATGCTGCCATTTTGGCGCCATATTGCACACCAGATATCAGGATAAAACTGACGATGCTCTGAAATCTAGTCATTTTGCAGGTGCTGAACCATGATGTTCGGGTCAGCCAATATCTAAAATGAAAATCTAGAAGCAGCTCTGTTCTGTGAGTTGAAGCAAGAAACAAGTTAACACTGAGGCACAGTCTAAATAGTGTGAGATTACCATTAGTGGTTGAAAATAAATGACGCATGAGAAGTTGTACTGGTGCTGAGCAGTTCCAGTTGGAGTGGGTGAGAGTGATGATAATGCTAAAACTGGTACTGAAGCCCAGAGAGTGTCAAAACTGTCAGTAGCTCAGCAGGTCGAATCCCTGGCTGTTACTGAATGCATGAGTGGTCAACATTAGAAAACTTGTACAACTGGGCTTTTTAGCTAGTCTTATGTATGAATGGTGGTCCTGCCAGCTACAGAAGATTTAGGTTTCAAAGGACAGTGAGAGACACTCTGGAAGGAAAGGCTGTCCTCTTCTGCTCATCAACAGACTTCAAGTGCAGCTCTGGACTAAGGAAAAAGGTTATAATACTAGAGTCTCTTTCTGAGCTCTTTAATCTCTTTTCCTTGCCAAAACCAAACAACACAGAAATATGGACATATGGCAGCAAGGGCTGTAACTTTATAGTTTCATACTGTTGATATTCTGTTATCCTCTGCCCTGCCTTCAAACAGCTTGCTTTATCTTTCTCATTTTTAAATTACCCTGCCTAAACCTTTAAAACCACAGCTCTTACTCAGTGTCACAAATATCTAACACATATTAAATGTTTAAGAGAAGTTCTTTTTATCTGATTTGTCAGCTCTGCTGTATGCTACCACAGATGATAGTTCATCTAACAAAATAAAAGTTTCCATCACCTGTGGATGTCAGTGACTTCTGAGATGACCATGTTCTTTCAGGTGCTGCAAAACTAGATGTACGTATGTGAAATCTGTAGGCTGTAAGAGTTGCAAAGTATGTCCACTGACTCCAAGGTTTGTAGAGAAAGGCTTGCTCACCTTAGAGGGGTAACTCCTCCTGGGCAGAAATTTTCATGATTATTGGAACAGTAGTTTGAGATAGCATCTGCTAAACATAGTTAGGCTTGAATTTGTAGATGTTCATTAGATGAACTATTTCAAGGAGTCCTAGCAGAGGAGGTGGGGGATATTGCCTTGATGCATGACGAGGTGGCAGATTAACAGCTTTATTTTTCTCCTTTTGAGGGAATGTTAAACTTGAGCATCTTGATCAAGCTGAGTGTAGCAGGAACCACAATCAGAAGACTTATGTAGACAAAGAGGTAGATAAGAAAAACAGACATAAAGACCTGAGACATCCAAGTCAGTCATGCATGAGAAAATTCCTTCTGGATATGAAGGCAGATATAGAGGCAAGATACCTGATACCAAGATGAAGGTAGAAGGCAGGAAAACTACATTATTGTGGGAGAAGCATTTGGTGATCATCAGCTGCACTGAGTAAAGAAAACGTCTTGGGCTTTGAATGGATAAATGGAGAATGAGGCAGTTGTGGTGGACACTGATGTTCTAACATTGTTGCACTTAAACTTTCCTTAACATTCAGTACAGGATGGAATGTCTGAGAGCTCATTTTTTAAGGTAGAATTATTGGATCTGTGTTGCAAATCACAAAAAATGGGTACTAAACAGCTGGATATAAGATTCTTTTTCAGAGTTAGAGTTATTGACTGTTTCCCTCTTCAGTCTGCATGGGCAGGTTCTGGCCTTGCCAAT
The DNA here is from genome assembly GCA_013401255.1 of Urocolius indicus. Classification (NCBI taxonomy): domain Eukaryota; kingdom Metazoa; phylum Chordata; class Aves; order Coliiformes; family Coliidae; genus Urocolius; species Urocolius indicus. The sequence continues at coordinate 371,022 of WBNH01010839.1, read as the reverse complement.
TTCTCTGCCAGTTGTTCTAGAGACACTGCTATTCCAATACTCTCTATAGATTATGAGATTTGAGCTGTGTATATATGAAGCAGTGGCCTGATGTGTGATTCTTTCCAAGTAGCAGTGGCAAACATGCCTGTTTACATAATGCAGAGAGATTGCTTTTCCTTAGTTTGAAACATTTGATACCTCTATTGGAAGGTTGTCACAGAGTCAGATGAGGAGACATCCAAATTCCAAGTTTACAGAAGAAATTGAGTTTCAAAGATAATCACAAGGTAGCAAAATGAATAATGCTGCTCAGAAGTTGAATGATGAGTGGAAAACTTTTTATGACTTATGAAGCAACAAAGACTCAGGCACACACCACTGAGTCCCACCACATGTATTTCCTTTAGTGCTGTTTGCATCTTAACCAAATATCAGAAAGTGGTCATGACTTCAGGCACATCATTTCTGGCCGCCATTCCACTCAAGCAGCAAAACTGCAACACATGAGCTCCAGTTTCTTTTGGCTCTTGGCATTAATTCCTCAACATAATTAAAACAATCTTGCTGAGATGATTGTGTGAACCCAGATGATCCATGACTTCTCAATCCTTTGTCGTTTCAAGCTGCTCTCTGAGGAGGTGACTTTTGCCACTAGTGGAATGTCCTAAGTACAGAGGCAATCAATGTGGCAGCTCTAAAAAGTTGCTAATGAATTTTTTCTTTTTGTAAATAGAGCCAATTTGTCCAATGTGTTTTAAAGTTCCCTCACTTAACAAGTTGTATCAGTTGCTTCTTATTTCTTGAATAGCAGTGCTCTTTTCTTTTCCTAATTCCATTGAATAAATGCCCCTTGCAGGGTTGCCTGGGTCAATGACAGTCTGCTTCATTCTCTTATTAGCAATTCAGTTTCTAAAATGGATTCAATGTTACCTGTCCAGTCTAATTGAGAGAAGCTAATGGTGCGCCTCAGGATCACTTTTGCTGATGTGCATATAGACTATCAAGTCATCTAAATGCTTCCCAGTTTTTTTCAAATAGCCACACTGTCTGGAACCTATGGATCTTGAATTTGAGCATAACCATCCTTAGGATGGGGTTTTCTAGGTTGTCAGAGAATGCTCTATCTGTAACTTCCTGGCTACCAGTCTTTCATGGGAACATCTATCTGGACCCTTTTCAGCACCTTGATTCTTGGCACCTGTCATGGTTTGGCAAGGAGTTGCTTTTGTTTGGTAGCAGGGGGAGCGGGTTGCAGTGGGGACCCGGTGAAAGTTTTTTGGACTCTCCCCCGACTCCTGGGTTCAGGCCCACCCCCCGGCCCGGCTGGGCCAATCTGGCGCCTCTGCGATCACTATTTGAGGACGGGAGTTTGAGGTGCCTGGCAGGAGGTGTAAGAGTGGTACAAGATGGAGGCGACCATGCGGACCCCACAGTCGGAGAAGGAGGAAGGATGGAGCATCAGACCAGAGACCCCTCTGCAAGCCGTGGTGAGAGTGCAGCCGGTACCCCTGCAACCTATGGATCAGCAGCAGCAACTTCATGTGAGTGTGCCCGGACGGGCCAGAGACTGTGTGGGAGAGGTGGTCATGGCACAGGACATGCTGGAGAGCCTGTGCACCGCAGAGCAGCCCCACACGAGAGGCAGAGAGGAGCAGCAACTTTTGGGACAAATGAGCATCGGTGCAGCCCGTGCAGGGCTTTGGGACAAATGTGCGTCGGTGCAGCCCGTGCAGGGCTGCCATGTGTGTGTGGTACCTCACGGACTTGCAAGGAGGACTGGTGCAGAACCCACTTGCCCTGAGGTTGTGGGAAAATGGTTGCATGAGAAAAAGCACCTAGATGTTTTGCAGCTGACTGAGGAGGAATGTGTTAATCATAGCACACAGCTGGTGTAGCTGGGGAGGCAAGGCCACACTATCTTTGACTGTTGCAATTATACAATAACAGGTTGTTTTTGCAGTAAGAAAGGCATGGGAAAAGCGGGAGGCACTGATCCTTTGTACATGCACCAATTAGGAGCTCAGCTTTGCACTATGGATGAGCTAATTAACCATAGTATAAGTATTGGATAAGTACAATTAATAAAGGAAGCTCGTTGATCACTCATATTGAGTGCCCGGGTCTTCCTTCCGTCGGCAACATGAGGTGAGACAAACGGCAGAAGCCACCAGGAACGGACTGACTGAAACCCCCACTCCCTGCCCCCCTGGGCCGTTCAGGGGGGCCGGAGGTATAAAACACCGGGATCAGGGCTCTGAGCCCGGGAAGAGGAGAGGGGTGGGGAGCAGGTGGTCTTAAAGGGCTGGTCGGACTCTTCATCTCTGTACCATTCTGTGTTGTTGGTTTTGTTTTGGTTCTGGTTTTTGGGGTTTTATGTTTTAGTTGGTATTAAATTGTTTTCTGTTTTCTTCCCCAAGCCGAGTAGCCTGCTCTGTTTTGTCCTGCACCTTAAGCGGCAATTAAGCTCTCCCTGCCCTTTAGCAATCCTTAAGTCTTCGGTACTTGAGGCTAATCGTGGTCTTTTGTTCCCTGAATGGGCCTAAACCACGACAGCACCTCAGGTTGACATCATAAATATAACCTCTTAACTTTTTTTTAAAAAAAGCCTGTTTTAAGGCCATGAACCCCAGGCTGTTAGTGGTCCAGTCTCACCACCACTGTTTCATTTGATTGGCAAATGCCAGTGGTTCATACCCCTTGATGCAGCACTGTAATGGTAACACAGCATTCATTTCTATGCTGACATCCTACTGCATGCAGGGTAAAGACTAAGCCTGAACAATGTCTGTACTCTGGTGATTCTGAGTCTCCGTTGGCCCTTGAACTTTCTAGACTGTTTCATGTGAATGGACCTGACTTCTAGTCAGGTCAATTGGCAGTTCAGTTATGGTAGTATTTTCCTTACAAATCACAGTTGTAGCTGCTGAAGTCCATGAAACATTTCATCTATGTAAAAACCAAACTATAGAATTATAGAATCATTATGGTTGGAAAAGATCTTTAAGATTGAGTCCAACCACTAACTTCACATTGCCAAGCTCATCACTAAACCATGTCTCAGCACTTCATCTATGTGACTTCTAAATATTTCTAGGGATGGTGACTCCACCACCTCCCTGGGCAGACCCTCCCAATGCTTAACAGCCCTCTCAGTGAAAAAGTTATTCCTAATCTCCGATATAAACCTCCCCTGGTGCAACCTGAGCCTGTTTCCTCTTGTCCTGTCATTCATTACTGGAGAAGAGACTCACTCCCACCTCACTACAGCCCCTTTTCAAATAGTTGTAGAGAGTGATCATACCTCCTCCCAGCCTCCTCTTCTCCAGGCTAAACATCCCCAGCTCCCTCAGGTGTTCGTCATCAGACTTGTTCTCCAGACCCTTTGTAATGGAGAATGCCTCCATTTTTGGGACTAGTACACAGATCTTACTGAGATGCATTGACTTCTCAGTCAATGTCTGAACTTCTTTTTTTCACATTTTTGGGCCCTGTTGCTGCTGCAGTTTTGCAACTGCACAACGACTTGTCCTTCTCAAATACATTATTTACAGAGGTATTACCTCAGGCCTGGTCAGTGGTGGGTCCATCTTAAAATTGATTAGCGTTAGCCATATCAGCTACAGGGGAAGCTTGTGGCAAGATTTTGTTGAAAGAACCCCCTCCTGTAGCCCCCCTGCTACCAAAACCTGGCCCAGGCAAAACTACAACACATGGTAACATGAAACATTGATAAAATTTGTTATGTAGGAGGTCTTTTTTATCTAATAATAAACTTACGTTTCTGTGGTATGGGGGTATTTCATACTATTTATGTAAAATCTATGTTAACAGACCCAGTAAACTAGGCCTACTTTAATAACTATTAGATGGTTAGTCTCTTTTGGAGAACAATTAGAGTTCTCTTAGTGCCTTTGGAGTAATACTGTAGAGGAGCTGTACCAATTACACTTAAAGTATCTTGCAGTTTTCCCAGAAATAAAAAGTAATTAACAACTTGCCTTAGTGTTCTCATTATCTAAGTTCAGAACTGTTTCGCGGATAGGATTTTAATTGGAAAATGATTGGAAAGCTTTCCCTTAAGAACCATTCTTTTTTTCTTTTATCTCTCTCTCTTACATAAACAGATTTCAGAGCACTCGTTTGTGATCCCACTGCTGGGGAAGCAGTTACGTCTTTGGTTTATCAAGTCAGACAAAGACAACTAGGGCAGCTGCAAAAACCTGTACATTTTTGTGATGAGACTGTTGAAAATTACCCATCAGAATGTGTAATTATTTTCTGTTTGTCTTGCATTTTCAAAACAAGGATATACTATAAAGGATACCAGACAATTAACTGTAGTCAAAAGCTACGCTTTGTATGCCATTAAGTCAAAATGAGAAGGAATTCTCCTAATCTACTTTATTTAATAGTAGTTATTCTTCCAAGACTCTGAATTGCTTTGGAAAGCAAAATTTTACTATAGATAAAGACTTTTACAAATCTGAAGTAATACTTTTGTAGTAGTATAATATTATAGTTTATCATAATCTTTATAAATACAAGTATATTCCATGACACAGTTGAAGCATAATGACAAGATTAGTTTGGGAAGTTCTGCATTTTCCTTGTGAAACTAGGGGACAGGTTGTTCATGATTTCGCTCGTGTTAAAATCACACTGCCGCCAAAAGGCAGCAGCAATTGCTTTTGATTTAATGCAAAATCATGTTTTAACATTGGGGGCTTATAGCTAGTGAGAATCTTGACGTTTGTCAGCTGAACCATTCTTGAGCTTGATCAAAAGAATTGGCATTGCTTTGGGTACTTTTGCTGACAATGTGCTAGAACTGTCCAGCTTTGAGAAACTGGGATGTCTTGGCAATTCAAATCACCTGAAAAAAAAGAGAATATTTGGAAAAGATTTAGTTTCTTGGAAGTGTTGACTATAGTTTTGTCTTTTTGTAGGTGTAAATGGAGAATGTCTAGGTAATTAAATGTATCGCTCAAACATTTTCACTGTGGATTTATCGTCTTGAGCCACGCTTTTCTGCTTCCCTGTAATCTTGTGAGAGCAGTTTTAAAAAGCACAGAATCATTTAATCCTTGAGATAATATAGCATCCAGGGTTTTTGACAAGCCAGTAGACTCATTAGGACAACAGCAGATCACACTAATGAGTGGGGTACCAGCTGTCGAGTGATGGTGCACTTGGGATGACGATTGACTTTCATCATAATTCAACTCATTATAAAATTGCTTTCACAGACCACTTGCTTGGTTTGTGCATTGCAAGGACTCTGTGCTTATGGCACTAAAGCAGACAACCTGTTTTCAAACCCATTATCTTTCTTGCTGCTGAAGTAGCACTGCACCTACCTAGAAGTGTTTTAGGTTGCTATGATAAAACATTGCTTATCTAAGGAGATAAAGAAAGGGAATTTAACCCTTTACCTCCAAATGATATCTTTTTTTTCCTCCATTGAGAGTCATTGAATCCCTTCTAGCTGTTGAAAGGGGCCCAAAATTGACCAGGGTTGCACAATTCTGGAACCAAACTCAGTGGGAAGAGAAAGTGTCTACTTTGCAAATGACTGCAGGGATGGCACGTTCAATGTGCTTATGTCTACGTGTCTGTCTGATTGTAGTGTTCAGGGCTATGTGTGTCAAGGTAAAATTCCTTTACTTGCCAAACTGACCTGTAATGAACAAATTTATCATGGAAAAAAGTGTCAACTGTATGATGGGCAAGTGGTTTTGTTTCTTAAGCTGACTTCAGGACAGCGAAGAAAGCTTAAAAATAAGAGAAAATTCTTCTTAATGTTTTGATCCACAGGATTTGCAGATGGACTATAAATACTTTTTCTGAGGAAGAGTAAGAGATTTTCTGTTTTGGAAAGTAGTTCTGTATTTTCCATCGTTTGTTTCAAGAAGAAAAAAAAAACAAAGCTGAAAGCAGAAGTCCTTCTGAGCTGTTTGTTGTAAAGTCTCTTGTTGCAAGAACTGACATATGGATTACACTGTAGAACAGGTTGAACCCCACTGAATACAGACAGCTGGGGACTTCCACCTAGTTGCTTTCAAGTTGCATATGGGGTGTTGGGTGTTTGGAGGGTTAAAATAACACTAATTCTGCAGACTGTACTGAGCATTGCAGGATATATTGTCAGACTCCTCTCTTCTATCCCAATAATGGAAGGATGCTCTCAGTTTGTAACAGAGGCCTTTTATATTATTCAGTTAGAAGTAGATGGGTCGAGTCCTGGTATACACCTACACAATATGTACCAACACAAAGCTGAGAGAATTCCAGGTGATACTTTTAAATCTCTGATTGCTTAGGTGAATTTGTCCTTTGCTTGTAGTTAATTACCTACCGTCAAGCCTTATTTGTCCCGTTAGAGTTAAAAGGCAGATCTTAATGTCATGCAGAGTACAGGAAGTATGCTGTCTTAGCTGATGAAAGCAGCTTTATCATTACCAATTGCTCTATTTGCACAGAATATATTGTTTGGTTAGAGTGAGTGAACTGAGTTATTTCTGAACTGACTTGGATATAATTTTTGTGAGATGGCATTTGGCTTGCGATAGTCTTATCTGAGTCAACAATCAAGAGTTGAAATTGGAATCATATATCTCAAACAGAGATTGAATTTCTGTATCTGCTGAATCTGAAGCTGTCACCATTATAAGGATTTTTATAGCCTTTCAGTTTGAATTGTGGTTGAATGCTGACCATTGTAAAAGCAACCACTTCCAAGCAGATGTAATTACAAGATTCCTGTACTTGAGTATCTGTTTCACTTGCCCCTATTTGCATTTATTCAAGACTCTTTCTGTCTTCTTGGAAGTTCAAGCTTTCTGACTATTGTCATTTGAAATGTTTTGGGTGAATCTGTTCTCAGGTGTGATTTTTTTGGTTAAGTTAAGGAAATAAATTAAAAGATGATCCTTCTGTTGTGAAAGAGCCCAATAGTTGTGGATGTTACATATGTTGTGTTTAGAGTGACAGGTTAAGTATTAAAAGGAAAACTACACTTTTCTGTTGTAGGTGTTGTGCTATCAATTTAAGGTCTAGCTCAGGGATCTTCAAAGTACCTACACTGATGGATCTTTAGTTTCATATCATATAATATCTCAGATGGTGAAGCCTGTACTTTTGCCCAGGACGTGTTGGATAGGCAACATCAAAGTGTTTACGATGCATTAACAATAATTAATTACTGTATGCCATATTCTGACATACAGTATTTCTTTCAGGTAAATTTTTGATTGCATGATTTCAGTAAGAGTCACTTGGATGCTACATAAATACCATCCTAGTCAGATCAAATTAAAACCATTAATAGTCACATTGATTTTTAGTTGTTGCTGTTAGGTTCAGATGTTATCAACAGGTTGTAAATCTACTGATTGTTAGAGCTTGAAGCGTGGCAGTTGTTATTCCTCAGACTTTGATTAATCACACACAATTATTTTTGTTGACGTACAGATTATCTTGAACAACTCAATTAGATATTCAATATTCATTGTCACATGCCTGTTGTAGACAGAAAAGTACCCATTTTTAGCATCCTGTTCTAGTATTAGAGGGTATAATTTATTAATTTTTTTTTTTACACACAAGAGGAAATATTAAAAAATTCAATGGAAAGCACTGAAATTTAGGTTCTAGTTCTTGCTTCGTTTTCTTTTTCATGTTCCTTTTCCTACACAGATGGTTTCTAGCATATATTTTTGATAGTGCTTGTACAGTCCCTTTCAAAGCCCTGTGATTTACAGAGATGCAAGTACCTCTCTTGTGCTCTTTTCTTCCACCTTAACAGGCAGCATAACAGCCCTTATTCTCTTGGTGAATTGCATCTGTTCTGTAGTAAATGGAGAACTGGTAGAAAAATGGCTGCAGTATTTATGAAGGTAAGCAAAAGAGATGAATTATCCCACCATGACCCACATTTCATATTCCCTGTTCTTTTCTTTCAGCTGTTGGGTTGCTTTACTACTTTCAGTGTACCTAGACCATTGCATTGAGAGGTGTGAATGCACAAAAAACAAAGTGTGACCTTAGACCTATCTCCATTAATGTGTAGCATCACTTTTCTTTGCTACTGCTGTTGTCAAACGTTTATTTCTTAATAGTGCTCTTTGGAGGCATTGTGGTTCAACCCCACCCAGCAAGTAAACACCATGCTGGCTCACTCCCAGCCCTCTACCCCCCTGGTGAGATGGGAGAACTGAAAACAAGTAAAACTCATAGGTGGAGATAAGAGCAGTTTAATAATTGAAAATAATAACAATAACAATAATAATAATAATGGAAGATAACAAAAAGTGTGAAATACAACCCAAGAATGACAAGTGAATGCACAGTGCACTCAGTCCCCCAAGCACTGATCCACCTCTTCTGCCCAACTCTCCACCCACTTTATATACTGGGCATGACATTGTATGGTATGGAATATCCCTTTGGCCAGCTGGAGACGGCTGTCCTGGCCGTGTCCTCTCCCATCTCCTTGTGCCCTTCCAGCCTTCTCAATGGCAGGTCATGAGAAGCTAAAAAGTCCTTGACTTAGTACATGCGCTACGTAACACACTGGTTTTAATGTTGTTGCTATCGACATTATTCTCATTCTAAATCCAAAACACAGCACTATACTAGTTATGAGGAAGAAAATGAATTCTGTTCCAGCTGAAACTTAAAAGCCTTAAAGAGGCTTAAAATAGTCTGAAACACTTGCCAATGGCAGAAGAAAATCTATTAAGTAACAGCGGGTGAAAATCTAAGAACCATCTTATGCTGAATGTTACCCACATCAGTTGGTATACCAGAAATGTGAAGCTTGATTTTGAATCATCTTGCAATCTTGATTAGTAAATGATTTTTTTATCATATACTAATCTGTTCTGGAGTGAGATGGAAAAGACCTATGCTGCATGCATAATGCCTGTGCATTTAAACTAGCTCAGGCTATGACAGTGCATTAAAAAGTAGGCAATGAAAGATTCTGGTTTTCAGGTTTGTTTAGCTGGCCATTTTAACTTAAAACTCTGAAAAACTGATCTCTCTCCCACTATAAAGTTAGTTTTTATAAAATGATTTGCTTTCCTACATGGCCATTTCTGCAGCTTTAAATACTTAGTTTATGTCTGTTATTCTTAAAAGCTGGGGCTACAGCTTAAAGGCTGCACTTGGGCCACAGCACTCTCAGGCAACATTATAGACCTGGGGAAGAGTAGCTGGAAAGCTGTCCAGAAAAGGACTTGAGGGTGGTGTTTGACAACTGGCTGAACACAAGCCACGTGTGTGCAGGTGGCCAAGAAGGCCAATGGCATCCTGGATTGTATCAGAAATACTGTGACAAGCAGGACCAGGGTAGTAATTTTCCTCTTGTACTCGGAGCTGGTGAGACTGCACTTCAAGTGCTGTGTTCAGTTTTGGGCCCCTCACTAGAAGATGGACAGTGAGGTGGTGGAGTGTGTCCAGAGATGGACAATGAAGCTGGTGAAGGGTCTGGAGCACAAGTCTGATGAGGAGCAGCTGAGGGAACTGGGGATGTTTAGCCTGGAGAAGAGAAGGCTGAGAGGAGACATGATCATTCTCGGCAACTAGCTGGGAAGGAGCTTGTAGCAAAGTGCAGGTCAGCCTTTTCTCCCAAGTAGCAAGTGATGAGACAAGAGGAAATGGGCTCAGGTTGTGCCAGAAGAAGTTTAGACTGGAAATTAGGTAGGATTTTCTTGACTGTAAGGATTGTCATTGCAATGGGTAGCCCAGGGAGGTGGTGGAGTCACTCTCCCTAGAGGTATTTAAATGATGCAGAAATTAAGTGCTTAGGGACATGGCTTATTGGTGGGCTTGGCAGTTCTAGGTTAATGGTTGGACTCAATGATTTTTAAAGGTATCTTCCAAACTAGTGTGATTAAAATAAGGCCTCGAGGCTTTCTCAAAGCCAGTTCCTAACATCTGATAAATACCACACTGTTGTGTAAGTATACAATGATTGGGTTAACAGACTGTTAGTACCATGTAACCTTGTGGTAGATGAAGCACTTATTAGGCTGGTCTCATACTAGCAAACACATTTGGAAGGCACCTGGGGGTCCTGATTATTGAGAACTGGATTTTGTCACACCAAGTATTGCTCTGTCAGGACTTGGGTCCAGCTCTCTGTTCATGTACTATGAAATTTTCTTAATGTTCTGTTCAGACAAGTCAATTGTGGAACTCATCTTTCTGTCTGACACTGAGTTTAAAGAGAAAAAACTCATAATTCTTTAGTAGATACCCTGTTTTATCCACATAGTTCCAAGCAGCTCTAGTAGTGACCAAGTACAATTTCTTTCAGGACTGGTTATTACTATTTTGCAGATGTGGCCATCATAGCAAGGGTAGAAAACAGCTTCTTTAGTAATAATAATATAGGTAATTTGGGCAGACTTCCTGGGCAATTTGAAATAAATAATAAGACTGGATTAAAGATCTGGGTTCTGCTTCTGTACATTCTATTTGAGAGATTAACTTTCCTTTGTCTCTGTTTTTATTACTTTTCATGTCATGTGTGTTTTATGGTACATACAAAAGTTAGTGTTTGATAAACATTACCAGAGAGTGAAATAGAAATTCAGTTCCATATAAAATATATTTATAAGATATTATAATGCTTATAAACATATTTCTATGACTCTAAATTCAATTTAAAATCCAGGCAAGTCTCTGGGCACAAGGGAGATGCATCAGAGCATGAGCTGTCCTTCTAAACTTGTAAATATGGTTGTGTTAGGCTAAGCTAATCCCTGCTGAGGCAAATTAGTGTGAGACTTGGAATACTAAAAGTAGCTTCTGGCCATAACCTGTGGTTCAGCCAGGGTGAAATGTAGCTGGGAAAGGGCTATGAAAAAGCATCATGACAGGATTTAGATGGAAAGGAAAAGGTGGAGTAGTTTCTGTAGTAGTACAGATAGCCTAGTTATTTGGGGTTGACAGGCCTGGGACTGTGGCTAACAAGGCTGAAAAGGGAAAAAAACCCACCCCTACTAAAAACAGAAAGAATTTTAAAATAACCAAAATTGAAACCAAACAAATTCTTGCTGAATGATGAAAGAACAGTTCCACGGCATAGGAGTAAGTGTTGTTATACTATATACTTCACTGGCCCCTGGTTAGTAAGCAAGGTTAGAGTTGTAAGCAGGAGCCAAAGTGCACACAGAAAAGAGATATCTCTAGTTAGTTATCTTTCTTTGAATCATTTAAGAGAAAACAGAAATTGGGCTGTTTTCTAACTATACCATTAAGCAGCCAGCCTTCAGCATCTGCACAAGTCAAATACATAATTATACCCCTAATTCTGCTCTTTGTTGAGCTTGTGCCCCAGTCATTTTGTTGATTTTCTTCACAGAGTCACTGAAGTTGGCTGCTAGGAGCTTATTCTTCTTCCACCAGTTATGAACATCTCAGTTCTTTCCTCAGCGTCTGCACCAGCAAAGGCTTTGCCTGTTTCTTGGTTGCTGTGTAGGAATCAGTTGAAGCCTGAGGAAATCTCATGGATTTCCACAAATGTGAGAAATACCCTGTGAGGTCAGACAAGTCTTTGATAGTGGTAAATGAAAATGTTGTTTAGGGAGAACACACAAATCTAGCTGCTTTCTGCCACACATTCTACTTGTACTCTTCTATTCACATTCATTGCATGAGGGATGTTAGAGGGGAAAGTCTGTTCCTTCAGTGTCTGTTTGTAGACCTGTTGTCCATGGATGAGTACAATGCCTGATTTAACAGTTTACCTCTACAGCTTCCTATGGTAACAGATTATGGAAGTTCAATTTAACCTATGAAAAAAAAGCAGTTTATGTGTTTTAAACTGATCCCCCACTATTTTCAATGAGTGATGTATAGTTCTGGTATTTGAAGGATTTGATGGAGAAGTTGTGTATTTCACTTTTCCTCCGGATTCATGATTTTGTAAGCTTTGCTTGAATGCCACCTCAGCATTTTTAGTTCTAGCAAGGCAGCTGATCTCTCCCTTTCATCATTCTAGTTGCCCTTCTCTGTTCCTTCCTTATCTGTGCTATTTCCTTCGTAAGATGTGGAGAGTGAGGCTAAAAATGGTGCTTGAGATGAGAACTCAACAAGGTTTTGCACAGAGGCAGAACATTGCCCTCTGTCTTGCTTTACTGCCCTTCTGGGTACAAGGACAAATTGCATCATCATCTGTTTGGTGCAAACCCCTGACCCAGCCATTTTCCTTTTACATCTTCCTGACCTTGAGGCCATGTCTTAATGTTGCTGCCCAGAACTGCAATAAGCACAGGCCCTCTAATTGCCCTGGGTATGATCCTGACATTGGCAAGTGAATTCTTGCTTCTTGTGGAAAGCTGTAAATAGACATTCCTCCTGCTAACCGGGGGCTGACTGCCCTTCCCCACGGGATGGTTAGTGATCAGGATGATCTGCCATAGGTTCTGTCAGCACAGCCACAAGGGTGCAGGGAAAGACTCCTCAGAATCCTGTTTGAGATGGGTGTTGCCTGGTGGCTGCGCACACTGACGGGCAGAGAGAAGTTTCTCATTTTTGGCAATGAGGATTTGACTGTACATTATCTTCCACCATTGATTTTTATTTCAACATTTTCTTTCATGAAATGTTTAATTCCTTTGCATCATAGGCTGTTTTCAGCATTAGCAATTCACTTTAATACCAATTTCTTTTGAAACTTCCAGATTCTGAGAGGCAACTAGTAAAGCTGAAATAGTTTATGTGACTGAAACTGAAGCCTAACGGTACCTGGTCATTTCCGAATGATTTTCACTCATATTTATCCACAAATAGCTACAGATATTTTTTGAAAATCATCTTATTCCCAAAGCCATATTATTGCTAATTGGATTATTATTGGAGTATTAATTCTTAGTCCCAGAGACTCCTCATCCTAAATGGTTTTCTGTGTTCTTTCTCTCCCCTTTCCTGCCATGGTCCAACTCTTTTTATGTCAGCGGCCTGGAGGCAGATGCTGGGAATGGTCCTTTCCAACTGGGGAAATTGGCTGAGGTATCAGCTGTGGGGAGGGCTGTGCTGCTTTTTAGCAAGTGATCATTTGAGATGTTATTCTTCATTTCATTGAAGGTATCGCTATTGTGGAACATTCACCTACATAAATGTGATGGGAAGAGAGGATATGAATGCATCTTAAAGGGTACTGTTTTGATTCCAGTTTCTGTTGAGGGATAAACACTCATAAGCCATGCCTGTACTGGGCCCCAGGTGGTACCTCTGTGCCTCAAAACATAATTAGTATTTTCCATGTGATTTCAGTCATAAGTTTCTCAAGTGATCCTATGTCTCATCTCAATTTGACAGGCTCCTTTGTCTGCAAAGTGCATAGCATGCTCTTTCCTGTTGCTAGCTCCTAGCCAGGCTGTAGCTCATGATCCCTGGTGGCATTTAAAATGCTACAGCATGTTACTTGAAAGAGAGGCTCAGCCTCAATATCTGCTTCTTCTCAGAAAAAAAAAACCAGGCTTACAAGAATGTTTTCTGGGCCTCACTTTGCCATCTTTAACAGGAATGTACTAAAATGTGAGTTCCTACCAGGTGCTGCCTTTTGCCCTACTTTGTTCTTTCCCAAGTGGCATTGTCATCCTGGTTCCAAAGAAGCTGCTGGCTGTATGGGGTTTGGAAAAGTCAGCTCCAAGTTAACTTGTGACTCCTTTGGTCTTTAGTTCCATGGCCCTATCCCTTTTTACCTCCCATAACCCAGAAAATCTGGAAGGAGTTTTTCTTGCCAGCATGGCTGTCCCTCCAGCAGTGCAGAGAGGGCTCTGCTCACAGGGACAGGAAAGCCTGACTACTGCATGTACTGGAGAGGTAGGAAGCTTTCTCTGTGGCAAAGTCAATTATTCTTACCCAGATGTTTGTGCAAACCTAGGTGGGGGGTGATAACAGTTACTTCATATAGGAAGTACACTAGGCTGTCCTGGGAGGCTGGCATTCATCAGAACCTTTACACTTCTTTGCACAGACATTTCCAACTCCATGTCAAACCCGGCCTTTGCTTTCATAGGGTCACTTCCATGTAACTGCTGATATTAATACAGCAAATGGTAAAAGACCAGGCAATATGGGGTCTTGAAAGATGTGCCACAAAGGAGAAGCATGCTGAGGCATCCAACAAGAGACCCAGGCCTGGCTGATGTCCTGTATGTGACACCACAAATGCCTGCTTGGGACCTTATGTCCAATGCACTTGCACCTTATTGACTCTATTTCTCTGGGCTCCCAATGTTCAGCAGATAAGGCAATTAGAAAGCAGTGTAATAGTTTGGGGTGCAATGAACAATCCATATCTTATGTGGCACATTTAAGAGAAAATAATCTTTGCAAAGGTTTCATCAGTATTTTCTCCCTTGAAGAAAAATACTACACTGAAGATGAGAGAAAACATGGCTTTTCTTTTGTACCCAATACTTCTCTTTGTGTAGGTCACTGTTCACACACTGCAGACGTTACTTGAGAGCCTGTTTTTCTTCCTGACGCATTTTTGTAGCTATGTGATGTGAGCTGTGTGTGTCTGTGAGCCTCATACACAAGGTGGAAACGTCTACAAAGGCACAAAGCAGAATCAGGATGCATGGTAGGTGTTGGATCTGTGCCTGAGGCTGACAAGGACTAATTGTCACTAGAAGCTGTGTATGGGAAGTTCAGTAAGGTTGAGAAGCATGTGAACTCTAAGTCCAGCAAAGTGCTGGCTCCAAATAGCTGGAGAGAATGCAAACAAGACAGAAGTTGTTTCTTTGTGAAATTATCTTGACTGAGATGTTTGATAAATTACCCTTGAAAGCAGTTAGAAATTGCCTGCTACAAAAGAAATTGAACAACAGCAGGTCATCCTGCAAGAGTCCTACGATTTGAAATAGATCCTCAGCTTGTCTGCAAGAGCCAGATCTCTCTGCCTTCTGAACACCCTGTAAAGCCTCCTTTATGAGGTTTGTAAGAGGGTTTCAGTACCATGAAGGTGCTTTTGTTTGTGTTCAGTGGATAGAGTTCTCTGGTGCCTGAAGGCTTGTGATCAGGGAGGTTTTGCTGAAGTGCTGGCTGGACAGAAGGATAATCCTAGTGACTTCAGTGTAACTGTAATGCTTTTTATGTTCAAGCACTAACTGTTTTAAACTGTTTATTAAGGAAGGTGGAGGAGGAGGAGTGAAGATGGGAAGACTGGTATCAGCAATAGATTTTAGTTCTCAAAGGGCCATTGATGCCTTTTCTTTAGGAAGCCCCCATAACTCTTCAGTTTATAACAGGGTTTGATGTGCAGGAGGGGAGAAGCATTGGGCTTCAGGAGTGTCTCTTCTGCAGTACAGAATTTTGATTAGCATTGGGAGAACTGTAAGCTGTTAATTGCTATTTCCATTCTCTCTGGTTCAGTCCTCATGATAATTTTAGCAACTGCACTGGAACGCCCCATTTCACACAAGCACTTGGCATTTCTGTTCCCAGCCTGTCAGCCACAGCAGCTGTGCTGAATGAGGTGAAAGAAAACCTGTGTGGGAGAGGTCTTCCTTAAGGCAAAGGGTTAGATTATAGGTATATAGCATATCTTTTTTTCTGCCCCCAAAGCCAAGTCAAACTTACAAATAGGTCCTAAGTTTACTGTCTGCCTGCCCTTGGGCACTATTTTGAGCTGCCTTATTCCCAGCTCCTGGAAGCAGTCAGAGCTCCATGCTGAGCTGCTGTGCTAACAGCCAGCCAGCACACTTAGTTTCGAAAGCTGTCAGTGGTGATGGTACAGGTTCAATGCTTCAAATCTTAGTGACGATTCCTGATAACAAAAGTGTTGTCTCTGAACTCAGTTGATTCTTTTTTGCTCTTTTCATTCAAAGCAACTGTTTAAAATGGTGATGTGAAGCACACAAGAGAAGGATTTACAGTCAGGTGCCTCTTACTGGGCATGATAGTGATATTCAGTGTTTTTTCAATAGGATATTCAAACTGCTGGATAGATGCTTAAGGGCAGGGTGAGCCTCATAGTTTTATTACTTCACAATTAAATAGTATTCATTTAAAAGTTTGTTACAGGTACATACCTCTCCACTTCTTAGCTATGCTGAGTCCCAACATGTTTTTAGTGCCTCAATTTCTGTATGTCATCTTGGGCCAGAAATATAAGTAGTGGAGAAATATCTGTACATGAAGAAATAGATCTATGTGTATTGAATAAAAGCTGTGTCATCACCCAAGCTTAAAGCCAGAAAAATAAACAAGAAGCCGTAAAATAAATCTTCTAATATGAAATTTAAGAAGTATGATCTCTTCAGCTTTGAAGGTGATTGTTGATGTTGTATTAATGCTTATATGCAGGAATGAGAATGGACAAACTTCTCTGTGTTTTTAGACAAAAGCCTAATAGCTTGCAAGAGAAGTTTCCAGCTGGAAACAGCAATCTGGTGGATGGGGATTTCCACATATGAGGTGAATTTGATGGCCTGTGTGCACTGTCTAGTGACTTTAAAATGAGATCAGGCAGCTTTCGGAAAAAAAAACCAAACAAACAAATAAACTTTATTTCATCCTTTGTAAGTCCTTTGACTGCATTGTGCAAGGGCAACTCTGCTGAGTTGTGTCTTCTACCATTTGTCTGTAGGTCCAGTAGCAAAGAGTGGTTGGTTTGCCCACCACACCTGCACACGGCTTCTGTAATCATCCTTGACTTGAAAGTCTCAGGGCTTTTTATTCTAATTTCATCATGTGTAAATAACATTTCAGAATTCCATGCTATTTCTTTTAGCTACTGACTGCACTTGACACTTGTCATTTTTCATATATTGCAGTTGTAAATTGGCTTTTAAATCTTTTTTTCTCCCTAATATTCTATAAATTCCAGCAGCTGGCATATGTTAGTTCGCTAGCATATGGCTGTTAGTTTTGGTTTTAAAGTGAAAATCTCCATAAGGCATGGACAGATGCTGATATCAAAACAACAGCTGTAGCACCATGTTCTTGTCCTGAACCAAGAAGCAAAATGCTCTCATAGAGGGTTAGTAGTACTTTAGTCTCAACATTATTAGACAGAAGAAATGTTACCTTTTGCAGTCAAAACTTCATAACCACTTTTCTCCACATCGATGTTGCCGTTTGCCACGTGTTGGATGCAATGGATTGCAGCACACAGGTTCTGCAGCAGTTTCCATGTTTAAAACTTGTTAGGAAACAGTTTGTAGAACTCACCTACTAAAACTGCTGCTACAATGTGGCGTTTGTTTTAGGAGCCTGGAGTGCTAGAGGATGGTTAGGTTTGTATTTGGCTTGTAGCATTTTGTTCAGGTAAAGTGGATCCCAAAGACGCTGACATTTCTTGAGACATAAAGTCATCCTTAATAAGAAAAATAGCTGTAATTTTAAAAACACTGGTCAGATGAACTTCAACAGTAGGTTTTAGGCCAATTTATAGGTTCAGACACCAGACGGTAACAGTAAGAATGATTTCTGATTGCCCTAGAGAACCTAATTTATACCTTTGTCAGCTGACTTCAGTTAGGGAAAGCTAAAAGGGCCCCACCACGTGCTGCAACTAAAGGAATGTGTACTTCATTTACAAAAGCTGTCTCTGTGCTATTGCCACTTCTTTCTCTCAATCCTAGCACTTTGAGTCTGATCTGAAGGATGTTTGAGTAGTGCTTTTCCCAGCTGTATTTGGGAATATACAAGTAGAGCATAAAACATGCCAGCTGTGCTTTTGTTTCATGTTGTTCTTTTTGTTGTTGGGCCCTGAGCACACTCCTCAGTCCTGGGTGTTGTCTGCCTGTGCCCAAGGTTGGTGCTGACGTGGTGCTACTTTGTGACCTTGGCTTAAAGTGAATTGTGTTCAGGTGAGACGTGAGGAAGAGCTGCAAGAAACAGCTGCTTCACTCTGGAACTGATTTTCAGCTCAGACCTCTGCCCTTGTTTGTGTCTAAGCTTTGTTACAGCCATGCCCAAGTACCCTATCAATCTCCACCTGACCTCTTGGCCTGATCGGGGATCAGCTTCATTACTGAAAACTTGCCTGGCCATTGCTGATTCTTGGCTGCCCTGGCTATCCTCATGGGACCTGATCCTGACCCTGATTTGTTGACTTGATTTTTCTGCTTAACCTTGGACCTGCCCTAATGCTATGATGGGTCTGTGGACACTGTGACTCTTGGCTGGCGCTGGTTACTATCCCTAGACCTGCTCTGCTCATCTTGCTTAGGTACAGAGGAACAGTACCCTTCCTTGGCTGTGATGTTACTACCAGTGCCTGCCTTGCTGTGACCCTCTGGTTTTCTCCCAGCATAAGAGTAATGCCTTAATTTCTAGCTTTATTTAGTGAATGCTAGTATAGTATGTTATTTTGCCCATTATGTTATCTAGGTGCATTTCTGAACAATTAAAAGCCTAATGAAAAGCCGTGTGCCTTTTTTTTTTTTCTTGCTGGATAGCAGATACGAGCAAATCTGAGCCTTCACGTGTTATCATAGAATCATAGAATGGTAGGGGTTGGATAGGTATCAGTAGAATCCCTTGAAGCCATTGTGAATTCTTCATTGATTTTTTTTTAATTCCTTTTTAAGAATCAGTCCCCAAGATGATGTTACAGAACACATTCGGTGTGGCAGTTTCATGTAAGACCACTGCTTACACCAGATGTAGTCCATTCTACCGTGTAGCTGTTTTACTCTTTCATCCAATATAAACAGTTTGGAGACACAACATTCTTTATGACTGAGTAGAAAAGGAATTAATCCATTTTCTCCTGGCACAGGAAAATTTGAACACCAACTGTCTACCACCTTCAGGTAGGGCTTACTAATGGGAGATAGCTTATGATGCCTCTATGAGGTTGCAGCGTGTTGAGCAGCTCACACTAAGTGCAATAAAATGGAAAGCCATAAGCCAAATAGCAGGGCAGCCATGCTACTAAATATTCAGCCATTTAGTATTACCTAGGCTAGCTATTCATCATTAGTGTGATGTTCAGCCCCACATAAGTAAAACCTCTGTCTGAATGACAAATGAGTCCGAGCAGAACTCCGTGTCCAGGTGTACTCTGCTCTAGTTCAGATACACATGCTTGAACCTGCAGTATGTGGTGCAGATGTACTCTCACTCCTTCAGATGCCAGCCACAATTAAAGATGAGGTGCTTCCCATTGGAAATATGACACAATTATAACCTTGTTAGACTACAGTTTGTCGTTTGTCTCAGTCTGGATTTTTCCTGAAAATGTCAGTAAAATTTTCCAAAGCATAAATGATAGAGGAAATATGTTGATTCCAACCTGCCAGTAACCAAATACCCAGTTCTTACAATCTTGGGACTGAGAAGACTAGCTATCTCTTTGCTTTGGATTCAGGAGATAATGATTGCTGGGTAGAAAAGAGGACTCTAAATCAGCTGTTTAGTGATTTCTAAAAAGAGACAATAAAACCTTCTAGAGGGAAAAACAGGGTGGAAAAAATTATTTCAATAGAGATTTGCAAAAGATTCTCAGCAGCTCAGAGAGAAACCTAAAGTGAGTATGCCCTAGTCTGGAAAGCCTGGCCTCCATCAGGCATTTATATTGCTCCTGACCAACGGGTCTCCTTTGGTGCATTTCATAAGCTCATTTGTTTTCTCAGAGGGTTGGTCAGGGTCTGTCTAGAATGGAAAATTCATCTTTTTTTGTCAAGGAGGAGACCTTAAGGCAACGGTGCAACTCATCAAGGAAATCAATTACAAAATAAAATTAGAACAGGGTGTTGGTTCTTAATGTTGCATCAGAAAGGGGGAGTGAACAGAGGTTCCCAGAGAACAGCAGTGTAACCACACTGGCATCTCAGCACCTAGAATTATCATCCAGAAGAGTTCCAGCTGGACACCCAATGCAATGGGGAATTGAAGTGGGTCCCTTTCCAGAGTATCAGTCCCAAACATCTTTGCCCTGAATGGTCCTTTGCTCATTAGTGGTCCTTTACCTCTAATGAGTGGTGACTTGAGGCAAAAAGAGTCTGACAGTGGCAGCTTTCACAGCCACAGGCAAGATAATACCTGTGAGGAAAGAACTATGGCCACCACTCCCTACAACAAATCAGCAGTCTAATTTGAAAGGTTTGTTTTCTTTCATTAGTAATTCTTTTCCTTGGGGATCTCACACATCCAAAAAGATCCTCTCATTTCTATCACTTAAGCCTCAGACACTTTCGTTGATTTCTGTTGATGAACCCTATTTCCCAACCGGTTCTTTGGTCCTTTCACATGACTCCCAAATAGCTGATGCAGAAATTTCAAATGGCAGGCACCAATGCATCGATGCCAGCTCCATTTTTCCTGTCTCTGGTTTTGTCTAAACTATAAACTTTCAGGGCAAGATCTCCTTTTTAATATTGCTGTTTGCTCAAAAACCTAACATTGTTTAGCAGCTCTGCTGGCCCCAAAGCACAATGTAATATACACAGCAAGATTCTTGGGGAAAATGGAAAGATCACTGTGATGTTGAAGTAATTTTTCCTCTTCAAACAGAATTCAGAGGAACAGGAGAAATGGCCTTATCAGACAGGTTATTTCTGCAGAGACAGTAGCAGACAGCCTGGTCTGCAGGGACTAAAGCTCATCTGGCTCAGAGGAAGTGAGCTGCAGTTGAAGGAAGGTGTTTGTCATGAGGAGGCTAATCCCTGTAGAGGAGTCAGAGCTCAGTTCACAGCCGTCTTCATGAGAGACAAGCCCATCCTGGCTTCATCTGGCAAAGACAACAGTTGCAGAAACCCAAAGCTGTTAGTTGAGTTGGTGAAGACTGATGTTTAGAGAAAGAAGGTTCCAAGTAGAAAGGAACCCCTTCCATTCATCTTGTCCCTGTCTCCTAGAATGGCAGGATCAGGGTAGATCCCTAGAGAATGTGCAGCTGTGCTCACAACATTTGCAAAGGCCCCAACTCACGAGAAGGCTTGGAATGGGTCTTGCCAGAGAATCATGTGTGGGTCTGGGTATGGGGCTTAAGCTTGGAGGAAGATCTGAAAAATGCCCATATGTATTACATCCTGTAAAGAAACTTAGTAAAGGCTTGCCCTATGCTTCAGCAGAAGCTCCTCCTAATAAATGCCAACATGAAAGCTCTTTGATGCATGTCTTCACCATTAGATTGCAAACAAATACAGCTGAGTTTTAAAGCAGTGTAAATCTCAATAGCAAGAGGGAGCATAAGGAGGGATTGTGCTACAAACAATTGCTCATTTACTCATTTTTCTTCAAATATCATTGATGTTCAGACTTTTTTTGCCTTAAAAGCTGCTGGTTGTTGATTGACTCTCCTGACCTAACCCAAACCATCTGGAACTAGTGTCTGAAACTTGGATTTCCACCTGCTTATTCACCTTGTCTTTCTTTTCCCTGTTTTTCATCTCATCTTCACTGTTGAGCCTATGAGCATATTTACTTGTTGGATTCTGACTTTCCCTTACTCTACTTCAAATTTGTTTTGCTGTCTTCATCCTCTTCTGTTTCTCCCTCTTTCTTCTCTCTCACTCTTACATTATCTACCATGGTGCTATCCATGCTTCTCTAATTGCCGGTTTGGAGAGCTGAGTGTAAGAGTAAAATGTCAAAGACGTTTTCTCATTTGCAATTGGTCCTAAGCCATCACCACTCCATTGCTCATAGAACTGTGGTTTAATTAACAGTGGGAAATACATCCACCAAATTGTGCTCCTTTAATAGTTCTTGTTCCCTTAGAGATGCTTCATCTGTTAACTCTTAGAAAAATCAGAACAATCACATCCCCGTTTCTTTATTGTTTCCTCCTGAAGTTGAAGCTGTCATAAGGATTTGTATACAGCTGCAGAATTGCAACAACCACAGTGTAAGTTCAGTATGCTTCAGTGTTGAGAGTAAGCACACACATTTCATCACAGCCAAACCTCTCACACTTTCTTAATATGTTTACAGTGTCATAGTCTTGTTGTGAAGAGTATCAGTCTCATTGCACAACTCTTGGTGCAGTCCTTAAATGTGTTCTGTTATCTCCCCATTTCCATACCTCTTTGTGAGCTCTTTAGCTGTGTTCCCCTAGGGTGTATTCAGGATACCTGTGCTGTTGATTAACAGGTACATACCTGCCATTTCTGTGCTAACTGCACACTCAGTGTCACCTGCATGTGTCACCGTCAGAGGAAGAAGCCACACATATCCTAAACTGTATTTATCAGCCATTATCATGGCTGAGAGAGAAGCTGAATACTCAGCCATCGTTATTACCTCCTAGATGTTATATGAACACATTAATACATAAAGTGTATATGGCTTTATTCTCTACTGACAATACCATATGTTGTTTTCTGTAAGCCAATGCCTCACTTTTATGTCTATGTTACACATGGGGCTGCGCTGCTCAGGGACCTAATTGTTTTCTGTGGTAAATGCTGTAGTACAGGCAGGATGCCCAGTCGCCTCCATCGGAGTGGGTATTCACACCATCTGCTCCAAGCGTGGAAGCAGAAGTGCTGAGGCAGGAGCTACAGCTGCCTGTGTAGCCCGCAGAGAGGCTCTTCTGCTCTGCTAAATAAGACAGTGCTAGTGAGCCAAATTGCTTGAGTACTGATCCCTAATAGGCCAAAGAGCAAAATTTCAGTTCACGCCAGCCTCTGTTCTGGAGCACACCAGTTGGGACAAAGCCCAGGATGGGCTGCTCCCAGGTCTGTTCCTGACAAGCGGCATGAAGGTGACTGCACCAGTTGTGGTCCTCTGCATCACAGCTCTCCAGTGAGCTCCCAGCACCTTTTGTGCCATGTGCACTCTTGGTGCTGAACAAATGCCACTTACATGGAGGGCAAAGCTGTCTCCTTATCCAGGGTATCCCTGCACTCAGACAAGCATCCTGGAGATAACAAGGAACAACCTGGTGTCCTGGTGACTATAGCACCCTGGGTGTCTGTTTGGAGCAGAAACGAGCCTCTTCTGTAACCTGTCAGCGGCTGCTTGAGCAGCTCAGCCCTCTGCACTGAGTGGTTCTCCTCATTAAGACATTGAGGCTGCCTGCACCAGGGCTTCCAACATGAACAAGAGCTGGAGGGGAACTCAGCACAGGTGTCACTTGGCTTGGGTGAGCTTGGGTTCCACCACAGCACTAGGTAACCTCTGCCAGCATCTCTGGGCACAGGTACCATCTTCCCCTGGGGAAAGATCAGGCTGACTTACGCTTCCCTCCAGCCCTCTTGTTGCCTTTTTAAAAAAAAACATATGTGTAACATTAACCTTCTTGCAGCCATCAGGCTCCTCTCCTGCTTGCCATGCTTGTCTGTAGAAAATGGGCAGGGACCTTTGCACTGACACTAGCCAGCAATATTGACGCTCTGGAGGGAGCACCACCTGACTCCATGGGTTGCAGTGCATGCAAGTCACCTCAGTGTCCCCAACTGCTGCTTTCCCAGTGCCCTTCTCAGCCTCTGCTGGTACTTGCAAAGGCCCGGGAGCGCAATTCACTTGTGACAACTGATGCAAAGAAAAGGTTCTGATTACTTCAGCCTTTTCTGTGTTGTCTGTCACCACATGGTCTCTCCCATCCACCTGCAAACTCATACCTGCAGGTGTCTCTTCATACTGCACTACCCTTTATGGCTCTCACTTATTTTAGTGACAGCTGGGTTTTAGTCTCCCTGATTTTACTCCTCAGTGCCTGAGCAGTGCTTTTTGCTTATGCTTCCTGCATATTCCCTATCTATATGGGAGTTCATTAAGATAGTCCTTGCCTTGCTAAGTGGGCTGTCAGCTGCAGCTTCCTACGCTCCTGCACAAGGGGATAGTTCATGCATGAACTCTCAGGAAGCTCTCTTTAAAGCCCAATTAGTTCTTCTGGGGACTCTTCTCCTTCACAGCTTCTTCCCACAGGCTATTTCCTGAATAAGTCGCTCTGCTTGCCCAGAGTCCTAACTGCAGCTCACCGTCCCGGCTCTCCTCTGCATCTGTCACCTCATGGCTGCTGCAGCCCAAGCGGTACTCTCACCCCTGTTTCTTCCCTGCTCCTTAGCAGAGAAGAAGCCAGAGGGAAGCAGGAGGCCATGACTGCCCACCTCTTGCATTTGTATTAGGAAAATATCCCCACTGCAGCCTAAGAACCTCCTGGAATGCCTGCCTGAAGCCATGCATCTTTTCTAACAGACAACCAGGTAGCCGAAATCCCCAGCAAGGACGTGAGCTCTTGTCCCTAGAGACTTCTAGTTTGCAGAAGGCATCAGCCCCTGCATCCTCACAGCCTGCAGTCTGTAGCACACACCAATCACAACATCCCCCAGGTTCCTCCTCACTCTGATCTTGACCCAGAAACTCTCGGCAGGTGTATCTCCAGTTTGATACTGGGGCACTGCGTAGACAAGGTGCTTCTTAACACAACACATGATGCTTCCTGCTTGTCTCTGCCTGTCCTTCCTAAATGCCCTGTATCCATTGGAGGCCACGCTCCAGCCACACGCAGCTGCCCACCAAGTGTCCGTGGCTGTGAGGGTGGAGGCTGTGCAGCTGTGCCCAGCCGCTCTCTTCAGTGCCAGGTGCCTGAGGGCAACTCTGAGTGCCCGCCTGTTTGACGCAGGCAAAAATGGGATGAGATCAAATCTGCCTTATTTAAGAGTAGACTTTGTAACTGTAGAGAGAAACAGGTAAACAAATTTT
The DNA here is from genome assembly GCA_013401255.1 of Urocolius indicus. Classification (NCBI taxonomy): domain Eukaryota; kingdom Metazoa; phylum Chordata; class Aves; order Coliiformes; family Coliidae; genus Urocolius; species Urocolius indicus. Next base: position 346,422 of record WBNH01010839.1, on the reverse strand, counting down.
TTGTATCATTAGTGAAAATAGCCAGGCACCTTGGAAAGCCTCTAGGGAGTCCCTGTGCATTTAACTCCCACCCTTCCTCTTTCACCTTCAGCACCATCAGAAGTGCCTCTGAAGACACATCCAGGGCTGTGTGGTAGTGTTGGACTGTGGGCAAGAGCCCTCACTGAACACATGGAGGCTTTTTAAAAAAACAATGGCGTTACTTTGTGATGAATAATCTGTGACTGTTCAACACTTCCTACTGAAGGCATCAACCTTCCCATGAGATTGGAGCATTCTCATATCCATTGCTTTGAAAGGGTCAAGAATCACTATTAACGTGATTTTTCTGAGTGTTAAATGTTATATTTGGAATTATCACTGTGGCAGGTGTGATGCTTGTCAGGGAATTTGTTAACATTTCTAGAGGGAGTTCCATAAAACATTTCACAGAGGATCTACTTAAAAAATGTAGCAGATTTTAATACAGCCTAGCAAAATAGATTTATAAAAGATATCTGTCTACATCGATAGAAGTAGAACTTTTGAAGTATAGATACAGAAATAAATAAGCAAGGAGGTAAATAAAAGTCCCAGATTGTTGCTGCTCCATCCTGTTTCCCAGCCATGGAAACCGCTGATTTTCACCTTCCACATGCCAGGATGATGTCCTGGCACTGTCAACTTCAGGCACTCTCTGTACGTATTTTGCCTTTGCACAGGGGATTCACATGGTTCAATTTCCTTTTTAAACTTGCTCATCCCTCATTGTACAGTTCTCTCCCAAAAAACCCACAAAACAGGTTTTGATGGATTCACCATCTGTCAGATCCAGAGGGTATGACCAACTGAATGCGTCAGTCACTGAATTCTCCCCAGTCTGTTTCCAGTTTTCCATTTGCAGCTTTGGATAAAGCACTTCTGTACAGCGTTCTGCTCAGATGCTATGTGATGCCAGGGCTGACAGCACAGCCAGCTTTTATCTTGCTGCTTAAAACACATGGATTCCACTTCTTGGGACTTTGTCAGTTAGATTTTGCTTTGATGAGACGAGAGCTTACAGAATAGTGAACTCATGCTGGGTCAGCAGTTACTTTTCTAGGGATGCAGAATAGCATCATACATAAGCCTAAAAGCCTTTCTGAATTATTGGTTTGTTTGCTTTATTTCATTAAATGATGGACAACTGGTGTGCTGGTCTTATATAATCTGCAGGAGGATTTGGTTTAGAAGTACTGTCCACCTGTTAGAGAGATGGACTCTCATAAATCAAATTTGCCTTAGTGAACAATAGAATTGAGAGATTTTGGACTGAAATGGATGGTTTTGCAAGTGGTTCTCTTCTTCCTGCATGTATGTGTCTGTCATACACACCAGCAGCTAGATGTTAGAGGAGGAGGTTACTCTCCAATCCTAGAAATCCCAGCTGACTGAGAGATGACCTATTGTTCTTCTGGGCTTATCTGCAGCACTGAAAGAGTTTTCTGTCTAGCAGACAGACAAACAGCTCGGTGTTGGCATACATTTGTTTAAAGATATGGTGTACCAAGAGCAGCGTTTCCCTGCTATCTCGTGGGTAGTGTTCTGCTAAGTCAGATTGATTTTGACACTGCCAGGCGTTGTAACTAAGGACTTATAACTTATCCGAGGCAATAATGACTTGGTAAGGCTTGTAACCCAGCAAACCATCTTCCCAAAGCACAAGAATGTAAAAACTCCAAATCGTACAATAGTAAAAGTCCAAATAAAATTACAAGTAGGACAACAATAAAAGTCCTTCCCCCACTCTGTTTCACATCACTGCTGGCTTTCAGGACGTGCTGGGCCCTGACTTTTAAAGCAATGCAGGGAATGGGCTGCCTGAGGCTCACCCCTGGGCACACACCCGGGGCATGCCTGGATTTGGCAGCACGCTCCTACACAGGTTGCTTCTGACTCCATCAGAGACTCTGTTTCAGTCAAATCTCATTCGATCTTTCTTTTGACAGCCAAAGGCAGAAAGGAACTGTTCTCCTGCCAAAAACTGAGTCCGTGTTCTGCAGCATGAAAAAGCTGGAGATCTTAAAAAGAAAACAATTAACTTCCAAGCCCACGTGTTTCTTGCAGTTGCATTTTCAATGGGTCTGAAGTGGGTTTGCTGGAACTCATATATTCAGCATGAGAGAGAGACAGAGAGCAAAATGTTAGCTCAAATGATTACTTTAGTGGGAGTAAACCTGCAGTGCAAAGCCTGAGGCAACTTTAGCTGTGCTGGGGTCAGCTCTGCTTGTCAGGTGAGGAAAGCATCACCCCCTGGTTTTGTCGGCCTGTGTGCAATCACCACCATCCCCACCCTTCCCAGTGTTCATGCTGTAATTCTTCCTATTTGACAGGCAGTTTATCTCTTCACACTTGACCAGCAGGACTAAACACATAGCGTCAGTCAGTTCCTTACTAATGAATTCTAATATTACTTTCATTTTGAAAGGATTTTACAGAGGAGGCCAACAGTGTTGTCCCACTTTACAGACTTGGATACGGATGGCAGAAGGTAAATGTTAAACAGTCACTCTGCAAGCCAGGACACCCAGGAATTCAAGTCCCATGTAACGTTGTCCAATCCAGGAGAGCTTGTATATGCCAAGGGCAACTTTTGTTGAGATATCAGAGAAAGGTCTAACCAGGATCTGTACATGTAAGGGAGAAGCCTTAGCAAACATTGGAAGGACTACAAACAACTCTGACTGCATGGAGAGCTACGAGACAGACACGTTCAGATAAAGGAATGAAATGTCTCTGTCGAGATTGCAACAATGCTTGGAGAGGGAAATGTTACATGGGGATCGGGAAACTAGGGAATGTTTCTGAAAGTATCTTCTTGCCAAACAGACCAAACAACACTGCAAGAAAACAATGAATCTGGAAACAAAAGTAAGTTTGAAGACAACGCACAGCTTATTTCAAATTGTTTCTGGTGTTGAATTCCTATTTAGAGACCCTGGTTTTCTTTTTTTCAAATGAGACTGTTCCTCATAATCCCAACGGTATATTACCAATACACAGTAGCAATCTCAGCAAACTGGTGGGGTCCAGGATGAGGGTTTGTGTCTTGTCAGTGGGAAGAAATATGTGTTGTATGAAGTGGTACACAACCCTATTCCTTGACACACTGACAATGTGCAATTCTGTGTAGAGAAAAAGTTTCTGTACCTTCAGAACTGCACACAAACTGAGCTTGTAAGAAAAGGTTTTGGCATCCCTATCAGTACTTTCCCAGACATGATACAAGCTGCTATGGCTGACAGTGTTTGCCGGTCTTTTGTGCATATTCAGGTGGTTTGCTAGATGACTTCCCTCAGCCCAGTGCATTGGTATTTCTCAACTTACGTAGCAACTCTGCTTGTGGCAAAATAATGTATCATAGCAGGTCATTTATCAGCATCATAGCACCAATGAACAAGAAATTAGTGTAGGAGCCTAAAAACACAAGAGGTTGCACACTGTGTTGCTAAAGGCCCACGTGAGGCTAAAGCCCTCATGGCCACCCCCACAGCACTGACTGAGGTGGGAAGAATTCTCGGTTTGGGGATTTGCTTCTTGTTTTTTTTTTCCTCTTTTTAAAATGCAACCACAAATTCATGTGAAGAGGATAACCAGCACTGACAAGGCTGGACCTGCTTCTGCCACAGAAGCAGATCCTTTTCTGCCCCACTATGTGTGGCCCCATGGCTCTCAAAACCGCAACCCAGTTTCCTTTAAGAATCCATCATTTCCCCATTTAACTTACGATCTTCTTGAGGGGCAAGAGAGCGATTTGAATCCTCCTGGGCTGAAGCAAATCTGTGATTCAGGCCTCCTGCTTCCTTCATGAGGCTGTCAACCTTTATGCTGTCACATAAATGACCTACAGCATCTCACTGGGCTTCTTGGCTGGACTAAAGTCCCACAGGACTGCACAGGAGACTGCAGCACTCGCGCACCCACTTCTGAGTGCCAACAGAGAGACAGGAGCCAACTCCCAGCTATTCAGGTCTGGGGGAGTTCTGGGCACATGCACAAAGCACTCCATAGTTTTCTGGAGGATGTTTTCTGATGTATGCCACATATCAGCAAAATGAGAGCACTAAAATCCTGTATTTATCCCTGCTCTCTGCTGCAGAAAGACACACACAAAAAGAGTTTCTTAAAGCTGGACCAGTTCTTTGATCCGGTTCACAACATCACCTGGCAAACACACCTTAAAGGAGAGAATAGGTAGTGCTGTGAATCTGTACAGTGTTTCAGCTAAGCATTTCATCTCTTGAAAGCATAATGTCGTGCCTAAAATCCACACAAATCTTCTTGGATCTGACCCCCTATCTTAGATTATAAATCATGCCTACTCTGTTTTGTATTACTGTGAAATAATTTATAAGTTAGCTCTTATCATGAAATCCCGTACTACAGAGACAATAAGTAAATACAAACCAAACTGATTTCCCTCTTTCTCGTGAAATCAGTCTTCAGCATGGTGTGCCCCGCAGCTGAACTTCTTTGTGGTGTTTCTTCAGGGAATCCTTTTAAGACATAAAGTTGACAGTATGATCTGATGAGAAATTATGTCTGTGATTGTGTTGGAAATGGAAATGCAATGGGGAAAAAAAAAAAAAAAAAGCTTTATGCTTGCTCTCTTGAGCCTCTATTAACTGTAACATATAGAACACTTCCAGCTTCTGAGATGGCTGTTAAAAAGACAGGTTGTTTTTGTGACAGCCAGATGTTGTGACAACATTCTTTGAAGGCATTCCTTCTGGCTGAGAGGGGATTTGGTGTGAATGTTCTCTGTTTGAGGCACTGTGTCCCACATTCTTTATTTAGGGCTTATACATTAGAAGTATTGAGCTCTGTGCTTGTTGGACAAGTCTAGAGACTTCTGGAAAATTACAGATCTCTCTCCTGATGGTACTGTAGAAACGAAAGCCAGTCTGCTCATGGAGAGCTGCCGGACCTGAGGGCACAGCTTGTAATAGCACAACATAACTTCATTCCTGATGCTACAACCTGAAAACTGTTCCTTGCTCTAGTGCTGGGTCAGGCCTGACTACTCTGTAACAGGACTAAAGAATGCTCCGTGTCAATCACACTGTCTTATCCAAATCTTGATCAAAACCAAGTGAATGTCAACATCTGTTTAATTTTCTCATATGCACAAACATGGAAGCTGACCTGTTGTAGTTACAAATCCACTGCCACACTTGACTCTAGTACACAGACAACTGTTATTACCATTCACTTCAGGAACCAGAGCTAAAATAGTGATTTTATTTAGTCAGCGTTATCTGGGCCATTTCACAGCTTGCCTTGAGGCAGAGGCACACCACCAAAGAGACTGTGTGTAGCTCGCCAGGCTGGACTTTGCTCCCTTATCTAAGTTTGATATTCATGTGGCTATGACTAGCGAGTGCAGCTCACAAGGCGTGGGCTGGGAATAACAGAGCCAATTAATTACCGAAATTCTCCATCTACCGGCTGCCCTCATTATGAAGATCTTTACAGAGGACAAGTCAGAAGGGAAATTTCGTTTACTTTGATATGTGGTACTGCACATACCATGACGCACAAACGATACTGCTGTTCTTCCCGGGGTACCAGCCTGACACAGCTGCGAGCTCCCGCCACCCGCGGGACTCTCCGCACTGGCCGTGGGCTCCCTGCACCCGCGGGACTCCGCGCTGGCCGTGGGCTCCCAGCACCCGCGGGCCTCCGCACCGGCCGTGGGCTCCCATCCCCCGCGGGACTCCGCACTGGCCGTGGGCTCCCATCACCCGCGGGACTCCGCACTGCCCCCGGGCCCCCGCTACCCGCGGGACCACGCGCTGCTCCCCGGCCCGCAGCAGCCCCCGGCTTTGCCCGGCCGGACCTTCGGCTTCGTCTTAGCGAAAATCCGCTACAAAAACGCTCAAAGATGACATTATCAAGACGCCGTGCTCAGTGCAGAAGCCCGAGAACGAGCTCCAAACTTCTACACGGTAACGAACCAGTTCCCCTCTTAACAACTGGTCGTTGTCACTTGAGAAAAAAAAGAAAAAAATACAAGCGCGAACGTCAAACGCTGTTTCTGTTCAAACGATCCAGTTATTAAAGTAACTGGGATGCTAACGTACGGCGGCCGCTGGGCTGAGCCGCGCAGGGCGGCGGGCGATGCCGGCGGAGACCGCCCAGCANCCGCGCTCGCCGCTGTCCCCGCCCGCCCCCGCCTCCCGCTCCGCCTGGGCGCTGGCAGCGGCGGCGGCCGCCGCGGGCGACTTCCCCCTCGAGTCTGCCCGGCGGCGCGGGGAGTATGCGACCCGGCTGAGCGCGGCCCGACGCGGGCGGACGAGGCGAGGACAGGCGGTTGCCGGCAGCGGCGGTCCCGCCGCCGTAGGCAGAGTCCCCCGGCAGCCGCCTCCCAGCCCGCCCTCTCTCCCTCCCTCCCTCCCTCCCTCCCCCCGGCTGGGGCGGGAGCCGCCGCGGCCGTCCCATGTCCCGCAAGGCCAGCGACAATGTGGAGTACACGCTGCGGAGCCTGAGCAACCTGATGGGCGAGAAGCGGCGGCGGCAGGCGGACGGGTCCGCCGGCTNTACCCACTGGTCGTTGTCACTTGAGAAAAAAAAGAAAAAAATACAAGCGCGAACGTCAAACGCTGTTTCTGTTCAAACGATCCAGTTATTAAAGTAACTGGGATGCTAACGTACGGCGGCCGCTGGGCTGAGCCGCGCAGGGCGGCGGGCGATGCCGGCGGAGACCGCCCAGCAGGAGCACCCGCCGCCCCACGCCACCGCGGCGACGGGCTGCGGGACCTGTCCCCGGGCTCGCAGGCGGCTCCGTTACCGCCTTCCCGCCGCTCCGGCGCGGGCGAGCGGCCGGGACCCGCCACACCGCGGAGCTCAGCGCGCAACCGCG
>WBNH01010839.1:277361-338072 GCA_013401255.1 Urocolius indicus | reverse complement strand
GGACTCCCCGCGGCCACAACCGCCACGGACACCCTGAGCGACCTCCGAGAGCCGCCCCGACAAACCTTCTGCAGCCCGGCACGGGGAGCGGGCACGGGCCGGCCGTCCCGGCTGCCGCCGCAGTCCTTCTGCTCGCTTCCCTCTCCCGAAGCGACACCACCAGCCCTTTCCGAAGCTCGCAGAAGGGTGTCCAAAACACTCCCTCCCTCCCTCCCTCCCCCCGGCTGGGGCGGGAGCCGCCGCGGCCGTCCCATGTCCCGCAAGGCCAGCGACAATGTGGAGTACACGCTGCGGAGCCTGAGCAACCTGATGGGCGAGAAGCGGCGGCGGCAGGCGGACGGGTCCGCCGGCTCGGGCGCGGCGGCGGCGGCGGCGGGCGAGCGGAGCCTCATCGCCGCCGAGTCGTGCTCCAGCCTCAACAGCGCGGCGTCGGGCGGAGACCTGGAGCGGGCGGCGCGGCGGCAGTTCCAGCAGGACGAGACCCCCGCCTTCGTCTACGTGGTGTCGGTCTTCTCCGCCCTGGGGGGCTTCCTCTTCGGCTACGACACCGGCGTGGTGTCGGGGGCTCTGCTGCTCCTCAAGAGAGAGCTCAACCTGGACGCCCTTTGGCAGGAGCTGCTGGTGTCCGGCACGGTGGGCGCCGCCGCTCTGGCCGCCCTGGCCGGCGGCGTCCTCAACGGGCTGTGCGGCCGCCGGCCGTGCATCCTGCTGGCCAGCGGCCTCTTCACGGCGGGGGCCGGCGTCCTGGCCGCCGCCCGCGACAAAGAGACGCTCCTGGGGGGACGCGTGGTCGTGGGGCTGGGCATCGGTGAGTGCCGTCCGCCCCGACGGGGCTCCGTGCGGCCGCGGCACCTCGTCCCCCGCGCCCCGCCTGCGCCCTGCCCCCGGCGGCCCCCAGCTCTCGTCCTCCGAGGCGGGTTTAACCGAGCCTAAAACCCGTCCCCGTCTCTGCGCGGTCACGACCCGTTATCTGCCCGGCAGCCCCGCAGACAGAAGGCGAACGCCGGCCCGTGGGGTGCGGGGGAAGGGGGGTGGGGTGGGGGTGCGGAGCTGCCGGCGAGGGAGATGCTTCCCTGGGCTGAAGTCAGGAGTGAGGTCTGCTGGAGATCCCCGTGGGGCGTGGGAAGGCAGGAGGGCTTGTGCTTTCCCGTTTTACTTACAGACGGTGCGTGTAGCCCTAGCCCATTCTGGGGAGAGTTGCCTGGCTTCCGTACGAGGAGAAGCAAAATTCATCTTTAGGGTGTTCTGCCAGTGTCAACAGCTGGAACCGTAAGCATTGCGTTTGACAGGATTCTGGGCAGTCAGGAGTGAGGAAAAGATCATGCTTGTCTTTCTGAACTGTAAATACTTCTTATTCCCTGCACAGCTAATCTTTTCATTGGCCACTAAAAAAAAATGCTTTTGGGACAAAATGAGGTAGTAATCGCTGTGGTCAAATGAGATGATGCTGGCTTTGGAAGACTTTGGGTTTCATTAATAGCATCCTGCAGAATAGAACAAGAGCTGCTGCTCTTAAGTAGCCTTCTTATATGCGTTTCGTAACTTACAAGCAGTAGATTCAGGTAAAACTTTATTGTCCCAATGAACTCGAAATGATGAGTGTTTCCTCTGGTGCTGGAGACTAGTTTCTGAGCCAACCACATCCTAAGTATCCCCAGAATATTGGCTGCTCTTCAGCTGTCATCCTCTCAGGCAGAAATCTGAATTATACTCAATCACCTAAGAAGGGCCGTATGAGGTTATTCAGAGTCTTTAAACTACAATAGGTACTAAAAAAAGGAAGAGAGAGAGGTAAATCCTTCTTACTGCAATCTGCAGCCCTTTGTATCAAAAAGCGTGCGGACAAATTGAGGATTTGACTTGTTTTCTTCTGCCTAGAAAAGTTCTGTTTCTTAGCCATTGAAAAATGTTTTGAATTCTCTGGCTTGTTATAGGCATACATGCTGTGATGCAATTCGTGGTCTTAATAAGGAAAAAAGTTAGTGAGTCATATTAAGGACTGTCAGAAACATAATGGACTCAATCCTTGAAAGGCTCATGCTGATTTTCCTGTACAATAAGGAGCTGCTTTAGGTTGCACTTTTCTTACCCTGAACTGCGTGGTTGGTTGGTTTTTGGTGTTTTAAATGCTACCTTGCTTCTTTTTTTTTTTTTTTTTTTTTTTTTAAATGAAGACTGCAAAACGTAGGTAACACTTGTTCAGGAGACAAGAAAACTAAATTTGGCTATGAGGAGGCAGAAAAGGTATTTTAGTAGCAGTATGTAGTATGTATGTTTAGAAGTAGATACTAAAACGTCACATTTGACATCTTTCTGTGTTCATAAAGCTTCTCACGTTCTTTGGCTGGAGCTGGTTACATTGACAACTTGGAGGGAGAGAGAGGAAAGGACTCCTGCGTATGTCTGTCGTGTGGAAAGATATAGAGACGTGTTGGAATTGTCTAATGGTGGTGCAAATAAATGAAATTGGTATTGCTGGAGGGATAGAGACTTGATGCTTAATTAATATATAAACCACAGAAATGGAAATTGAGAGCTAGGAGGAGTTGTTTTGTACAACTGTAGATCTTGTGTGGTCTGGGAAGAGACAGATCTCTTTGGCCTCTCCCTGCAGTACCAGGGAAAGAGATGGTGACTCTTCTGGCGTTCTGGAGAGCTAAAGTAAGGACTGAGAAATGTTCCGAGAATTTTGGAGCACAAAGATACTAATTTAGATTTAAAAAAATATTTTCTTTTTTTCAAATGTTGCTCTTCTTTATGTGGTGGAGCTTATGACCAGAAACAAAGCAGTACCTTAAGTTACTGTGACCGAAGCATCACAAGAGACTCCAAAAATCGTGGAGTCCAATCCTAACATGGTCTGTTTTACAAAAGAGAAAAATACAGTTCAAAACTGTTCAAAACCTTTCTCCTTCAGCAAGCTGCAACAATCGCCCACCAGAGGGAGCCTGGATAACTTCATGAAGGCGTTAGAAATTGGTGGAACTTTTAACCAGTTTCTTCCCTTTCTTCTCTTGGAGCCCTCTGACTATCATTTTCCTGCCCACAGTGAGCAACAGCTTCCAAGCATTGGTGTAAAGAGGTCGCTCAAGTAACCTGCCACTTCAGCAGCCGTGCAGACTGCTGAGCCACCTGCCTGTGATGGTGTGGTGTCATGAAAAAGCTTCTTAATCCTGTGTAATTTTATACGTTTTTGAGGTCTCTTTCCTGTACCTGTCTTATGTCCCAGCTACACATCGAGATCTGCTCCAGAAATACATGTTTGCTTGCGTTTAGTAAATGAATTACTGCATGAAGGGCAGCACTATGCACTGTAAAAGCAGATGTGTGATGGTTACCTATGGGGTTTGGTTCTGCCCTCCCCAGTACACAGTGATCTCTTAATTGTGTCTGTGAGAAAATGGCTGTTTTTCTCATGACTGGTTTATAAAAGGCTACAGTTAAACTTTCAGGGATGAAAAATACAGGATATATGCTGAGATGAGGAACATCTCGGCTGTTTTGTCCATTTTTTACCATTTTCTATAGAGCTGTTCTGAGAGAGAAAAACTCTCATTTTCTCCCCAGCAATTACCAGAGATGTTTCTGGAAAATAAAGACCTTCTCTCAAGGACAAGCCAAAGTCCTCTTTCATGGCAACTGTTGGCTAGATTATTATGGTTGGAAACAGTTATGTTCCCCTTCCCCTCTCTTCCTGTGGTGTAAATGCAAAATATAGGGAATGAAAAAAAAGGGAAACCATGTTCATCGTGAGCTTAGAATGTGCTTAGGTTTTTTTCAGGTCTGAATTTCTAAATGCATAGTTCATGACAACTTCAGGCAAAATGGCTTAAGAACAAGGTTAGGACCACCATTCTGTACCCTGTGCCTGCCCTACGCAGCTTTGCTGTCTTTGTGGCTGAGCCTGGTGTCAGGAATGCAGCATTTGGGCAGATAGTCATTACAGCAAATGTGGGCAAAATTCAGACATTGAGGAAATTGGATCGTATGAGCTTAGCTGGGAAAAACATCATTGGTACGAGGCAAATGGGGACCTTTTGCATCTGATAATACTAAAGGCCTTATCCTGTTGCTGAAGGATGAGCATCCACACTTGTATGGGATTAAGGGTCAGCATAGGTTTGCTTTGTGTTATCTGCTGTAGTCTGCACGCTTGGTAGGAAAGTGAGGTTTTTCATTTGGCTCATCTCTGGTTTGCCCTACCAAAGTATGAGGGCAGGCCAGAACTGAAGCACCAGAGGTTAAAGCCAGGCATGGCCGTAGACGAGAGCTAACTATGGAAAACCTGCTGCTGTGAGAACGGAGGCAGAGAGTGAATTTAGAGTAAGTATGGAGAACATAAAAGTAGAGACCAGAAAGGACAAAATGAATAGCTCTTTGCAGAGTCACTTCTTTCTTAGACTAATGTTACAATCACTAATTTACAATGTCTTAATTTTGCCGTCAATGTTGTCTGAAGCCATTGGCCACGTGTGCTTCAATGGCAGTGGGAGCAGTTTGTTCTTCTGTCATCTGAGGATGCTGAAGGCTTTTAAGCATGAGTGTTGGCGTGCTGCTTCAGGTAGTGTGCTGTTCAGATCACTTTTTCAAGAACACTTACGTACCAGCTGTGGAAGGAAAGCTGAGCTGTGCAGAGTTCAGGAAGTGACAGAATTAAGCTTGCTTGTGCAGAGCTGATCTCTATCTTAATGTACAATCGTTAGCTGCATGATTAGATTCTTCTGTTCTGCATGGGGAATAGGTGGTGCTCAATTAATGATCAGCTCTTCAGTAGTTTGGTTTTGTACTCAATGTGTGGCTTCATGCACATGCTACCCAAGCCCTTGTGAAAGCGGAGTTACTTCTTAGGACTGTTCATGCAGGTAGGTCTGTAGGTCTGCAACGCAATGCAATGGAGACCTGACTGGTTAGGTGCCTTGTCTTCTTTTTGAGTCCTGTCTTTGCTGATGCATGATGTATCTTCACAGTGTGAGCCTACTGCTCAGTGCTTGCTTTGTACTCAAGATGTCTGTAGGTTTTTTTTTAAAGGCTGTATTTGAATGTGACATATGTAGCGTTCCTGGTAACATCTTTTTACTGCATATGTAGGTCATTTTCTGAGCAGAGGGAACAAGTCTGTACACAGAATTAGGCAGGAGTGAAAAGCATTGGCATATGGTTCAGGGCTTCCCTGATGGGACTGGCTTCTACTGACAGCAAGGTCCAGTAGCAAGTGAAAAAAATAACCTAATTTAACTGAAGGATTTGCATCATATAGTATCAGCTCTGTATTATCTTTAGAGTCATGAAGTAAAACTCCACCATATCAGCTGGACTACCATGTATGCTGTGAAAATATTGGAAAATAACCAGTATGACCTGTTGCCTATTAAAGATGAGTCTATGTGCAGGTGGTTTGTTATTTAGTGTACTACTGAGCTTTGTTATGTGCTTTGTATTTTTTATCTTTTAAAAATTTTCAGATTCATCCCCTCCCACAAGGGAAACTCTAAAACTTCAGTCTGTTTTTATATATGAGTGTCCACCAGATTTTTAAAAATGAGTTTGTACCCTAGAATATTTTAGAGGTCAGAGTCACCCTCAGCCCCCAAACACACTGTGCTGCTTCTGGCAGATTCTTGTAGTTTTCAGAATCTGAAGGTTCATATGGTATTTTTATCTTCAGAGACAGTGGTTTGTTAGTATAAGTCTGTGGTAGGGATGGAGGGAAATGAAGGGATGAGTGGCCACGTTGTTGAAATCATCCCTTATTCTGCCACTGACCAGAGATGCTCACCCGAGTTTCCAGGATCTATAGCTACTGCATTGTTGTGTGTGCTCAGGGTTGGTTTGCTGCATCTTAAGAACCTATTCTCTACAGTCAGTGTTGCTGATGTGAAGCTTGTGAAGAGGACTAGGTCAGCTGGGATAGTCTTTGGAGATGCTGAAAGCCTAAAACCAGTGATTTGAAAATCAGGGGAGCAGCGTTCTCACTCCCTTTGGATTCTTTTTGCAATTATTATGTCTGTGAACAAATAGCAAGAGAAGCAGGTTATTAAATATGTTGCAGAGATCTTGTGCGACAGAGCTCTGGATGAGTGTGTGGTCATTTAACTAGCTAAGCTGTCTTTCTGTGGGTCTTATGATGCAGCTTCTGCTAAAATACATTTTACTTATGATAACTGAAGAAATGGAGCTTTAAAAAAAAACACTTTCCTGTTCTTTCAGTTCCTGATTTTCCTCTGATTTGTTGGAGGTTTTAGACGTGTGGTTTTATTAAGGATTTATTCAAAGCAAATGCCTGTTCTGAAGGTGACTTTTTTTGTAGGTGGTTTCTCATTTTGCCTGTTTATATACCCAGTTACTGAAGTTCAGTTTCTTAGCTCAAGGAGTCTGTGTTCTTTTCCTTCCTAAGTCCCCTACAGCTGTGCTGCGTGTGTGGATAATGATGTCACTGGATGGCCTCAGAGCCCCAAATGCATCTGTTTGGGCTGTGGGTAGGCCACGGCATGGTTTCAGCTCTCCTGTTAGCAAATGTGTTCCTGTCTTCCCCTTGCTTCTCTCTCTTATTTGGCTAAACAGCAAGGGTGCCTGCCTCTTCTGCAACTGGGGAGAGACCCTTCTCATCTTCCTCCCCTTAAAGCAGCAAATCCTTGTTTCGAGTCCCACATATGCTGTAGGAATTGCTCTGAAGTTGACTTTCCTGGGAGTTCAACCATGCATTTGTGTGGCTGTCATGTTAGTGGGCTCAGACACTGAAGCAGTTGTGTGTTTGTGGGTTTTTTTAAAGTGTATGTTTATTGATACATGCAACTTTTTACCTTGGGCTTGTCCTTTAGTTGTCCCTTAGGAGGCTTCTCCCCTCTTCCCTACAGATATGTTTTCTAGTTGAGTGTATTCAGGAGCTGTCACTCCAGCTTCTCTACTTGAACTTTTCTTTCGCACTCACTGATTTCTTTTTCCAGCGTAATTCAGCAAGGGAGCAGCCCTCTGGAGGAGGTTTGACCTCTGTGGTGAATCTGAAAGGCTTCTTGGTTCTCGTTAGAGCTGATATTTTCCAGAAGCACCTGGCACCACCTTGAGGTTTATCCTTTGTTATAGTGAGCATTTTACATCAACGAGCATGTTCTACTTCATCTCCCGAGGCAATGATGAGGCAATTTCAAGGCAAAAAAACCTTTCCAGGCAGTGGGGAAAATCTGGGTGACACCTGATGCTTTTAGCACATGGGCTGACAGGCACTTTGCAAAGCTGCATGGTCTAAAGGGAGAAGTGGGATTTCCCTGGGAGGCAGTTCCATCAGGCCTCACATCTAGAATTTTCTTGTCTCTTTTCAACACATCTCTGTGTATTTGGGAAGGTCTGAGTTTTCAAAGGTCTCTTGCCAACTGGTAGTATTGAGGAGCTCTCTAATCTAATCAACAGCCAGTGAAGCACATACAGCTGTGTGCTCAGTTGTCTCTGAGGCAGTAATGAAATGATTGTTGATCTCCAGACAATAGACACAGCACCAGAAGATGCCAGAAATGGTGGAGGACCTGTTGTGTAAACAAAAACGTGTATCCAAAATTAGATTCACCTAGCAGTTATCCATATTTCCATAGTCTAGACAAAAATAAATAGCTCTAGAAGCCTATGCGGAGCCCTAGGGCAAGAGTTTTCCAGCTTTTTCCCTGAAGTGGGTGTTTCTGCAGGCAAACCTTTACTGTCTGGGACAGAAACAAGGAATAACAATCCTTCTGTATCCCTTCTGGTCAGGAGCAGAGCTCCAGGTCTTCCTCCTTTTCCCTAGTGCAGTACCAGAGCAGAGTTGCTCTGCCCAGAGGAGCAGGAAGAGAGAAGGAGCACTAGCACTATCCTGTCCTCATACCCTGAAATGCAGTTGAGCCTCCAAAGCAAGACCAGACCAGCTGGTGGAAACGGGTACCTCCTCCTATCTCTCTTGTTTTCCTCCCTGAATTTACCATTGATTCTTGTCTTGGTAATTATATGTGATTCTGTGGGTTTTTAACCAATGTTGTGAAAGAGTCAAACAATGTGGCCCACTACTTTTTTACCGCTCTAATCCTGGAGGAGTTGCTAGTACTTAACCTGGAGAAAATACAGTTTTTGGTTTACTATCTCTTCAGCTGCACATTCAGAAATGGATAGGCAGTCAGGATTGAGTAATTTCTTTAAGGACGAGTTAGATTATACTGATGGTGAAGCCAACCACCTCCTGAGTATGACGCAGTTTTCTCTGCTGAACGGGCAGTTGTGGAATAGACTTCACATTTTGCCATTCAATGGTAAAAAATACCAGGGAATTAGGAAAAAAAAAAGTCTACGGTCTTAAAGGTGCCTATAGAAAGCTGGAAGCAAAAGCTGTGGGTTGAAGCTAATAAGTATACTTAAATTACTTATTCCTGAGCTTTTTATAGAAAAAGTGGTAGATAATTAGATGTATCAATGAAAGCTATGACAATGAGGCTGGAGCAACTTCAGCAACCTAGAAAGATAACTGAAGCACAGAGCTTACACGATGCTTTGGAGGTAGGCAGTGTATTTGCTGCCTATTTGAACATCTACCCAGAGTGCAGCTGGAAACAGGGAGTGTTGGGAGCCTAAGTTCTAGCATAGTTGTTTGAGATCCTTGTCCAACGTGTGATAGTAGGAGAGACACGCTGCACGTTGTGGTATTTTTTGTGTGATTAAGGTTCAGGTCAATATTTGCTATTCCTAGCTGAATTAGAGCCCGCTCTGCCTAACTGCTGTTTTGAACCTAATTTTCTGTTTGCAAGGAAGTTTTGTTTAGAGGTTAAGATGACGAAATTGAAGGGACTGTCCACTAGGTACTTGCTTTATTGGTTTAGTTGGTTAATTTTTTTCTATGATGGATCCTGAGGAGGGGTATTAACAGGTGAACTAGAGCACAGTGAGCGTGAAGGAAGCACAGGTTAAGACGGAAGCTGTGGTTACTTAAAGCATGCACTTCAGCAAATGTTTGCGTGTAAGTGACCTTTTTTGTTTGTTCACAGGTCCTTGATTATTGGACTGTTGAGGTCAGTAGTAGCTATATCAGCGCAGGAATGGGGAATCTGCCTGAGGGGAAAAGGTAAGCCTGGTTTAATTCACTACAGAGTTCAGCAGCTAGGTGTTTTCCCTCATAGACTCCCTGTTCCTGCATTAATCATAGGCGCTGCTGACCTCACCAGTCCGGTTCACATTGGAACAGCTTCGTACATATGGAAAGCCAGAGACACCCAGACAAACTTGGGACCTTGAAGAAATGGATGGGAAAGACTAAATGCTGTGCATGGGCAGTCAAAATGTTTTAGCCCAGGAATTTGATCACTGTTGTAATATTTTGAGCAGAGTACTGGGGTCTGCTTTTGTCCTGCATGTAGTTCTTGGGTAGGAGAAAAAATAATGCACTGAATGTAGGTACTTTTCTCTCACAATCATTGACTGGCATGTTCCTGGAAAAATCATTGGTGCATATAGCAGAAATCTGGGCACAAGTTCAGTAGAGCATTACACAAATAATGTCAACTTCTCTTTTAGTAAGTGGGAATGCACTTTACTAAATTCTTTGAAAGCTTGGACAAGAAGGTACTATTTATCTTAAAAATCTAACTTTGGGGCAGAGCACAACAGTTGGCTACACCTGTGTGCAATTACCTCTGTATGTCATAACTGTCCTGCAGGTTTAGGGCTTCCCTCCTCTCCTGACCTCAGTCTGCAGTTTTACGGCTTAAGATAAACAAAATATTATCATGTTCAACAGTCTGGGCTTCTGAAAAAGCTGTGGTTTCAAAGCATAATTTTTAGGTCAAGCTCTGTTGTTTCTTTGCTTTCTTTTGCATCTGCTGATGGTGACTCTCAAGTGTGAAAAGATGCACCTTGTCTTTTGGCTTTGGTTCTGTCTATCCCCACCTATTTCTCAATCTCCCTTCCCTGGAGTCCAAAGCTGTCTGTTGTATTGGTCTACGGGGCCCTCTCTGATTCAAAGTTAATTGCTGTGCCTGACACCCAAGTACTATCTGGGCAATTAATCATTATCCTCTTAGATGTGGAGTGCTCCCTTGCACAGAAAGAAACAGTGCTCTGAGTTTATAAATGCAGCAGAGTGGAGGTTTTTCCTCGTATCTCAAGACCAGCAGGCCTGTCTCCTCTAATACTGATTGCATCTCCAGTAAGATCTGAGCCACTTGTTTAGAATATTTAGTCTATTCAGAAGTTAATTCTCAGTAACTCACTCTGTAATGCTGAAACTTCTTAGAAACTGTGTGCATATTTTCTTGTTTTCCTTACTTAGGCTCTTAACTGTTTCTGGCTGGCTTACTAGAGCCTCTGCTCATGATTATACAGTCCCTTGTATCTTTCATCCATGAGTATGGATTTGTATGTGACTCTTTTAATTGGTTGCTGAAGCATAAACCCTTATGGCTGTGTGCTGGCTGCATCAGGGCAAGCCTGGCCTGCCTGCTAAGTTTGCTATCTCAAGATTTTCTATTAATTCACAGAATAACTGAATCTTAAGGGTTGGGAGGGACCTTGAAAGATCATCTAGTCCAAATTCTGCCTTATTTCTAGAGGATCTTTTCAGGATACATGAAGTGAAACTGTACATGTTAGGTGTGATGGGGACTTCTCGTGGACCACTTTGTTAGAGTCAAACCATTCAGTTTTTCAGTTTGTCTAGCTGCAATGTCTTCTTATCCTCAGGTTTCCTCTATAAGCAAGCTTTATCTGTATTGGGATGTAGGAGAACTACTTTCCTTGCACTGGTGCAAAGAAGGGGGAACTGGAAGTTTAAATGCTAAAGTAGCACTACTCAAACCTCAGTAACTCACCTGCCACACTTGTCTTTCCTGGACCATGTTGTTGAGAAGGAATGTCTGATCCAGGCCTCCTAGATAGTTATGTTGGGAAGTAGGAATCCAGACATCGAGAGAACTGTGTGTGTGCATAAGCAGGAAGAATTGAGTAGTTAAATAAAATGATATTAAAGAATATTTTAATTAGGAGCCATTTGTTTTTTTTGTGGCAAGGAAAAATATGATGGAGGGCAGCTATACAAGAGAATGCCGTTAAGCAATTGTGCAAATGTTCAGGATTAGTGAGTTGGGAACAGATTCTACAGATGTACTCTGAAGGACAGGAGGAGGTACAAAAAACTACTTTGGGTTATGGAGCTATTTTTCTGCTTCTCTAAATGTTTTAGTCAAGTGGAAAGACATAATGCTTGGTTCAATTCTTTCGTTTTCATTATTTTTTTGTCAAGTAGGGATGTATGTTTCTTGGATTAGTGGACTTGTATGATCTAACACCCTCAGAGGATAACTAGTTTTTATCTGCGCTGTGGCAGTAAGCAAGATAACTTCAGGAGGTCTAACTCAGCACTCTCACCAGTTTTAAGCCAGTCTGATTCCACTGACATTATGGCAACATTCATTTCTTCACTTCATGATCTTGATGAACTATTAGTTAGTACAGTGCTTTAGGAGATATGAATCTGTTCATCAGGTCATTGTAGGTTCATGTAAAATTAAGTCTGTAAAGTAAATATGGATGTCATACTGAGCTACAACTGAAACACAGAACTTTAGGTACATTTGTTAGAGAAGTTTATAAGACTTTTAAGCCGATATTTGAAGATGATGCGTATCATATTTCTTTGTAAAGGCTTATGGTCTATAATATCATGCTTAAAGCAAATTGTTAGTTGTAAAAATACTTCTCTGTCTTGTACAAATATGTTCCCAATGTAGCTGATTCATCCAAAAGCAAAGTATAGCTCTCTTTGGATTTCTGTTTGTTGTAAGTTATCAGTTATAAAACACTTGTATCCCTAAAGCTATAGTAGGTTAAGGAGTGTTTGGTCTACCGTTTCTCCTTTCAGAGTTGCTCTGCTTGCTCTTTAGTTTGGATTTCTATTTGGCATGCTTATCGCTCACGGAAACACATACATCCCTGAAGCAATAATAGACTGAGAAGTCTGGTCTAATGCATTTCACTTCCACAGTTGCTCTGCATGTTCTGTACTTGACAAATTTGTCCTGTTACAGGATCTGTAGTCATTGATTTTCTAAGTGTCAGTAAATCTTGCCAATGCAAATACCAGATTGAGTTACCTGTCCTAGGAACTGGAACCCACAGAGTTTGCTTGTGTGTTGTAGAAGCAACAGTAGCAAGGACACTACTGCAAGAAGAAACTATTATTTCATGCTGATACAAAGAGTTAGAGACACATAGCCTTGAACGGATCTTGCCATAACATGAATTTTTTTTGTGTTGTGCAGTTACATAGTCTCAAGGATGAATTACAAGCATGATGTTAATGTAAGTTAAATACATGCATGTGGTTGTTTTATTTTGCCACTCAGAAGGCTTTCCAACTTTAATTATTGCAATAAGAAATTGCCTGTTGTACTGTTGAAGGGCTTGACTTATACGTTGTGAGACCTTAAATATCTGATGCATCATCTTTTTTTAAGTAAACATAAGACCAATCTAATTCTTGGAGTTGCCACTTCGTGGCTACATGGTCTCACAGTGACTGTGGTACTTTGTCTTCACTTTTCCTTTTCTAAGGATGGCTTGATGTTTGCCTGCATTTTTGAAAGGCATTCTTGGACTTAATACAAACAAATAATAATCTTATGTCAGCCATGACCTGTTCGGCACAACCATTTGTGCGAATGAACTTCATAGTCCTGAGTTTCAGTTTCTCAGATAATTTCCTCTGCAGTCAGATCTCTTCTCTTTCCCTCCTGGCTTTGTGTTTGGCCTTTAGGCATGCAGTGCTGTTGGTGGCACTAGTCAGAGAGGCCTGGGGTCAGGGAAGCCTGATGTTCTAATCCTACTGAAACGCTGGCAAATCATTTGTAACAAATTTCAGTTAGTGGCTGTTACATAATTCCCACTTGGCTTTGTCACTGTAGGTAATTCTACTTAACTGGAAGCACAAACTGTGTGTTAATAAATACAGTTTTACAAATTGTCACATACTTGACAGTGCACAGAAAAACAAGATTGCCTAAAATCAGCACAACTCTTCAGAGCACTTCTCAGATGTATCTCGGTGGGGTAATGTAGACTTAACTTCCGAAATGTAATCTGACATGCTGTATCACTAACTATGCTTATTTTTCAATTACTCCCTTGAGCCTCTTCTGTTCATTACAAGCAGTGCACAAGAGCTGATAAAGGACTTTGCTACTAAATGCTTTTGGTAATTTATACACGTGTGAGCCTTCTGATATGGTATATCGAAACACTACTCAAAGAGTCTGTATGTTTTAGCAATTAAAAAGTCTTTTAAGAAAGAAGAGCAACGTAAACTTGAGGTGCACAGACAAGTGTGTGTGGATGTAAACTTGACAGTATTTGAATGGAGGATTGTGCTGTACCTGAAGAGTATTAAGGCAGGAGATGCTGCTCTTAAGGAGAGGTGTTGGGAACTGTAGCATTCTGCCAGAACAGAGACTTCTTCCCACCTTCATCTTACATATAAACCTGTCAACAACATGTATGCTTTGCAGCGGCATGTAAAATTTCATAGCGAAAATACAGTGTGTTTACTATTTTGTTACTGCATACAAGTATAAATGTTACTAACTGGGAAGGCAGGAGTGGGTAATAATTCAATGATCCAGTCACCTTTTCGTGCTTTGTTGCTGGTTCCTAGTGCTTCATTAGAAGCTATCACAAGTGGTTTCTTTCCTACTCAGAGTTACTCTATTAGTGCTTTGTTAAATGATTCTTCTCCAGTAGACAATTAATTGTACCTCCTGATACAGCCATCCTGCAGTACTGTGAGCAGTCTCTCCCTTTTGTTTTGGGAAATAAGGAAGAGGATGTAGACCAGGGATGCTTTAAAAAAAATTCTTTTTGCTTTTGAGTGAAAATTCAATTATATGTAGCTAGGTTTTACTGTAATTGATGTTTTAATTAGATCTTGCTTTATGAAAACTTAATTAAAAGATCAGGTAAAATGTGTTCAGGTTACAGGCAAAACCAAGATGAGAGACAGTAATTACTTTGTAGGCTTTCTTTGGGAAGTACTTGTGGGGGTTTTAGAGCTCCCTTCCCACTCTGGTGTTAGGATTTTCAGTTATCCTCAAATATGAAAATTTCTTTATTAGTTTTCTCTGTGAAAGTAATTCTGGAAGTGCAGAAGCTGCAAAGTTTGTATGTCAGAGAGATCCTGGATTTACTTGTTCCTCTAGCTTGTGCATGAATCTTTTCACTCAAAACTTGAATGTGCCTTTAGAATGTCTTACCAATGGAAAGAGAATGTGGCTTCCTTTTTAACTGTAAACCTTTATTTGAAGGTCGAAGTCCACTTCTTAGTGGGAGCAGATATGAAGAAGTTAAGTAAAATTAACTGGAACTCTCCATAGTAACTGTTGGTCAGAGAACAAAGGAGTTGGGGCACTCAGAGGCTGGGGTACAGCAAACTAAAACAGCAGAGTATTTAATTGCCTAGTTAATTATCTTACAATTTCATGAATTATTTCAACTTGAGGCCTACAAGTCACAGGAAAAGTAGATTTTATCTTAACAAGGGTATTTGCTGCATCTGTGTTAAATACAATGGAACTGTCAGATATGCCATTTAAAATGGCAACTGCTAATTCTTACATTTCTTTTCGCTAGTATCTTATTGGGTAGGGGAAACGAAGCAGACTACTGGATGAGAGAATCAATGTGGTGCTCTGAGTTACAGAAGGGCATTGTAGATACCCATCTTTATTTCCTTTTACTCTTTAGGTTGTCTAGAGTTACCAGAGTCTTGTATCAATTAATGAGATTTACTGAGAATGTTGTGATATTTGGCCAGCTTTCACTGCTGGCTCACTGGAGCTCTTCCTGAATCCTCCCCTGATAACATGCTCAGGGAATGAAAACAGAGCAGGAAAGAGCTGCTTCTGAGGGAGGACCTTGGGAACCATGCTCCCATGATCTGCGGTTCTCACATCTATTTGCTCTCAGCACTATTATTAATGAGAAGATCTGCAAAGTAGAAGTTGGAGCAAAGCAATCTTGTTAGCAGAATTATGTTTATTGTTTGGAGGATGGCTGTCCATTTAGAATGTGTCTAACGGACTGCAAGTTGTCAAAGGCTGAAAGCCATGAGAGCAGCATTTCCCAGGTATTGCGGGGAGCTTCTGTCCTCTACCTGTCTCTTCCTTGATATTCACAGCCTTATTTTGAGGAAGGAAGCTCTTTGTCAGTCTGTTTCCTTGTTAAAATTTAGCACTATTTTTTTTCACACTTCCAACGTGCACCCACTCCTGGTTAGCTGAGACTTTCCTCAGCTTTTTTGTCCCTTAGATGTTGATAATGGAGTAATTGATCTGTTCCTTTTTTCCCCTTTACTGCTTAACAGCTACTGTCTTGTTTTGTTGTTGTTTTGGGTTTTTTCCCACAAATAGAGCAGCTTCATTCTTCACTTGTAACATCTTCTTGTCAGTATAAGCACCTGATAGAAGTAAATAGACACCAAAATTTGGTAAAGTACTCTTATATCACTCGACAGCTTGAGTATTCCACCACAAAACCTGGAGCTGTGATTGCTGATCTAGACTACTGCAGGTAATTTCTAGGAGTAAACTTATGTAACCTGGAGAAGTTCAGCACTAGTTTGTCCCTCTACTAAGGATAGTCTAGTGCAAGATCCTTGTCCTGATAGTCAGAACCCTTTCTGAGATGTAAGTACTTGAGAGATCCTTACCTGGGATTCCTCCATAGGATATTCTTCTATTAAAGTTACATTTCACTAGCACCAAGTAGTTGTTAATGAAATTGTAGCAGGGAAACACCAGACCATGGGAAGAAGTTGCATGAAAACTAGACATTTAAGCTGAGCTGATTCTCAAAAAGCAAAGATATGTACAGCATTTGGACTATAGACTCAACTTGTTGACTTAACTTGTGTGCATTGGGAACACCCTTACTCCTCCTAGCATGCAAAGTGTGCATGCCTTCAAAGGTATCTTGATTTCCCCCCCCCGACCCACCACTCCCCCAATGCTGCAGATACCATTTGCTTTCCCAAATGGATGGGGGTGTCTGTGGGTGTGTGTGTGTTAGAAAAGCTCATTTTATCTATCTCTACGTGGATCACTTGTGTTTGTGACAATCTTCTGTATGAAACCTCTAGTTTAGAAGGAAACTGGACAATCACTATGAATCATGTATTTTCATGATAATGATAGATTAGTGTCATGAGAGCTACTTGCATTCTAATGATATTGAGAGAGAGCTTTTTTTTTAAATTAGGCCTTTAGGATACAAAATATTTACAGGGTGTTTGCTTATTTTATAGACCTATACTTAACAAAACCATATAACTAGCACCTATCTTTCTACAAACCATGCTGTTTTTGGCACAAGTAGGTAACTAAATGTAGTAATTCATATAAAAATACAGTTTCCTGCATTGATGGTTGCAATGTATTTACCCATTGCAAGCACAAAATTGCTGGGAATGTGAACTAGACAGACAGTATTTTTTTTGACTGGCTTTCCAGAATAGTGAGCGAATGAACACATTCACTGTTACTCCATAGTTGCCTAAAATACCAAGTTTATAATGAGATTAATCTTATTTTATTTAATTAATGGCAAATGGTAGGTAAGAAAATGCATTATTTTGCTCATCTTCATCTTAAGCTGCATGTTTGGAGTAATTTGTTGCACTTCTGCTTAATTGACTGAAACTTAAAGCAGTTTACTGAAAAGTAAAGTGGTTTAACTGTTTTACTAAAAAGAGGTACTGTTAAAACCAGGTTGCTTCATAGCTGAAGAGGACTTTCAGGTTTAAGATGAAGGCATACTTTTAGCCAAGCCGTGATTCATCTTCTAAAGTAGGTTCATGTCTGTTTAGATATCAGATTTCTTAGACTTATTGTAAGTTGGGTAGAAGAAAACTAGTTTATAAACAGAAGTACAAAGTTGGAAAGGAGTATTCATTTTATGTGTAGCTTTCAAATCATTACCCTTGTCCTCCAAAAATAAAACTTATCTGCACAGAGAATCTTTGCTAAACCTTGAAGGACTCAGTGTTGTTCTGGGGCTTTTGATGTGGGATTGTGGGTTTTTTTGTTAGTTTGGTTTTTTGTGAGGTGTTTTTTTTTTAATCTGAAAAATTGCATGGTGTGCTGGCTTTCTAACATATATGAATGGTTATGCAGATGAATCTTGCCAAATCTTCATGAGTCATAATACACCCATACTTTCCTGCTGGAAATTACTGTTGCATGTCGGAGTCAGCAGAAGGAGCTGGATGGTTACTCCTTGGCCACTCAGTTATTGCTTGTTGTGGTCTTGCTCCTTTGCCCAGGTCCACGTCAGCCACCAAATCAAAAGTCAGGAACAGGAAATGGAGTAGCTGAGATACAGATTTGCATCGTGATCTGCTCTCTTTGCTGGAAGAGGAGGAGCTACTGGTTGGGGAAGCAGACCTTATCTTTGTGACTGCCTCAGGGCTCCACCAAGTTAATCTGCCTGTTTTTCCTAAGTGTAAGCCAGCAGCACATATAGTGTGTAGTCTGCATGTGCTAAAGAATGTCTACAGCAAAACATTGCTTACATCAGTCACTATTTACTTAAACTAAAGTTTGACTTTTAAAGTAGGTTAAGTAGTGCTTGTCTTACATTTTTATGCAAGCTGTCATAAAGAAAAACTACTGTGTTGTATTTGTAATTTTCAAGAGAAAGAAAAATAAAATGCTCTTATTTTCTGAAGTGAGAAGCTTTTGCGATATGGTAAAAATAAAGGTTGTGTTGAGTAGCATAAAAATATGTGCCACTTGACTCTGTCACAGTGAAAGATCTTTCTCAGCTTGTAAGCTCACAGAATGTTTGCAAATAGTGCTTGATCAAAATTAATTCAGAAACAAAACAATTTAGGACTCTTTACTTTTTGCTTTTGGTATTTTTTAGTCACTTTTAGGGCTGTTGCAATTGTTATAGTGGTTCAGAAATGCCCTGCTCCACAGTTCCTGGTACCTTTCAAGTAGAGAGAACCAGAGGAAATTTGATATTGAATGAAGTGATACTTCCTTCCCTTCATACCTGTGTGCACACATAAATACTTTTTGAGAAAGAGTAGTTCCTCTTTGGACATTCCTAAAAATGCTGGTTCAGAAACAATTTGTCTGATCCTGTCTGGGTCATGTTAGAAAAATGTGAGAATCCATGTCACTTTTGAAAGCTGCTAAATGATAGCTGTGTAGGTGACTCAATAAAGAACTTTTTAACTCATTTGCTTGTTGAAAACGTAGGTGGATGTCAGCAACCAATTAATTTCTCTATGTATTTTTGAGAAACTGTCACTGATGAGCTAGCTCAATTAATTACGAGTTTGATTGCTATGTTTTCATAATGCTACTTTTTAGCTGTTTTGTTTGGTTGGTTTGTTTGTTTGTTTTAAAATAATCTGAACCAGGGTAGATCTTAAAGCTAGATCTGGGGATAGATTTGGGCAGCATGAAGGGAGTGACTTGTTTTAAACATGTCAGCTTTCTGGAAGAGGATCTACAGTCACGAACTCCAAGTAGAGGCTCCCATTATGGCAGCCTGTGAGAAGGAGGTCCCTCACTATGATACTCGGGAACTAGGGCTGCTGAATGGGTAAATGTCTCATTAGGTGTTTCACAACCTAAGTGAAAAGGAGTATATACTGACAATGAAGAAAGATGGAATGTGGGCAATGAATTTTGGGTTCCTGAGAAGTTTAAACCATCTGACATCTGTAGTGCTAGGCATGCACTTACACTTTGGACAGTTGCAAAGATCTTTGTTTCAAATTTTCTGGATGTTTAGCTTGATTATTTTGTCTCTGGTTAGCTAAATCTGACTCCCTCCTTCTAACTGTCATTTGAAAGAAATTTTTTCTTAACATGTTTTTGGATTACTGTGACCTTGAATAATCTTAAAATAACTTTGGATAGGAAAAAAACCCCACCTGTTTTAAAAATACTCTTCCCAAAACAAGCTGTTCTGCAGATAGTACTAACGTTGAGGCTGAGGTTGAAGTCTTTACTTTACCCTGCAGTTCAAGTCATTCTAACGCTTGTACGTAGTTACTTTCAGTGTAAATTTCTCTTTTCATTCCTACTCTTGGACAGTTTTCCCAGAGAAGTATTTTTCCCTTTCTAGCTTGCTTACTCTTTTGGTAACTCCACAGATGTGGCACGTTTTGCATTCCCCTCCACACTGGGATGTTGTTAGGTAGAAATGAATGCCTGCAGTTTTTTGGCCTGGGGTAGTTTGGTTTTTTGTTTATTTGTTTGTTTTTTTACTGCATGTGTCTTATTTAAAGAGTCCTGCAATTTTTTTTTGTAAGCTTTAGAGTTTCCTTTTAATAGACTAAGTAAGCCAAGTTTTATTTTAATCAACTTTCATGCCCTAGTCTGGTAAGTTCTTGTCCATCTTGCCTTGTGTTACGAGTCACTCTTTTTCCATTCAATCACCGCCCTATTTCCAGACTAGAAAGACTCCTTGGCTTGCAGAATTTCAGTGCAGCAAAATAAGTACTGTGATAAATAGTCCTTTCTTCATCACTCAATTTAAGTATTCACATCTCTCTACTATATGTGGTTTCCTTATGGTCTTCTTGCAAGATACTGCCCTGGAGAGTGGTCTTAGCACTTTCCTAATACCTATGTTGGCATCTTTTTTTGAGATGGATTTGCATCTGTGTCTTCTTGTTAGAGGGAAAATTTGAAACTTGAAGTTACTCTTATGTGTAATGCAACTCACAAAGGCTTGTGCTATCTTTCAGGGGGTTTGTGCTTACAATATGAAGTTGAGGTTTTTTCCAGTGGACACAATTTGATAGTGCCTTGGTTTTTTTGCTTTTTTTTTAGACAAAGAAGGATTTTGTGGTGTTGAGCCTTACTGATACACACAACAATGAAAAACCTCACTTTTCACAGAAGGGATTGTTCATCCAGGCTCATTAAGACATGGTGGTTCTGTAAATTTGAAACAATATCAACTAGCGAGGAGCTTAATTTGTTTTTCTTCAGATTGTTACAGGCCTTGGACTCCTTCACAGTTGGATGCCACACAGGGTTTTGACACTAATTATAGTATTATATTGTCAGTCTGGTTTGGATTAGTGACTAGATAGGGACATAAAGATCTGCAGTTACTTAATGTATTAGATATTCAACAGTACAGGTTATCTAACTGTGATGAACCAACTCTCTCTGATTTAACGAAGTAGTGCTTAAATAAAATGCAAGACTTCATTGAAGTCTGACATTGGACCCTCATTCTAGAGTAGGTACACCTAAATCTGCCTCTTGCTGTGATTTGTGTTCTGACAAAGCAACCTGGTTTTAGTGCTAGTGGTTTGTCCCACTGCCTTTCTATATTTCAGAGCTCTGCTGTAGCCGAGTACGGTTGTTCCACTGCTAAGAATTGGACTTCTAGTAATCTGGTGTAGGGCAGAGATTGAAGTGGGAAGGTGTGCTGCCAGTCATCCTTGAAATAATTTTCAGTGACTGGTTATTAACTGCTGATAATACCTGTTTTAGATACCTGCAGTGGGCGGAAAGCCGAGTTATTAGAAGGGACTTGAGCTTTCCCCTGATGTTGGCACTCAAATATAAGTTATTTCAGTGAAGATTTTAGCTTTACCTGCTAGGGAAGTGGTTAGTGTATTAGAACAGTGTTCAAATGCATTGCTTTCTCCAGTGTTTCCTAATAGCATCTTTAATGAAGCACTAATATTCCCTTAGGTTGACTATCATTACTGAAAGCTGAAATGATAACTGTAATAGTAGAAAAGGATTCTACAAGACCAGGATAAGGCTTATTTTTTGTTTAGTGAGCCATATAATTCAAAATATATTGTGGAGTTGTTTGCAAAATAGAGGTGGCTGATTGTTGGCAGCTCCTGTGTCTATGTTTGTGAGAGCTAATAAATTTTATTAATGATAGACATTCCTTCGCTCCATGACCTACTTAGATTCTTCTTCAGATTGACAGTAAAGAATACAGAATTATTGTGGAACTTGCCACTTCTTTCAAAAAATTAGCCAGTGTGTTGCCTGTGTCTTCTTGACTATTACTACTTAGATGTGAGCAGTGTTCTAAAATTTTCTGTTGGTGAGAATGCTGTTTTTGTCAGAAGTAAAAACCTCAGTGTAATTTGTGGGAACACAACTAGAAAAAAAGACTTGATGAAAGTCTCTTTGTATAATCTGGCGTAGTTCTGGGATCAATGGTGTTTAAAGGCACTGAATTTAGATTGCAGTCTGGTATCCAAGATGTAAGAACTTCATCAGATTTCCTGAAAAGTTACTGAAAGAAAACATTAGCCTGGTGTGTTCATCTGTAGCTTATCAAGTTTCCTTCTGTCTGCTTTGGACTTCACTATTTAATATAAAAAATACCAAACCTAGACAAACAACCAAACCTTGAATTTGTATCCAGACTTTCTTGTAGCATGACATTTTCTATTAAGCTGCTTATTAATATTTGATTCCCGATTCTCTTTGCCATAAACTTGCTGCTTCATCAGGTTGCCTCCACTGATCCTCTGTCTGTGGAATCACTTGCTAAAGTTGCTTGGGATCCTTATAAGTAGAACAAACCACTATGGGCAGCTTCTTAATGAAGTAAACTTCAACATTGGTTGCATTAAAGTTTAACATTTGAATGAAAATTTGCTTTTAGAAATTCATTCTAAGATATATGAAAACACTAAACCATTACCTTGGTTAAGTATCTCAGTACAGCTTTATGTGCTAATGAAGAACGCCTCGTTCCCTTGAATACTCTGAAAGAATATGTTTTTTTAGTGGCTTCTGTTTCTATCTGTTCATTTGAAACTTCCACAATACAAATTTGTGTAGTAAGTGTGGAAGGTTCTTTGTTGTTAATAGTAGTGAACATCTCAGTTGCTGTACTTATAGGGTTAGGGGTACTTTTGCTTTTTCTTTATGTGTATGTGATTATTTCATATCCTGATTTTAGTCTCCCAATGGCCAATCTGGAGTCCTGTGGCCATTCAAGCCTGTCTCCATTATTATGCATAGTCTCACCTATTGGCCTGTACAAGCTTTTGATCTCATTGTGAGTTGTTTAAGGAGGTAAAAGATACAGACTCCTTAATGGGAAGGTGGATATACTTTTAGCTGGATGTATTCCCTGTTTTACCTGGTGTTGATGCAGAGGGTTAGCTTGAGCTGGACAGGAGGGACAGAACTATGATGCAGAGAGATACTAGGTCCTGCATATGCCTCCTTAACTCCTTTAGGTAACTATCAATCTTCTTTAGTCTGAAGTATGAAAAACTGATTGAATTGTGTGAGAGGGTTTTTTTTTGTTTTTAAGTTACCCATTTCCTGTCACCTATCTCTTGTATTTATTAACCTTTTGGATAGTAATGTAAACAGTAAGAAGAAAAAACATTCCCAGGGGTTTTGCTGCCCCTGACATTGGTTATTATGGGATGCCAGTGAAATGACTGACGCTTACATCCCTGCTAGCTTAGAGCTTCTTTTATTATGCCAGGAGTAAAAGTGCATCTCATTCACTATCCTGTTGCCAGCTTTTGTTGCTCATCTGCTGTTTTTATGACGCATCTTCCCTCATGTCTGCTAGACTCGTGACTGGAGCCGTAGTTGAAGTCCTGGTCTTTACAGGATATGTTTATATCCATCTGGTCTTCCAAATAAGTCTTTAAAATTATTCTGTCTCCCTAAGATTTATTCTCAAATGCTTTTTATAGACAAGAACTTGGGTTTATTCTTTAATATTTTACTTTTGCTACCTTAATCTCATTTCTTAAAGCATATTTTAAATTCTGCTAATCATAGGAGTTCTTCATGACCTTTATATCTATCCTGTCAGTAGGTTTGCGGACTTCAGGATTGAAGTTCTTAATGAATTCTTCATAATATTTACATGTTCATATTGAAAAAAACCTTTCTGGATGGCAATGTTAATCTAAGATGACTTTTCACATCCGCTTTCTATTGATTGTCTTAAAATTGAGCTCTGCATTGTCTTGTCTCTGCTTTCCAAGGGTAAGTCTGCAAATAATAGTAGCAGCTCTAGTAATTAGCCTCCAAAGTGAAAAATACGTATAGTATGATGATTTCAGTCCATCATGTTATGTTCCTGTATAATAATTGGATGCATCTTGTGGTCAAAACTTAGAGTCTTCTATTTTTTTTTAATTATATTCTTTAATGAGGGCAGAAGGTTAATGTCTTGGTTACTCAAGTAAATGAAGATTGGGCTTGCTTGCTCTCTTGTCTCAGATTTCATAGCTGTAGTATATACTATGTAGAGCTTAAACATTCTCTGACAGATTTCCAGTTAATTGTTTTCATTTTCTTTTCCCCACATCTTGTCTCTTGTCAGCTTTATTGGTTAGGTAGTAATATACTTGCCTGCAGCAAGAATCTTTTATTTGGTGGGAGCAGTTTAACAGAAAATGTAATCTAAGTGTAAATGAAAGTGTTCTCATATGAAAGATTGAACAACAATTCAGTTGCAGCTGTATTTATTTTACCAGGAAAGCTGTTCTCTGTTTTAAAAATTCTTTAATATCTAGCTATTAAAATGACTACATAACGAATACTGTTATGAATTTTAGATATTTTTGTAGTTAATTAACATTTAATGCCTTGCTGCCAACTATGCCTTTTTACAAGAACTTACTTTCCTGTGCTCTAGTGTGTCTTAAATTGAAGTTTGAGGAGGAAAATCTGGAGAACATTGATGCACTCTAAGGCAATTGAAAACAAATCTGTAATGTAAATAACATTATAGAATCTAAAATGATGTTTCCTTAAAGTGGTATGGGTTTTTTTTTCCCTTAATTTGATCAGTTTCAGAATAGCAATTTTTTACTGCTGGTGATTTTGTTAGAAGTAACTTTGTTTTCGTGTGTTGATGCTTGCTGGATGGCAGCTAGATAAAATGGGAAGGCTCACCTAATTGCCTCCTCCCATTTCCTGAAACCTCCTGTTGTGCTCTGTTCCAGAGTCAGAGCAGAAAAGCATATGTTTTGGTATCTAAACGATAACTGAAAACACAAAACATAAATTTATCTTCTGAACTGGGGTTATTGTTTGAATGTTTGAACCTATAGGTTTTGGAAAACCCAGAAGAGAATGAGTAAAAAGCCAAAAGGCTCTTTTTGACAGGAATATTGTGAAAAGTCTCAGGATGAGAAAGCTGACAGGGAAGTCACAGAATCATTTCAGTTGGAGATCCACCTGTGGAGATGGTCAGGACTTTATCAATCATGGTTGTGAGCAACCTGCTGTAGCTGACCCTATTTGAACAGGGATTGGCCTAGATGATCTCCAAATGTCCCTGTTAATCTAAACATTTCTGTGTGTTTTGTGAACTAATATTCTTAGCTCCTTAGATTCTATTTCTATACCTGTCAGCTCCATGTTGGAGGGCTTGATCTCTTATTTCGTTCCTGTTGCTCTGCATTTAATCATCTTTTCTCATTTCCATGTTACTCTTGCAGACGGCAGAGAAGGTGTTTATGATAAAATAGCCACTGGCAAGCTCACTTCCCTCCCTCCCAGTTTTTGAGATTCCATGAGGTTTTAGTGATGATTGGTCTAAACTGAGTACCAGAGAACAAAGAAAGAACGGACTCAATAAAACCCTCCAGAGATATCAAGCTTCTGGTCCATTAAGTCAAAAATTGCCAGACCTAACGATTATTGGCAGCTTGCTTAGGGCATAGGTGGGGAATTATTTGGTGCCTGCTTCGATGTTGAAGCCTTTCCTAGGCCTCTGCTGCCCATCACAGACAGAGACCACAATACTGGGCTTTGGGCTTGGCCCCGTGGAGCTGGATGTCCTGTCTTGGCAGTAGGAAGATGGCTGTGCTGAAGTGAGGGAATGAGTGTGTGTGAGGTGGCATGCCCAAGGCAGAGGGGAGTGTGAGGGAGCAGGAAAGCCTACGCTCCCCAGCTGCAGCTTTAGCCCCATGGCCCCTTCTCCTCCATCCCATTGTGAGCCGCTGCCTCACTTGTGTCCTTGGCAGCTTTTGTTTGCAGAAGGCAACTGTGCTCTTCTGCTTTCCCATAAAGGCTTTCTTATCTGTGCTATCTTCATTGCTTTAATTGTAAATAGTTCAAACGCTGATGTGAAAGATGTGAGAGAAATATCTCTAATGGTTTGAAAATTTCATTCTCTGTCAAACATGCAAAAGGCTATTTGAAGCTTTTTTTTCTGTGATGCATTCTGGTTGGCTTTGAAAAATGGTTGAATAATTTTTTAATGATTTTTCCTGACACATTAGTGTGGTTTATTTTGTTGGTTGCTTTTTTTTTTGTTGTTTTTTTTTTTTTTTTTTTTTTAAATCCATATGGGTTGCTTAGTCAATAGGAGGAGAAAGCATTGACATCCTGAGAGACTCCGCTGGGAACTGGGTTATCACACTGAGAGGCTGCTGTGAGTGTTTGCATATGCTGACAAAGGGTCTTCTGAAGGCATTTTATTATTAAACAGTCTATATTCCTCACTCAAGCTTTTGGAGGCTCCGAGCAATTCTTTCAGGCTAACCTTGTTGCTAAAGATGATTTTGTGCTCTTAGCTTGACGAGTCAGCAGGGCGTTAGCTGAAAGCTCCGACATTTTATGATGAAGCCTTTCTGCTGTGATGTGAGCCAGGAACCGTGTCCATGCTTCAGGGGCTGTCTGCTTGCCTTTAGGTGACCCCATTTCTTGATGAGGGTGCAGCCCATGCTGGCATGGGGCTGTGGATGAAGCGGAGGAGACTCAGGATGTAAACTGTAATGCCTTTGCTTCAGTTTGGCCATGCTCACTAAGCTCAAGTTGTATCTCAGCTGGCTTCAGTTAAAATGGAGTTTTGTGTGTTGCTCTTGGTTGTCACTGTTGGTTCTCGTAAGGAAATAGGGATAGAAATTTCCTTTGAGAGTGCAACTTTGGTAGTGGATTTAGACTGCCAAAGCACGTGTGTGCATGATGCTTTGTGTTCCACATGGGCATTTCTGTCTTTTGCAAAAATGGCTCATTTGGAGCCATCGCATAATTCATAGGAAATACTACCACTGTTAAGACAGAATAAAAGGCAGCTGTGTTTTAACTTCAGCCCTTGCTTCCTTATGGTGACAGAGGTTTTAGCACTGCTTATAAAATATTTTTATAACTAAAATAAATAATCAAGAAAGTCAAGCAATAATCTGTTCCATATAATAACAATGAAATTATGTAACAATAATGAGAATAATAATGCTTGTCCTTGCTTTTTGTTGGAGGTGGAAACCATGCTCAAGTTCTGCTTAAACTCACAGCTGTGAACACTTGACATCTTCAGTTAGTCGCTTAGACATAAAGTGCTTACTTGGATCTCTTTGTGTCAAAACTATATAATTATGCTTTTTATTTAATCTTAGTATACATACAATGTGAATTGAAGGGAGTTATTCCTGTATCATTACATCAGACCTTGAACTTGCAGTACAGCTGCTAGGAACCAGTGTGTGTGCGCCCATTTGCTCTGGGTGTGCTTCTAGAGTTCATTAGTTGTATTTGCTTTGTTTTCATTTTTTGGAACCTGGAAATCAAATTCTTCCAGCATGTTCCATTTAAATGACATAATATTTTGTGATGAAAAAGGAATGTAGTATCTCTTTCAATTTTGTAAATGTTATTGAATTTATTCTTGTAGGTGTAGCATCTATGACTGTGCCAGTGTACATCGCAGAAGTTGCTCCACCGCACTTAAGAGGCAGATTAGTCACCATTAACACTCTCTTCATCACTGGAGGGCAGTTTTTTGCAAGCGTTGTTGATGGACTCTTCAGCTACCTCGCAAAGGATGGATGGAGGTTTGTGAGTCTTCCTTGCTAAAAGCAAAACTGGTATGGTTGTGATTTGGTTGACAGCTATTAAAATTCTTGTTTTTAAAGGATAGTTTACATATAAAGTGATAAAACTGTATACTGAAATGGAACTTTAATAATTAAGTCTTGCTAAATGATATCTATGCAGGATCACAGTAAAGAAGTTTATCCTTAAGTGGAACTTTTAATGGTTTCAGCTTTTGTTCATTACCCCTAGTCCTATCACTGGACACTAGAAAAAAGTGTCACCCCCATGCCCTTGACATACACCTTTCAAATACCTGTAAGTATTAATGAGGTCCTTTCTCAGTCTTCTCCAGACTGAACAGTCCAAGATCCCCCAGCCTTTCCTCATAAGATGCACCAGTCCCCTGATCATCTTGGTGGCCCTGCACTGAGCTCTCTTTAGAAATTCCCTGTTCCTCTTGAGCTGAGGAGCCCAGAACTGGACACAGTACTCCAGTTGAGGCCTCACCAGAGCAGAGTAGAAGGAGAGGAGAACCTCCTTTAGCCTACTGGCCACACTCTTCTTGATTCATCCCAGGATGATATCCTTCTTGGCCACGAGAGCACGTTGCTGTCCTTCATTTAGACTTTATATTCACAGTGTGCGTAGGTTTTTTGACTGTACTAAACTTTAAAATGGATGAGCAATAAATATGCATCAACAAGCTTGAATGGGTGTCATGATGTTGATGAAAGTAGTTTGCTTTTTGCGTTTAGAATAATTACATGCTGATTTTTTCAAAACGCAAATTTCTGATAAGTGTGATGCTTTACGTGCAAAGTAGAGGTGTATTTAGAATATTCTTAATCTGAATGATAGTGATGCAATCAGAATTGAGAGATATTGTAGCATAACATTATAGATAAAGGTTTAGGTTATAGAATAATATGAATCTCTTTTACTATACCATTATGGTCTTCATGTAGATATCACTAAGTGGTTTTGGACTGTAGCGCTGTACCTACCATCCTATTGTGGCATGTCATTTGAGAGAGATGAGAAATTTCAATGGCTCAGTATTTTATTTGCACTGCTGACATGAAAAAATAATTAACAGAAACATGTAGGAGGAATAACTTACACATTCCAGCTTCTGGAAACTTGTGCTTAATTATGTATGCTTTTTTTCTGGAAACACTCTTGGGAAAGGAACGCATGTTGTTGTAGGGCCTTTGATATCTGTTCCTACAGCCTGAAATAATTTTGCTATTTGAAAAACCTTACTTGAAAGATCCTCCTCCTACCCCTAAAAACTCGGAAAATATGCGCTCTGGCTTGTAGTGGACCTGAATAGAGATTTTCAGGTGCACTGATGTTTGAGGTTTAAGTTACCAACAATTAATTTGAGACTCTATACTTAATAAAGGACTTGGAAGATTATAGTCTTGTAGTATGTGAAGAAATATGTATTAAAACAGAAAGTTAATGATTTCTTAATGAATCTACAATTCAATCTGGAAAGGTGATGGAACAACTTATCTTAGGTGGTCTCAAGGCATATAAAAGACAAGAGGGTCATTAGGATCAGTCAACATGGTTTTACCAAAGGGAAATCAAGTTTGACTGACCTGATAGCCTTTTATGAAGATGTAACCAGGTGGATAGATGGTGGCAGTGCAGTGGATGTGGTTTATCTCTATTTCACTAAAGCATTTGACACCATCTCTCACAGCATCCTCACAGCAAAACTGAGGAAGTGTGGGCTGGATGATCAGGTAGTGAGGTGAATTGTTAACTGGTTTGAAGGGAAGAAGGCAGAGAGTTGTGATCAATGGGGCAAGGTCTAGTTGGAGGCCTGTATCTAGTGGAGTCCCTCAGGGGTCTGTGCTGGGACCAGTACTGTTCAATATATTCATTAATGATCTTGAAGGGGGTACAGAGGGCACTGTCAGCAAGTTTGCTGATGATGCTAAAGTGGGGGAGTGGCTGACACACCAGAACGCTGTGCTGTTATTCAATGAGACCTGGACAGGCTGGAGAGGTGGGCAGAGAGAAATCTAATGAAATTCAACAGAGGCAACTGTAGAGTCTTGCAACTGGGAAAGAATAACCCCATGTACAGTACAGGTTGAGGAATGAACTCAGAGAGGAAAGGGAGCTGGAGGTCTTGGTGAACAGCAGGATGAGCATGAGCCAGCAATGTGCCCATGTGGCCAAGAAGGCCAGTGGCATCCTGGGGTGAATTAGAAGGGCTGTGGTTAGCAGATCAAGAGGTGTTCTCCTTCCCCTCTACTCTGCCTGTGTGAGATCATATCTGGAACATTGTGTCCCATTCTGAGCCCCTCCACTCAAGAAGGACAGGGAGCTGCTGGAGAGAGTTCAGTGCAGGGCCACAAAGATGACTAAGGGAGTGGAGCATCTCGCTTATGATGAAAGGCTGAGGGAGCTGGGGCTCTTTAGCTTGGAGGAGACTGAGGGGTGACCTCGTTAATGTTTACAAATATGTAGATGGTGGGTATAAGGAGGATGGAGCCAGGCTCATCTCAATGATGTCCAATGATAGGACAAGGGGCAATGGGTATAAGCTTGAACATAAGAGGTTCCAAAGAAGTCCAAGGAAGAATTTCTTCACTGTGAGGGTGATGGGGCACTGGAATAGGCTGCCCAGATGGGTTGTGGAGTCTCCTTCTCTGGAGACATTAAAAACCTACCTGGACGAGTTCCTGTGTGACCTGCTCTAGGTGGTCCTGCTCTGGCAGGAGGGTTGGACTAGATGACCTTTTGAGGTCACTTATAGCCCTTAAGATTCTGTGATTCTATATGTCTGAAAATCCAAGAAGATTGAGGTTTTTACTTTTCGACTGTTGTCCCATTTTGACCTAAAGAAAAACGTCACATTATGCTGATTTTCATTTTATGTTTTAGCTTCGTTTTGTGCTTTCTGAAAATACATTGGTTACTTCAGCTCAAACGAAAGTAGCGTTTTTGCATGAAGCTTTTGTAGACCTTTTCATTACAGTGCAGGTGTGTTCTATGGCAGACTGTCATGTCCACGTATGGAGAACTGAGAAACAGTCTTCACTGAAACAAAAACTTAGTTTTGTAGGATTGCTAATCCTTTTCTGCAGTTAAATAAATATGCTCAATTTTGAGAAAAGTTAATGGCATGCAGTAATGCAATTCTAAGTAAAATACAAGCTGAAATATTTGATCCCTGATGTCAATTCTTCAGCAGTTGTTGTATTATTTTAAATTAACTTTTAGCTTAAATAATTTGCTGGTGTATTGGCTCCCTGTGCATGGGGCTGGGTGGCAAGAATGGACAAGTAAAGATATGTTTTTAGAAATGGAACTCTGAGTCATTGTTGCTGTTAGAGGCATCATGCACTTTCTGTTCAGACAGGTTTTTTTGAGTTCAGTTTATCTCAGTGATTTGGGATTCAGCTGAAGGAAGCTTTTGTGGATGTAATTCTGGGATTTTTTCCTGTTAGTGCACTGACACATAGGAGATACCGACAGACTTGTAAGCTGTGTATGTCAGTAAATGCTAGCATATTGGAAGAAAACGAAAAGCTAACAAAGTATCTGACAAGTATTGATCTTGCTGGAGCTGTGGTTTTTGTTTAATTGTTCAGGTAAACTAAGATGTTCCCTAGCTTGAATTTCTATATCCCAAAAGAAGACTTCTAGACTTTTTTGGAAAAGATCAGTGAAAGAGCTAGCATTGTGGAAACGGATGTATCAGTTTCCAAAACCAGTAATGACGTGTGATTAAATAGTACAATTGTACGTAAATGATTATTTAAGTGGAAAATAACATGCTGGTTCGCTACACACATAAGTTACCATCTTCTGATATGTTACTTTTTAAATGTATTTAGCTGAAGTGGAAGATTGAGAGTAAGGCAATAATTGGTGTCCGATATAGATTTAATCCTTTTGTAAAATACTGATGTTTCAATATGCTGTTACACCTTAAATAGGAACGGAGCCCTCACCTGCTGAAATGCTGCACAACTGTTCTGAGAACTTCACTGGCATAACTTACTCTTTTATTCACAACAGAAAAAATAAACTATGCTGGTGAAATTCAGGCCTTTTAACCTATCTGAACTGGAAAAATGAAAAGTAAAATCTAAAACCTGTGGATTGAGTAAGACTAGGAGAGTAGGAGTTTGATCAGAGCTGTGTGAGATGCTGACTTTTGAAAATCTCCAGCAATGGACATTTCCATTTCTCAAGACAATTTTTGTTCAGCTCAGTCCCTTAGTTAGAAGAATTCTTTTCCTTCATCTTTGGACCAAATTTTCCTTGCAACTTATGACTATTGATTCTTGTCCTTTTGCAATGTACGTCTGAGAAGTGCCTATCTCCATCTCTCTATGAGCTGCTTTTTGGTTGAGAAAAATGCAATCAGACCTCCTCTTGATCATCTCTTCTGGGCAGCACAAACCCAAATTCTCTCAACCTCTTCTTTTATGTCATATGCTCCAATTCTGTCACTGTCCTAGTGATCTTTTGCTCTTCCTGGTTTGTAGCTTTCTCTCATGTTGGTGGTCCCAGTCTTATGATTCAGGACGATGTGTTGAGTGGTGAGGATTAATTGTTTCTTGCAGCCTCCTGGCTTATCTGGATAACTTTTGCTAAGCCAGTAATGCTGTGTTCTAAGTATGTGTCAAATACTGTTCCACTGGACTGAGAGGAGCAAAGTGAAGTGAATCTGTTGATGATGTGTTAGACAGAAACTGAGGCTATGTCAGTGGTGAAGTATCCATGGATTCTCAGCTGCAGTGCTGGAGCTGTTATTTGGGTTTGTGTACATGTCTGTCCTCAGTTAGTTTACTGCAACCTAAGATTGAGCAGGGAAGAGTACCGATGGTCTGCCATTTGGAAAGAGTGCCCAGCACATGCAATAGAGGGAAATCACTGATGTTTGCTCTAAAGTCAGGACATATAAGAAGTAAAATAACAGCAACTTTGTAGCTCTTGATGACTGAAGGGCAAAGTTTTGCAGTGCTACAAAAACCAATTACTTTCTCTTGGATCTGCTTATTCTTGGAAATTCTAGATATTAAATTAAAAATAAAGAAAACAAATATTTAACCTGACCATTATGTCAGGCTGGCTTTATAAACACTGCTAATGCCATCTTATTAGTAGTATTGCAGCAATGTGTCTGAGAAGGAGACACGTTACAGCAGACATTAAATTTCAAGCTGGATTTTTTCAGGTCTGCTAGACATCTGGCTTCAAATGCAAGGTCTAGTACTCTGTATAGGAAGGAACTATATTAGATTTTGGAAAGCTGGCTCACTGCATGAAATGTCTAAAATTGCCTCCTTTTACTCTAAATTGGTTATATCAAAATTGTTTAATCTGAAAATTGCAACAACTCTTGAACTTACAATGGATGTGTGTTCTTAACCGAACATTTTCCTTCTGGCCTGCACCTTGTACTCAACTTTGACCAGAAACATGTCGATTGGAAACTAACTTCAGTGAGCAAGCATTTTCTGTACATTTCATCTTGCCTGTGATAATCTAATAGTGTCCAACTGGTAGCTTTAACAGACTGGATCAAGCTTTTGGGAGCCTCAATTGATTTTGCCTTCCAAGATGATTGCAGGTACCTAACTGCTGAGTTCTAGGGGGCTGTGATGCGTTTAAGGGACTGAAGGGCTTTGGAGAAGCAGAAATCAGGTAATAAGAGTTTGAAAGACTAAATCTGTTTATTTAGGCGCATTCAAACCTAAAAACCTTTTGCTTGCAGTTTTGCTCGACAGAATACAGCGATTATGGTTTTAATCTCTATGGGCTTATATTGCTCTTCATTTGAAATGGAAAAGCTTTCTAAATACAACTTTAATGTGGGTATTGAATATACAATTTGGTGAGCTTCAATGGTATAAGTGTAAAGGTGATTCTTTATACAGCTGTTTGAGGAGAGAGAAGACCATAGGAAGAAACAAGGACATTAATGAATGAGAAAAATTAGTGAATGAGGAATGAGAAAATTACTGAATTAGTGGCACTTGTTAAATATGTTGGCTGATGACTACTCAACTGATCACAAGCTTTCTTTTTAAATTTATTTTCTTCTCTCTGCCTTTTTTTTAAACTAATGATGAGCTATACCATCCTCTAAGTGTTAGAAAGTAAGAGACTTGTCCGTAGATTTCATTCTAGAACAAGATTTACTTGCGTGACCTTCGAAAATTTTTGCTGATTCCAGGAAGAACTTGAGAGCTGATCTTGGGGATGAGAAGACTGGCTTGCAAGCACATTGTCGTGGGATGGCTGTCCTCTTAGCATTACCTTTTGGATGTTCTTTTCCTCATTCTCTAGTTTTCTGCCCTGTTGTATTGCGCTTGGTGTTTTTTTTTTTTGTTTTTTTTTTTTTTATTAAATCTGCAAATGCCTCCAAGAAAGTATTTTTCCATTTCATCCAAAATGCATTTGGACTTGACAAATACATTTGGTTCGTTGCCCTTAAACAAGATTTCTGTTAATGGTTGTGCTCTCTTTCCTACTCTATTAGCAATCTTATTTCTTCGAGTGCTATATGAAAACATGCAGGTGAGAGACTGCCAAATTGTATGAAAGCATGCATCCTGGGGTATGAAGAGAGGAACTAGAGGAGAGATTAGCAGATCTTCTTAATCTCCTGACTGATATCAAGGCGTGAACCTGTTTATGAGTACAGACTACCTCAGTATTCAGTCTGAGGGCTAGTTTCTGGAGGTGTTGTAATGATTATAGCCACTGATGTGAAATCAATGATAGCTGTAATAATGTACAGGTGACACCAGCGCCATTTAAAGTCTTTAATGGAAATGAAAATAATCTCAGTGAAGTGCAAATTGGAAAAGGTCAAATTTAAAAAGCAGAACAAAATTGTACATAGTTCTGCAATTCTTGTTCTTCTTCTTAGTGTTATTGAAGGAATATAAAAATGTGAATGGAAGAGACCGTTAGAGATCATCTGGTCCAACCCCCTGCAGAAGCAGGTTCACGTAGATCAGGTCACATAGGAATGTGTTCAGGTGAGTCTTGAAGACCTCAAAGGAAGGAGATTCCACACCCTCCCTGGGCAGCCTGTGCCAGGGTTCCCTCACCTGAACAGTAAAATCGTTTTTTCTTATGTTTAAATGGTGATATGCCTGTCTTCTACAGTGTTTCCCCCCTGCTTTAGCTGGAGTGAATCACGGTACCTGTGAGTGTTGTCACAAGCATAACTCTCCAGCCAGCGGTAATTCTCTGTGGAGAACTAACCTTAACACTGTATATAGTATCTTCCCTTTTGGCATTTAAAATGCAGTTTTGATTCAAAACCTAACATTGCAGCTGGCTGAAAACTTAAGAGCAGACTCTAGAAATGATGTGGTGTAAATTGCTGTGCTGTTGAAATAAACTTTTTTACAGTGTTTCTGCTTATAGTCAGAAATTTTCAAAAGTAAACCAAGCATGTCCTTATATCAGAAGTGTATTCCTTGGTCATATGTGTCTGTATATACATATTGCTGGCCAAATTAAGCATTGTTCATTGATTGGTTTTTCATTGGTAATTGATTAAAAACAATTAGCAAGCATTTGGTCTCATTTTTGCCATCAGCAGTATCTCTTGGTTGTCTGTACCTTTCCCTTCTCTTTCTACTCATTCTTTTATCTTCACCAATGGGATTATCAGTTCCCAAACTACTGGAGTGTTTCAAGATTTTTATGTAGTCTGATTTAGTATCCTCAAGGCCAACGGCTGTGGGATCAGTGGTGGCAAAGTAGTCCATGTTTCCTTTAGATTTCTTGGAACTGGAAGGGAAGGTCCTGTTTTCTCCAATATTTGCAGAATAAGATTCTTGCCTGTTCAACTTCTACTGAATATGAGGGGAGGACAGTTTAAGTTGTAAATCATACAGCTTGAGTAGCTGTAACTGAGTCTTCTCATAGCATATTTTTATAGGCACATATTAGTCATTTATTTATTTGTTTACTTATTTTTAGGTACATGCTGGGCTTGTCAGCTGTTCCAGCAGTTATACAGTTCCTTGGATTCCTGTTCCTTCCCGAAAGTCCCCGCTGGCTCATTCAGAAAGGACAGACTCAGAGAGCACGGAGGATTCTGTCTCAAATGCGTGGCAACCAAGCAATCGATGAAGAGTATGACAGTATCAAAAACAACATTGAAGAAGAAGAAAAAGAAGTTGGAGCAGGTATGATGAACGTTTGTTGGCCTCTCTGCCTATCGATGAGGTGATAAAAATCAGAAGAAATGTTAAAGTCATAGCCTGTGGGAACTTTGCTCTTTCTTGACTGTTTTGCTGTTGTTTGAGATATATATATACTGATGTGTATATACACCAGTATATATATACCAGTATATACTAGTAGCTTCAAAACTGAACAGATATTTCCATTATCCTAGTTTTAAATGAGGTTCTGATTCTTAAGTGAGGAAAAAATGAAGTTATATAAGATTCTAAGTTTATACTACCTATGCTTATGTGAGAATTGCACTGAAAAATTACTCCATTTAAGAATGCACATCTTGAAGAGTGGAAATAGATAAAATAAAGTTTGACTTCTTTCATCAGTGGAGAAGGCCAAACAGACACTAGAGAAGTCAGAAATAGTTTATAAATTTCTTGCATCATCCAGAGGCCAAATCCTGGTTGACCATATTCTTGAGAAGCAACATTTGGAAAGATTTGCAAAACTAGGTATATAATACAAAGACTTTTCTTCAGCAAAGTCAGCCTTTGAAAATCCTGCCCCCAAGAGAATAAGACATCTAAATAAATCCTTTTCCTTTACTCTTTTGTGTGTTTACACC
Source organism: Urocolius indicus (assembly GCA_013401255.1). Lineage (NCBI taxonomy): Eukaryota > Metazoa > Chordata > Aves > Coliiformes > Coliidae > Urocolius > Urocolius indicus. The sequence goes on along the minus strand of WBNH01010839.1, from coordinate 302,468 downwards.
ATAGTTGCTTGAAACTTTATGCATGTACTTATAAAGCAAGCTTACCATTCTGTTGACTTTGTCGTCTACATATTTTTTCTTTCCTTTGTGCTGAAAGTGTTAACCTGAGAATATTAAATAAGGCGTTTGAGTAAGACTCATCTTACTTCCTGCCTCCTTTAGACATTGGTAGGAAAATAGTGTAAGCTGTCAAACCTGACTGAAAGAAAAACGCAAGTTATGTTATGTCTGTGTAAATTGAGATTCCACATCTTATAATACCTAATGTCATTGCCTCATTGACTTTGGCTTGGAGCCTTACCATAAATAAGAATCTGCAAAAAACTATTTGTCACAGTAGTGAAGGGATTTTCAAAATATTCATCACTAGTGTGAAGCAGGGCTGGCTTCCCTTTCTCCTATTACATTTTCGATGCTTTAGATACTTTTTTTTCCAGTTTGGGGGAGTTGAGAGGGTGGGAAATTACGTTCATTAAAGCTGATTAGATAAAAAATCAGAAGTGGGTATTCATAGAACAGCTTGGATTTAAAAGTCTTGTGCCGAGGTTCTTGATCCTAATTAGAGATTGGTCTGCTCAATTCTGTGGAAAACCACTTGATGTCTAGTATTAATGTTTTTATGCTTTGTAGAAATAAAAGGAGCTGGTGTTTGATCCATCCAGTCCCTTATTTTCAGTCAATGAGCTTGTTTTTCTCTCTCAAGTGTTTTCTTCTGCTGCTGTTTCACTGTTTGTAAACTAAATGTGGTTTTGTAAGACTGTAGTAGGACTGACTCCAGTTTAGTTGTTAAATCAGTCTTGTGTACACTTATAACTTGGACTGGCACACTGATTGTGCGGTGGTTTCTGTCATGTGCAGGTCTCTTGGCTTCATTCACACAGTTCCCTGAAAACTTCCTGTATTCTCGGAGTTTAGTTAAATGAAGCCTAGGGGAAAGCTTGATTATAGAGAGAATCAGTGTTTTCCTCTCAGGTAGTCCACAGCTTCAGAGCTGTCAACTAAGAGCATTAAAAAAAAATGAGGGTAGTTATAAGTACATGGCTGTTCCCCTTGTTAAAAATGCTGAGCAAATAGGCATTAGACAGCTGTGGTCACTCATGTTTGTGATAACTTGGTTATAACTGCACTTAGTCCCATTTAACTCAAAGTCTTTGTTATTATAAAAGTTACTTTAGACATACGTTACTTTTGTTACCTTTCTGTGATTTAGAAGTGGTATTTACAGTGGTGTTAAAATTTAATTACATCAATTTCTTGAGGAGTTGTCTGGATCCTCAGTATTGAATTTGGCATGCGTAGTGCAAGAGCAACTTACTGTTCATGGTTTCATTGCCAGGTGTTCAGGTTTTCATGACACACACATTTTGCATTTCATTTTGTTACGTGTGTTTTGGTTGGTTGTGGTTTTTTTGTTTGATATATTGTTGTATACTTCTTGTATTAATTTACCCTATTTTGTGGCAGACAAGGTTTTAAACCACTGGGTAATAGCAATGACAAATGATGGCAGTAATTCCTATCAGACATTGTGGACGTCATTCTAGTTTTACAAAATGCTTTAATGACCCTAAATAGACAGTGCACATACATTCAAGGAAATACAACTTTGTAAATTGAAATAATTTATCTTACTTTTACCTAAAAGTGTCTTTTCTTTTCTTATAATTTCCTTTCTTAAAAAAGATTGGATGTTCTTTTCTATTAACTGATAGATGAGCTAGTTTCTTGGGGCATCAACAGAATGTCACCATAACATGTTCTTCAGTCTCACGCTAAAATCTGCAATATCTTTTGTTACTTTTTCATCAACTATTCTTGTCACAGAAATAATGAATCACAAGGGAACTTCCATTTGTGGTGTTTAAACGTTCTTAAAAGTTTAGGTTTATTTTTTATCATAAAACCAGAAAGGTTCATTACATTTTCCATGTGGTCATCAAGCAGCTTCTGTCTGGAAAATAACAAAAATGCCTTTGGCAACAAATTTCTCTTCCAGAAGTCTTTTGTACCAATGTGGAATACTTGTTCAGTGAATGATTCACAGTTCTCCATTCCAATACATTAAGCCAAATCACCATTGTTGATACCACTTAGCAGCTTATATTTTAGCATTTTCAGATGGGTATCAGAAAGAAGATCTATCTTTTTGAAACACCTTCCCCGTGACTGGTTATGCAAATGACTTATTTTCTGGCAGTCATGAATACTGCTTCTGCATGCTCTGTTCCGTACTCCCAGTGTGACTTCTGGTGTTGTAACATTGCACTTAGAGACACAAAGGGCAAGGTACTGCTTGCTGCAGTAACCTTACAAGACAAGTTGAATCTTGGTCAAGTCTATTGAACCATCCCTCTCTCAGATGGGGCTGTAGTGCAAAAGGGAGCTGGTGATAGGAAAATCAAGCATAAAAGAACTAATGAGGAAATATTAGAAAGAAGAGAGCTCTTCCAGAGTTGTGGAAACACTAGTTTATAGGTGTGAAGTGGCCTTCCCCTTCAAATATGCTGTGAATCTTGCAGATTCCACAGTGCTTGGCTCAGGCTCTGAAGCCTCAGGAGAGAGAAAAGGGAGAGAATGGTCAGAAGGGCTTTGGGACCAAGGGAAGGATCAAAGACACCTCTAGGGGAGTGGTCTGGGGTGACTCTTCATAGGAAAACACATCTGGCTCACACTCTGGCTGAATTGTAGTTTTTAGTACAGTTCAGACAGAGGTTCTGTACTGCATGTTAGTTAAAAACAGGCAGTCAAATCATAGTGATGCAAGTAAGCACTGTTACAGTGTGAAATACACAGGTATAAATGAAGTAACTTGTGTAGGATTTGTAATGCTAGTTCTAGAGCAAGCACTTGGAAGTAAATTAAATGCAGCATTAAAAAAAAAAGCTATCTAGCACAAAGGTTTTACAGAGTGACAGTGTAGAGGTCATTTCAGACTGGAAAGAAATCATTAAATAATCCAAGTGAGATGTTTTTAAATAGATCATTAATTTTCTTGGTTTGACAGCACTCCAATATTCAAAGCAAATCATAGAAAAATATTGGTTTGTACTGTTTTACTTAGTGAAAGCATCTGCAAACTGCATGGTGTTTCCTCTGCCCCTCTGGTAGCATTACTGAGTTGTGATGTGCCAGGATGAATGGTATTTCATGTGAGATCAGCAGTGATGAGTACAGTACTAAGCTAGTATCTTGATAGAAAGAACATTATTTGCATTAAGACCAGACATTTATTTTTGTGTAGCTGAAGGATGTGTAACCATGGTTTATAACTATGCTAGAAGGGTGGTATAAATCCATCAGCCCTATTTATCCCACATTTCTCCAACTTGTGAACTAGAGTTGAGACTCTTGACCTTATCTGCTATGCCTGTGGACCTTTGCATTTTATTATCTGTTGTTATCCGTGTATATGTGTCAACTCCTAATCATGAAGATGTCTTTATTTTTTTTTTTTTGCTCACGTTATGCTCAGTAATTCTGGCTGTGTAAAACTGCTGAGGCTCGGTGGTGCATGGAACCATGCTGCTTCTGTGAAATTCACTGAGCGATTTGGAAAATTGATCATTACACTGTGATATTATTTAACCTACCCTTCAGTGTCTGTACCAGATGTTATGCAATGAGTCATAGAAACATAGGATGGTAGGGGTTGAAAGGGACCTTTTGAGATCTAGTACAACTCCCCTTGTGTTTTCATTATTTTTAATACATTTTTTGTACTAGCTTAGTTTTTTGGTTAGTTTGGTTTTTTTTGAGACCAAGAAAAACATATCCATATCACTCTTAGATTCCTGTAGGCTTGACCCATTTTACTTCTTTATTAGGTTTCCTATTGGATCAGTGAGTCAGTCTCCTTTTGTAGGTTTTGTATTTCCATGCTGGAGATAAATGTCATACGATATGAAGGCAAAATCACCTCACTGCCATTAGATTTCAGCTCATAGCTTTGTCCAGTTAGCTGTCAGCTAGAATATTATTAGGCAGGATCCTCAGTCCTTCCTGGTGCTACTATATTTCTTGCACTTTAAATAATATCGTAACATGTTAGTATTCCTGACTATGGCTTTGGCTGGAACCATTTGACATGAATCTTCCTAGGTAGATTCTGGCTGTTTGCAGTGTTTCCATTCTTAATCATAATTCTCCCCTTACTTCTGGGACTCATTTTTTATCCTAGGCCAATGGCCAATGTATCTGGTGCTGAAAAAGATTTAGACATGCTTATTATTGGACATAGTCTGGAATCTTATTTAGTGAAACTTGGTAATACCGTGATGCAGTGGTAAAGCTGTGCAGAACATTTCCATTTCCAGGAACTCAAATCCTTATTTGAAGATAATTCTTCTTTTATGATATTAGGTGGCTGTTGTTACCTGTAACCATGAAATTAGATGAAAGTCTTTGAGGCAAAAGGAAACAAAAGACTTGAGCTAAGGATTTGTTGAAGAAAAACCCCAATCCAGTATGGCTGGTAGTCATGTCAGCCTGGTAATCTTGCTTGTGGCTCTGCCAAATGCCAGAGTCAGTTCCAGGTGGATTTTGCCTTAGAAATGTTTTTCTCTGGGAAAAGTGGCCAAAGCAAGAGGTACTTCAGAGGAATGCCTTGATTTATTTTAACCATTTGACATGTAGAATTATTTCTCTATCTGTTCCCTTAAGTACAGAAAAACTCTTCCTGTGTATGTCTGTATTGGAATTTGTTTTGGGTTGAACATCTTTAAAAAAAAAAAGGCATTCCTCTTCATGATTTAAAATTCATGTAATGTAGGCAAATAAAATATGGAGACATTTGATCTTGAGAAAGTATGCTAACTCAATTCAGTGTACGATCAGATAACAAGAAAAAGCCTTCTACAAAACTTGGCAAGGAATATTGGAAGTATGAATTACTGTATTAAACATTGATAAAGAGACATGATAAGATTTTTGGTTCTCCTTTTACCCTTAAATTCTTTTAAAAGGCTGACTTATTCTTGCAAATATGACCTTTGAGAAATATAGTGTAGAAAGAACATTATTGTTTTTCTGCTGAATGTAGATATACGACTGTCATGTTTTAAAAGTAATAGTTTGTTCTCTAGTATTTTAGAGCTTTGCCCTAAACCTTTAGTTTGTACTTGTAACTATGAGTTTGGGAATGTCTATAGCATGTTAGCGTGTTTACCCAGCAGGGAATTTCAAGTTGGCTTTGCTTCAGTGGCTTATGACCAAAAGCAATCCTTTAATCTGTCACCTTGGTTTTCAATATGCTGGCATAAATTGAACATTTATCTGGAAATAGTGGTTAATTGAGTGTCTGAAGATCAGATTTTTTCAGGTAGACTGCTTCAGGTGTATGTTTTGGAGCAAACTCGTATTTGCCTGAAATCCAGACAAGTTTTGTGTGTGGTAGTCCTAAAGGGCAAGAGAAACCAAAACTCTCTAAAACTTCATCTAAGTATAGGGAAGCACTATGAGGCAGGATGGCTGTGTTTGGTTTTGTTTCTTTTCCCCACTTCAGATTCACTTTGAAGTTTCAGGAAGTAAAATTAGCTCTCTGTTGACAGTGTTATTAGCTTTGTATTAGTTCACAGCTTCTGAAGCCTAGAAAATAGAAGATAATTAAAAAGACTTCATCTCTTATCAGTTAAAAAGTAAATTTGAATGTAATGATTTTGTTTTAAGCCAAATGACGTTATTCACAGATTGAAGTTGAATTTGCTGACATTCAGCGGCTCTTCATCAGGGCTTGCTTGTAGGACTACATGCCTGGGAACAGTATTGGGTTCTATTTCAATACTAGTGCAACACTGAACATTCATCACCTTTGTATGTTTTTTTTTTTTTAGGAACAGGTATCTTTTTTTTGTGAAAGCATACTTCAGAGGGGAAAAAAAAATGTTGGAAGAACAAAACTGACATCCTTTCATAAGAGAATGTTGTGGTTCTAAAGTAAAAATTGACCAAAGGAGAGGCTGTGAATAAGGATAGCGTGTTTTGTTTCAGCAATGTCCAAGGAAATAGGAATTTGTAACTTGTTCTTAAAAACCAAAGAATCCCCCATACCCCCCCAACCCTACAAATTTAACTGGAGTAGTTTATTTTTCTTTAAAAATATGAATAGCCAAATTTTAGCTTTTTTTGGCTCATTGTTCAGGTGTTCTTATTCTCTGTTTCATGTTTGTTATCTGTAAGGGCTAGCTACAGCATGTCAAATGTATAGAAAAGTACTTGTGTTTTTTTATAATTAAACAAGTTAGTCCAATTTTTTTTATTTATGTATATTCCTAAGAATAGGAATAGGTACCATATTAATAATAATAACATTAATAACATTATGGTACCTCTAGAGCTGCTCATGGTATTCAAGAGCTTGATTAATTAAAAAAAAAAACCCAAACAAGAAAAAGAACATGGCTTGGTTCTTCATTGTTTCCCTGCTGGATCCAGCAGTAGCATTGAATACAGAATTCTAAGCCTAATGCTCCTGCTTGAGCCGCCTGTTTACATGCAGCAGGATTTCAGACAAAATATACAGTGTTGTGTGAAAATGTTAATGGACTTGGGGTGGGTTTTTTTGTTTATGCTGCTGAGGAATAATTATAACACTTCACTAAGCTTAGTAATCGGATTCGTTATTTAGCTCTTAGAGCAAGTTCTATGGCAAAAGTTAGAGATAATCTTGCAGCTTCTTTGCTCTCTGACTTTGTGAAGATGAGTGGAAACTGAAATGGATGTAAGGTTTTTAAAAGCTTTATTTATATGTAAATGCCACAGACAAGTATCTAAGAAAACTTTGCTTATTGGTCTCATTTTAGCCTTTTCAGCATAATCATTAAAATTTTAAAAAAGCTTTTTAAAATACTGCTGTGCAGTGTTGTAAGAAACAAACCAGTGCAGAGCTGACTTTCCCTCAGCAGCCTTCTAGGTGACAGGCTTTGCTTAAGGGCAGAACTTGGTCCACCCATCAGTTGTTAAGGATTCTTTAACTGCAATAGGTTTTCTTTGACTCTGTGGTCAGGCAAATACAGTGTTTATACAGTCTGTTTAAATTCAAGCACCTTCATAATAGGAAGAACCCGTTAGGAAAAAGGAGTTCAAATGGTGTTTGCACTTCTTTTAAATAAGGCCATGTTCTGCTTCTGCAATCTAGTCAGGCTTTATTTTTTTCTACAGATTTGCACCAAGGTATTGTCTGCCTGACTTTTGTCTGACTTTATCTTTTTCTCTTTTAAAATAACAGCTTCGGGGGTTTTTGATCTCTTCTGTGGTGGTTTAGCCTTGGCTGGGTGCTAGGTGCCCACTAAGTCATTCTATCACTCCTCCTTCTCAGCTAGACAGGGAGAAAAAAAATATAACAGAGTGCTCACAAGTTGAGACAAGGATGGGGAGATCACTCAGCAGTTACCGTCATGGGTAAAACAGACTCAACTTGTAGAGAATGGGTTTGATTTTATTAGCAAACAATCAAAACAGAGCAGGGAAAAGATAAATAAAACCTGAATCCTAACACACCTCCCCCACCTCTCCCTTCCTCCCGAGATGCTACCTCCTCCTTTCAGTGGTGCAGGGAGAAAGGGAATGTTACAGTCAGCTCATCACTGATGGACTTCGCTGCTGCTTCCTCTCAGGGAGAGGCCTCCTCATACTTCCCACTGCTAGTGTGGGGTCCCTGCCGCAGGAGATGACCTTCCATGAAGTTCTCCAACATGGGTCCTTCCCACTGGGTACAGGTACAGCTCTTCACAAACTGCCCCAACATGGGTCTCATCTGCAGGAGAAACAGTCCTTCAGGTACAGACTGCTACAGTGTAAGTCCCCAACGGGATCACAAGTCCTGTCAGGAAACATGGTCCAGCATGTGCGCCCCTCTCCATGGGATTCCTTCCCAGGCTGCAGGTGTGTCTCTGCTCCCCCTTGTCCTCCATGGATGCAGGGGCAGGTNAATCAAAACAGAGCAGGGAAAAGATAAATAAAACCTGAATCCTAACACACCTCCCCCACCTCTCCCTTCCTCCCGAGATGCTACCTCCTCCTTTCAGTGGTGCAGGGAGAAAGGGAATGTTACAGTCAGCTCATCACTGATGGACTTCGCTGCTGCTTCCTCTCAGGGAGAGGCCTCCTCATACTTCCCACTGCTAGTGTGGGGTCCCTGCCGCAGGAGATGACCTTCCATGAAGTTCTCCAACATGGGTCCTTCCCACTGGGTACAGGTACAGCTCTTCACAAACTGCCCCAACATGGGTCTCATCTGCAGGAGAAACAGTCCTTCAGGTACAGACTGCTACAGTGTAAGTCCCCAATGGGATCACAAGTCCTGTCAGGAAACATGGTCCAGCATGTGCGCCCCTCTCCATGGGATTCCTTCCCAGGCTGCAGGTGTGTCTCTGCTCCCCCTTGTCCTCCATGGATGCAGGGGCAGGTCCTCACTGTGGGCTGCACCATGGGCTGCAGGAGAATCTCTTTTCCAGTGCCTGGGCACCTCATCCCTCTCCTTCTCTACTGACCTTGGTGTCTGCTGAGATGTTTTCACATTCTCAGTCCCTGTTGCTGTAGTTCAGCAACTGCACAACAACTCCTACCCCTTCTCAAATATGTTATTCACAGAGGTGTTACCTCAGCCACTAATTGGCTCAGCCTTGTTCAGCTGTGGGTCCATCTTAGAATTGACTGGCACTGGCCCTGTCAGATACAGGGGAAGCTCCCAACAGCCCTTTTTTTTTTTTTTTTTTTTTTTAAGAAGCCACCCTTGTAGCCTCTTGCTACCAAAACCTGACTGCACAAACCTACTGCAAAGACACTTTACTTTTCTAGCAGCTTGAAGGGTTTGGTTCAGAATAAGCAAACATCCTTGCATGCCTTCTGATATTCATGCACCAGGCATTTCAGTAAATCTTATCAGACAGTGGGAAGCCTGTCACAATTGACTTGCTGACATATGTGGATTGAGTTTTGTTTGAAGATGGATTTGAAAAAAAAACCTAATTAAAAAAGGAATAGTTTAATGCTGCGTAGCATGTTGCTGTTGTGACTCTCAAATTATCCGTTTTGAATGCTCCCTTACATAAGTATGCTTGAGCATTCCCTATGCTAAGCAAGCAAATTGTTGGGATTTCTTCACTTTGAAAATAAATGAAACATGGTGTAATATTTCCACATTGACTATTTGACCAGAATATGTATTTAGATCTGATGTTTTTATCCAGGAGATAGGAAACGATCTCTCAGTTCTGTTTGATGGTAATTTTTACAAGTGGTGAGCCTGTTCAGAATTGTGTTTGATTCAAAATTTTTTGGTCAGAAAAAGGTTAGACTTCTGCTATCCTTTTGGATGTGTTTTTAGATGGTATCCCCTAAGCCACAGTGATGCTCAAAAACTGTGTAGCAGTGTGGTAGTCTTGCTGTAGAGCCAGACCTTTAAGAAAGAGCTTTCTCATTGTGTTGTTTCACTCCAGAGTAGGAAAGGTTAGCACCACCTTTTCCTTTTAGCATCTGAATGAATGGGCTTACACTTCGTGTGGTGTTTCTGTAAATGAAGTGCTTCCTAGAAAGTTTGTTATACTATTTTGTATTCTAAAATATTACTGGTCTTCTGGAAAATGTCCATGTAGATTAGAGGTTTATATATTGTTGAAGCATGTGTGTGTGTGTGCGAGATAACTGCATGAATAATTCCCAATGACTAATTTATCTAATTAATTTAGACTTTATTTCTGCTTGTCAGTTAGCTGTGGGGAAACTGCCATTTCTTTAGACACATTTGTTTGGAAAGTGTTAAAGTGCTTGGGAATTTTGCTATGTGAAACTGTAAAAAATGCATTGCAAACTTGACATCTTTGGTATAAACTCTCTGAAAATTGTACCTTTCACAAATACTAAACAATATTTCAATCACATCATTAAAATAGCTGTATAAATAAAGCTCTATGATCAGTTAACAAAATAAGAATATTTTAAAGTAAACAGTAAGACTGGTCCCTCTCCATCTCTGTCTTCAGGTTTCCATTTTGCTGAAAAAAAACAAACCAACCCCCTGCAACACAGAAAGAAAAAAAACCCAACAATTCCTTCACCAAAACCCATTTGTCAGTTTTTAGCAGTGTCTTTTTTTCCCCACGGGAAACCACTATTCTGTTAAATGTCTTTTTACTGTGAGGGAAGGATCACTCCCGTGTTTCAGTAGTTGTCAATTTATGTAGTGGTTTTTTATAAGGAGAATACAAATACCATTTTCTTTGATGTGCTTTGACTTATTAAACATGGAAAGGTTTAATTACAAATATTTAATAAAATGGATTAAGAGCATAAATAATTATAAAGCAATTCTGTCCTGTGGTTATGTAGAGTAGATTGCATTAGTTTCTTTTCATTTAAATATGAATGTTGTATAAATATCTTAATAGAAAACACATGTGATTTTCCTTGTAGGTGAGGTGGATGCAGCTCACTTAAGAGTGCAAATATGAACATATAAATGAATAAATTCTAATATCTTCTGCAGTGAATTATATAGAAAGTGGACGATTGGCTGTGAGCCAGGAGGCTTCCTTTTTAGTTAACGGAAACATACGTTTCTATGGCAATAAAGCAAATTTAAAATGTAGGTGGTTCTGACTGTTGCTAGTCTAAAATAAAGGTGGCAGTTGCAGGATAGTTCATTTCATAGCCAAAGGAAAAAATATCTTTGCTTAAGAAAAATCCATATATATTACCCCATACTGAATTAAAAAAAAATTAATTGTAAGCTCTTTCCAAAACTTGTTTTTCCCCTCTTTTAATTTCTCCTTGCTTTTCACCATGTAGCAAAAACTGGAGTCTGCATATAAATACTATACAGATATTCTGTTACGATGAAATAGATTTAAACATTAGTGGTGGTTTGTATTGCCTTTGCATCTTTCACGTTTTGTTGGGACTTCAAATTTCACTATTTTGTTAAGTGATGATTATTTTTAGTAGTACTCAGAGGCAAGAGGAGTAAGAGTCTTACAAGGGAAGTTAAATTAATGCAGTGTTTACCAAAGAATGCCACACTGGTGGAGTAGGTAGAGGATAACAGATTGTAAATAAATAGGGTGGAATATAGTGAGATGTGTTTATCCTACTCTAATTACTGTGCAGTATAACAATGGAAGAGGTCTGAGACACCATTTAATCTCTAGATTGGATTGTTTAGAACTTCACATCCCTTCAAAGCACATTCTCAGAAGAACGATCAATTATAGAACACCCAAATACCACCTATTCGTGAGTTAGTGGCCTCAAATTAATCATCCTGCCCCCATCTGTCTTACTTGGTATGCTTCAAGCTGTTTAGTTTTTGATCTCCAAATCTCCCCAAAATCAGTAGGATAGATTGTAGGGATCTCTAGGATTTAATATCTGTGGGGTTTTGGTTTTTTTTAATATGGCCTTAATAATATGGGCAACCTATTTCATATGTAAGATAATGTTTTCCAGCCAGAACTTGCTTTTATTATTTAGTTACAGATACACTTTGAGCTGTGCCATACCCTGACAGAGACAGAGCTTGACATGTACCTGAAATATTTATAGATGTTTATGTTCTTTTAGCTGGATGGGAACATGTGGTGCCAATTTAAGACTGAAATTGGATCTTTTCAGTTGATCTTAGTGTCAGATTTCATTAAATCTTCTTTTGCAACAACAGTCAGGATTTTCCTAAGATTATGACCAGAAAATATTTTATGGGAAAATATCAACTTAAAATTTGCAGAGAATCTGGTATTACCTATGAACACACATTTTACTCCTAGCAGTGAATGGTCACTTGGTTGTCTGTAGAAATTTGGATAATCTGTGTTTACTCAATGTCAAAGACAGTGGGTGAAATATCATGAAAAGACACATGGTCTGTGCCAGCTGATTGCTGCTTGTAGTGCTGGGATGGTGGAGTTGAATGCTTTAGTTCCTAGCTGATGGGAAGAGTTGAGACCTAAAGAAAGGGCTTTGAGTAACTGAGCAGCCAGGAGCCAATGTAGCTGTTAGTGTTGAATGCTTCATTAGGGATAAACTGCCCAGTTGTATATTAAATCAATTTGTGTATAAATATACCAAAGTATGGTTAATGAATAATGTTGTAAGCCTGGAAGTAATATATGTACTCTAAGGCTGCATAATGATGATTTGATTTTAAATATTTCTTGACATTCTGTATTAGATGTAAATTCTTGAAACAAATACAGACACATTTTGCAATGTAGCTTAATTTATTCTGTATTGAAATCAACTGTATCTTGACCCAGCAGCATTACAAAGGAGGTAGGTTTTATTATTATTGTTTAGGGGTTTTTAGGCAAATGATTTGTTTTACAAACTTGAGAAGTCATCACTCAGTTTAGCTTTCTGTTCTCATCCAATAAACATTCCCTGCCATGTGCAGCCAGTCGTCTTTTGTACTATGTGAACCTGGCTCCAAATACAAAATATCAACTGGTCTGTAAAGTGCTGTCTTTGATAAAACGTGACTGATGGAGGTCAAAATATTCTCTGTTCAGGTGCAGACAAATCCCTTAAAAATATGAGTTCTGGAAAACATTCACAGGTCTTTCATGAATGGAGCTGTGTTTTACTAGACAGTGCACTTTATATAATGGGTATGCTGGGAGATAATACATCACAAAAATACCTTAAAATAGGAGCTTCTAATATGCTTTGAATTCATAATTTTTTTTCTTATCAGCAGAAAATGGTTTTCAGAATCTACAGAGAGTGATTTTGAAATGTAGTTTTAATAAGCTTGCATGCTTCTGCCCTGCTGATAAACTTCCTTTCTTCCGTAACTCCAGTAGAGAGGACCAAGCTTGCAAAACCTGGCACGTGTCTTTTCCCACCTTGTAATTTGGAACTTCATGAGTCTGAAGAGCTGTCTTCAATTTTAGCTTAGCAGTTTCAAAGCAGTCTTCTTTTATTATTACTTGAATAATTTCAAACAATCCTTTCCCCTCCTACGGTGATTCTTAAACATATTAGTTTTATTTGGTGATAAACTTTTTCCCTTATACACCCTTTTAATGTATTTGCAAATTTAAATCTTGTTTTATGCTGATATCAGTGTTAGCCATAATTTTTGCTTAAATTTTGCAATAATAATACTGAGATGTTAGTGTTACATTAGATAAAATTTGCGAGTTCTAATTCTAAGACATAACCATTGAAAACTACTAATTGATTTTGTGTAATTTATTATTATTGTTTAGGGGTGGTGTAGTATTTTGTTGCTATGGTGATGAGCACAGCAGTATTATTCAGGATTTTTTGCAACAGCTTATAGTAGTTGAAATGTCTACGAAGTACCATCTGCAATTTGAGTTTCACTGAGATTATAAACCTTGAATGATGCATAAACTGTTTTTACTCTATAAGTTGCCTTTAGACCTGAGATATAGTAATGTACTTTATACAAACTATACCTGTAGAATAAACTTGGATTTAACAGTTAAATTAGTTCCAGAAGGTTTTAAATGTCCTTGGAAAAAAAAAAATTTGGAAGTGATTTTCATGAAGGATTATGATTATCTTGATAGCACGACAAGGGGTAATGGGATGAAGCTGGAACACAAAAAGTTCTACTTAATTATAAGAAAAAACTATTTCACTGTTCAGGTGAGGGAGCCCTGGCACAGGCTGCCCAGAGGGGTTTTGGAGTCTCCTTCCTTGGAGGTCTTCAAGACCCACCTGGACATGTTCCTGTGTGACCTGATCTAGGTGAACTTGCTTCTGCAGGGGGGTTGGACTAGATGATCTCTAAAGGTCCCTTCCAAGCCTACCATTCTATGTATGGGACAACCAGGTATCAGGCCCAGCCAGCATGGTTTTATGAAAGGCAGGTCCTCCTTGACTAACCCGATATCTTTCTGTGACAAGGTGACCTGTTTAGTGGATGGGGGAAAGACTGTGGATGTTGTCTATTTGGACTTTAATAAAGCCTTTGCACTGTTTAGCACTGCATTCATCTGGAGAAACTGTCTATTCTGTCTGGATCGATGAGCCCAGAGAGTGGTGAGGAATGGAGTTAAATCCAGTTGGCAGCCGGTCACTAGTAGTGTTCCTCAGGGCTCAGTGCTGGGACCAGTTCTATTTAATTCTTTATTAGTGATCTGGATGAGGGGATCAAGTGCACCCTCAGTCAGTAGTTGGGTATGAGTGCTGATCTGTTTGAGGGCAGGAAGGCTCTTCGGAGAGATCTGGACAGGATGGAGTGATGGATTGGAGCCAATTGTATGATATTCAACAAGTCCAAGTGTCAGGGCCTGTACTTAGGTCACAACAACCTCATGCAATGATACAGCAGTGTGCCCAGGTGGTCAAGAAAGTCAATGGCATCCTGGCTTGTATCAGAAATAGTGTGGCCAGTAGGACCAGGAAAATGGTCATCTCCCTGCATTTGGCACTGGTGAGGCTGCGCCTCTAGTGCTTTGTTCAGTTTTGGGCCTTGGGGGCATTGAGATAATGGGTTGTGTCCAGAGAAGGGCAACAAAGCTGGTGAAGGGTCTGGAGAATAAGACTTATGAGGAGTGGCTGAGGGGTCTGGAGCTGTTTAGTCTGGAGAAGAAGAGGCTGAGGGGAGACCTTATCACTCTCTGCAACTACCTGAAGGAGGTTGTAGTGAGGTAGGTGTTGTTCCTTCTTCCAAGAAACAATTGATAGGACAAGAGGAAATGGCCTCAAGTTGAACCAGAGGAGGTTTAGATTTGATATTAAGAAAACTTCTTCTTGGGTGTCAAGCATTGGAACAGGCTGCTCAGGAAGGTGATTGAGTCACCATCCCTGGAAGTATTAAAAAGATGTGTAGATATGGCATGGAGGGACATGTCTTAGTGGTGGACTTGGCAGTGTTGGTTTAGTAGTTGGACTCGATGATCTCAAAGGTCTTCTACAAACTAAAAGATTCTGTATATAGTGCAGACTCTTATTGTCTTTAGAAAGAGTCTGTGTGGGTTTTTTGAGTAATTCACTTTTCTGGGTATATAGAGAAAACTTGGTGTAGCTTGTAAGGGCTGTAAGTTTTTTTCCATTGTTGTTAAATTTCTTAGTAAAAACATGCAAGAACATCTATTGCTGCAGTCACTGACTCACTCCTGTGACAGTACATCAGCAAGCTTCTTATGTGCTTGGTAAAGTAACTTTTAATTGTGGGCTAGTGGTGATCCTGAAAACAAGAAAATTTTGCCTTCTCTTCTTAAAAAAGCATTTATGGTTGAACTGTAAAAAATTGAACTGTGTTCGTGAACTTTTGGGAAGCACAGCATGGAGCCAAACTCCTTAAAAGCTCAAGCAAACCACTTTCTTCACTTTTCCTCCATTTGAAGTGGTTTGGGTAGAGGTGTATAAAATAAGCTGGAAATAAAGATTTCAGTTCCTCTTACAACTCTTTCACTAATAAGATTATACGTACTTAGATAGCCTTTAGGATAGCGGCCCTTATACAGCTTCATTGATAAGAGGTGAAGGTCAACCTGCTATTTTTACAGAAAGCATAACTGGGGCAGTATGTTTTAATTTCTGGTAGAACTGAGAACAGACTCAAGATATTCTGTGCTTTGACTACAGCACCTATCAAGAGTAGAAGAGTCTGAGCATACATGATATTTTCCCGAAGTACTCTTCCATTTTGCGATGGTTTTAGTTTCATCATCCATGAAATTGTCTGATCTTCCCAAACACACTGTTAGTATGTTACACATGCTTAAGCTTTAGCCATACATTAACTACAGTGTGGAACATAATTGATGGCTTTAATATTGTAATTTTAATTTTTATTAAATCTGAGTGTTGTCTGATGAAGGAGGGTTCAGTAGCTAGAGCTGATGTTACGTGTGTGATGGTTTAGCCGTGACTGGGTGACAGATGTCCACCAAAGTTGTTCCGTCACTCCGCCTCCTAAACTGGATGGGGGAAGAGAGAAATATAGTGAAAGGTTTGTGAGTGAGTCAAGATGAGGACAGGGAGATCACTCAGCAACTAGTATCTTGGACAAAACAGACTCAGCTTGGGGAGAAATGGTTCGATTTCTTAATGAACAATCAAAACAGAGTAGGGAAATGAGAAATAAATCCAAATCGGAAAACCTCCCTTCACCCCTCCTTCCTAGGACTCTCCTTCCCCTCAGCAGCACAGGGGGATGGAGGTTATTGTCAGTTCAGTACAGATGGACTTTATTGCTGCTTCATCTCAGGGAGAGGTCTCCTCATACTTCCCACTTCTACAGTGTGGGGTCCCTCCCATGGGAGACAGTTCTTTATGAACTGCTCCAGCGTGGGTCCTTCTCACGGGATATAGTCCTTCACAAAGTGCCCTAATGTGCATCATCCACAGAGGAAACAGTCATTTAGGAACAGACTGCTCACAAGTCCTGTCAGCAAATTTGATCTGGTGTGTGCTCCCCTCTCCATGGGTTCTCAGGTCCTGTCAGGAACTTGCTCCAGGGCGAGCTTCCCACAGAGTCATCTTCAGACATTTACCCACTCCGGTATGGGGTCCTCCATGGGCTGCAAGTGAGTCTCTGCTCCCCAGTGGCCTCCATGGACTGCAGGGAGACAACCTGCCTCACCATGATCCTCACCGCAGGTCACAGGGGAATCTTTCTCCCAGTGCCTGGGCACTTCTTCCTTCTCCTTTCTGCACTGACCTTGGTGTCTGCAGAGGTGGTGTTCTCACATTCTCGCTGCTTTCTTCTGCTGCTGCTGCTATTTAGCAACAAGACAGAAACTTCCCCTTCTCCAATACGTTTTATTCACAGAAACTTTCTCATACTCACTAATTGTCTCAGCCTTGGTTAGCATCTGGTCCATCCTAGAGTACACTGTCACTGGNCTGCTCCAGCGTGGGTCCTTCTCACGGGATATAGTCCTTCACAAAGTGCCCTAATGTGCATCATCCACAGAGGAAACAGTCATTTAGGAACAGACTGCTCACAAGTCCTGTCAGCAAATTTGATCTGGTGTGTGCTCCCCTCTCCATGGGTTCTCAGGTCCTGTCAGGAACTTGCTCCAGGGCGAGCTTCCCACAGAGTCATCTTCAGACATTTACCCACTCCGGTATGGGGTCCTCCATGGGCTGCAAGTGAGTCTCTGCTCCCCAGTGGCCTCCATGGACTGCAGGGAGACAACCTGCCTCACCATGATCCTCACCGCAGGTCACAGGGGAATCTTTCTCCCAGTGCCTGGGCACTTCTTCCTTCTCCTTTCTGCACTGACCTTGGTGTCTGCAGAGGTGGTGTTCTCACATTCTCGCTGCTTTCTTCTGCTGCTGCTGCTATTTAGCAACAAGACAGAAACTTCCCCTTCTCCAATACGTTTTATTCACAGAAACTTTCTCATACTCACTAATTGTCTCAGCCTTGGTTAGCATCTGGTCCATCCTAGAGTACACTGTCACTGGCCCTGTCACCTACAGGGGAAGCTTCCAGAAGCTCTTTGTTTAAAGAAGCCATCCTTGTAGCCCTCCCACTACCAAAACCTGGCTGCACAAACACTTCATATATGTTTAGATGTGGGGTCTTTTTAAGGTAGCACTAGATGTTTCAAAAATTTAGAGCAATTAATTTGGGAGGGGGTTAACTGTTTGGTTTTTTTTTTTTCTTTTTGTAGAATTTACCTCCAGTTAACAAAGTTCTTTAGCCTTTTTCAGGACAGGTATTTGTTGTTTTGAAACCTGATTAAGAAATGCGTCTCTATATTAAGTATGCATCTCTGATTCTTGACTCTGAATAATTATACTTTCAGAATCCTCATTGTGATGAGGTCCTACTAATCCCACTTTACAGAGAGAGACCAAACACAGACTTTGCAGCAAAGGAAATTTCCAGTGGTTACATGAGGCTTGTAATGTGACTCAGCTCCCACAACTACCCTGGCAATACCAGACCATCATCAAAATTTTATGCTAAAGTACGTGAGTGTGTATATCGACCTTGAGAGGAGGGCTGAGGATTTGTGCCAGCTGGGGATGGAAGCTCTTCAGAAGCTCCAAGCATGGATGCTGACAAAGCTGGCTTGGTACTGACACTTGTGTCAAATGTACTGGAGTGAGTGCTGCTAAACCCAGCAAGTGTGCAGGCTGTTATTCCATGGCTTAAGCACCTTGGTCTTTGAACGCAGTTCTACTTCATTTGGGGTGATATTCTCTTGTATATCCTTGTTTGGAGGTTGTTCTTGGTAATTTCCATGCAGGTAAAACAAGAATAAAATATCACTGACTTGTGTAGAGATTCTAAGATGCCTGAGAAGAGGATTTCTCTGTGGCCTCACACAAGTCTGAACACTTAGATAGTGAGATAGGACCTGTCACAGACATCTGCCTCAACTGGCAATACTGTTCTATTTGAAGCCTGGTGCTTGACTTGTGCTCTCACAAGCTTACGGTGCTGTAATGCTTTTTCTCAAGTGTTTTAGAAACCCAGCGCCATCAGTGAAGGCTGCTGCTATGCTCTCCTTATATGAGCTGAGCTGCCATGCACTGACATAGTAAGTCTCTTTAAAAATTAATGCTAAGCACACAAAAGACTTTAGAAATTATAGCCAAAAATTTCAGTAGATAGGTAACTAGGTCAATGCATCCCCAAAGACAGATGCAGACAGCAAATCCATGTGCATTACATCTTGACTGGTTCCAAGGTGAAACATACATTTGTATGAGAACCTTTCTAGTCAAAACATGAGTCACAAATTAATCCCTGATGTATGTTTGATGTACAGCCCACCTAAATGCTGAGCTCTGGTGAATACTTGTCTTATAGCTTTTAGTTGGTTCAAATGTTCTTCACTTCTTTAACCCATTTTTATTACTTCTTGACATTTACTGTTGTCTTTGAATTCCTTAATTCTTTTGATACTTTCATGGCAATAGCTACTTCTTGTTTCTTCTACTGTTTCAATAAAAATGACTAATGAATTGATATCTACAAGGAGTGCTTAGGAAAAATTGAACTGAGATTTGCTGCTCTCAACTGCAAATTTTGCTATGCTTTAGGGAAATCAGAACTTGAAATTTTGCCCATGCTTACTTTTGGTCTGTATCTGTCATGTCAACAGGCCTTAAATGAATTTCCTTTTCTTTTATAGTTTATTTACTAAGGATATCACATCCAGAAGGTTGCAGAGTCTTGTGTATAAGTCTTTGGAAATAATGGCCTATACATTAGCAGGAAGGTGGAGATTGCCTCTGGGGTTAGGATGGATGTTTGATACTTTCTGTGATAGCGTTGTGCCATCAGGCCTAGTTTAGGTTTCTATTTATGTAGTGCTTAATTTGTGAATGAGTGATGCAAAGGTGTATCTCAGCAATATCCTACCCCAAGTAGTTTCCAAAAGATTGGTTTAGGCACTCTGCACATGCTGTGACAATGCCATACTGGAAGGGAAAGCAAACTTAGGCTTGTAAAAAACACAGCTGAAGTTTCCACAATAACTCTGGGAATCTGCAGTATCAATGTGAACAGACAGACTGAAAAAGAGCAGGGAGAAGGGAAGTACTTTCTCACTTGTTAAAAGTGTAGTGGTCTAATGACTCTGGTTTTCTTCCTCCTTGCAAGAGCTTTCTGCTCAAACTTGTTTGGGCTATCCATGTCCAGAAAGATTTGTTATTTCTGGCACAAGCAAGACAATCAGACGTACTTCTTTGGTATACCTGGGAAGAGATGGTTGAAATGTTCATTCAGAGAACGTATCTGTATACATAGCCAGGTTAAATATACTTTTCTGCAATTCTTGAAACTGGATATGTCCACTAATGTTAGAGAAATTCTTTTAAAATGTAGTCTGTGCATTTTTTCCCTCTATTTTGTATATAAAATATGAAATGCACTTTAAGAGGCAACTGAATTTTTTGTATAGTTCATTCTGGAAAGTCTTACGTTATTCACTCTATTTTTCTCTCTGATGCCACACTGCTGATATGATGGTGATGCTCTTCAAGAAAGCAAGAGCCGACAAATATAAACAGACACTTGTTCTCTTATTAACCAAAAAGCTGTTGTCATGCTGTAATTCATTTTGGTTTTCTCTCTTTACTATCTGCATGTCTTTGAGACTTGCCTTCCAGCATAAACCAAATGTGAAAAGCCAAAATCACTGTTTCAGTGAGACTGATGTGTTTATTACCTTCTTAAATATTTCTTTCCATCCTTGTAAAATAAGGGAAGACGTTGGAGACACAGATGTTAGATCTATATCACAGTGCTTGAGATGGGAATAAATTAAATAATTTTTAGCGTAAAAACTTGTTTAAAATTTACATTTACAGTCTATGCAATCTTTCCATTTGGTCCTTGTGACATAATATCCCAAGGAGTTAGTGTAATGATGAACTTTGAGATTATAAAGCAAATACCTCGCCTTTGGGAGTGTGTTGCTAGGAAGGGTATTAAAAGACTTGGTTTATGTTATGCAATTGGATAACAAGTGCTGTGTTGGGATTGTTCTCCTATAGCAGTATGTCTTGGTGGAGCTTCATGGACTAAAGAGTCAGGAACATACAGTGTCACCTTGCAACAGAAGAAAGGGCATGCTGGCACTCATTTTGCGTGCTGGTAGTCTGAAATGGTTATTTAAATGTCGATGTCTCTTTTCTACAGAGCTATATGGTTTTGCTATTGTTATGTCACATTGTCTGCTTTTGAGAGCTTCTTTGTACCTGAGGCCTGGGAAGAAGCGTGTCACGTAGATGACATTTCTGATCATTGTCTCTGTCCAGTGAGAACAGAAAAGCCTCCTGTTTTAAATCAATCTCATCGCAGTACCATCTATCAGACATGAATGGTGAAGTGAAATACCGCTCTTCTCAATCACAGAACTGAGTTGCTCTCCTTTACTGAGGAAAGTCTCTTGTTTAAAATCTGAATTTTTGTTTTGTAGCACAGTGGGATGACAATTTTTTCTAGACTTATGTAGTTTAACAGAGTGAATTATCTGGAAGAATCAATGTAAAAAATGTTCAGCCTCTCATATCAATAAAACATAATGTGTCACATCTTTGGAGACTTTCACTTCCTCGATTAAATGCTATTTCTCTGTAGCTGTGGTGGATACTGGTAGAAGATTTGAGCACGAGTGAGCCATGTGGCAGAGGATCACTGGACATTTTTGAGGTAAACACTTGGCTTTGTAGTGGCACAGCATACACCGTTGCTGCAGGCCATCTGGAGAGGGCACAGAAGGAAGAGCAGTTGCCTGGCTCAGCTGCAAACCTTCTGGGTGCTGGAGACAAATCTACCTCTGTGTGTCCTTTACAAGTAAGGGCAACATATGTTGATATCATTTTCTGGTATGTGTGTGGGTTCATCCCTCTGGATTAGTTCCTCTCCCACAGGCTGCTGCCTCCCCAGCTCCTTTTGTAGAGGCTGGTTTATTTTTTTAATTACAGGTGTTTCTTGCTGGTAGAAATGTTCCTGAGTCCAACATCTTCACTGTCCATTGAGGGTGGTGAGTTATAGCCTAGCCTCAGTATTTCTCATGGGACACTTGTGTGCTTTCTTTTAATGATAAGTGACGTTGGACCACTTCCATTTCCATATGTTATTCTAAACATGCAGAATGTAGCTTGTAGTGTTCCTGCAAAATGCTCACTCAGTCACCCGGGTTTCGCTGTCACCTGGATCATCTTTGTCAGCCAGCTGCTGCTCACGATATGCAGAGTGAGCCAGGCAGAAACAGCTGCTGTTTGACACATCTACATCTGGACTGGAAGTGAAAAAGCCAGCATTCCTTGTCAGTGGTCTGCAAAAGGGCCAGCTTTAAATGCCCAGATGTGCTTTGACTCAATGTGGAAGAGATTGGTTGTATTTTTGCAGCACAAGTAAACATTTTCTCCAAAGTCTTCTCATCTGACTGCAGTAAATTGTTTTCTTCAAAATGACCTCTTGAAGTTTGCTGTGTTTTTTTTTTTTTTCCTTCTTTCAGTGAATTAGAACTAGACTCATATCTACAGGTTTCTACTTTCCTTTGTCCTAATTCAGTCCTGGTTCTCGCTCAGTTTCTGTAAATGTGTCATGTTTTTTTTTTCTTAATACCTCAAAGGTTGGTTTGAAATATGGAGAAATTTTTAAAAACGCTATCTTCAGTCAGCTGCTATCAGTTGAACTCATCATTATCTAAAGCCAATACAAAATCCCTTTTCTGGTGGTGTTTCTAAGCAACCAGCACTGACTGGTGAGGGAAGTGTGAGATGCACAGATGCTGAGACCTCAGCGGCTGCTGCTGCAGAGTGGTCAGTGATGCCTGAGGGCTGAGGCTAGGAAGAATGAGATGAACTGGGATGCTGTAGGTGACTGTGAGGATGGGCCACTTGCCTTGAGACTGGCATTTAAATGGTCAGAAGGTGGGTGAAGGTTGGTCTGAAGAGAAGCTAGTGTTGAACAGCAGAAAGGAATTAGTATTTTATATGAAGGCTTGTATCCAGAGCTATTAAATTTAAAATTTGCTTAAATTAGTGTCCTTCCCTGAAGTTGGAGGTATGGAGACACATAGCAGTAACATTGATAAATTAATCTCTTCATTGTTTACATTACTAAGCTGCTGGCTTAGTAACAATAATGTGTTCCTAGTGGAATTTAGTTTCTAAATTTGTTCCTAGTGAACGAAATTCGGTTACAGTTTGGATTGAAACCATGCTTGTAGTTTCCAACAACTTTCAGTAACAATGTAATAAACACTTCTTTAAACTGATTTTTAAAAAGTAAAAGCTAACTTATTTAATCTTATGACATATCTGTTCTAAAATTATATATACTTTTTTTCCTTGTGTGTTGGTTGTCATGAAAATCCAGGTTGCAAGAAGAGGGCATTAAGCCAGCCCTCAGAACTGGCATTTTTCCCTTGCTTACCCACAGCCTCATGATTTTTATCATTGTTTACTAAGCTCGTCTAGTAAAAGATGTATAGCTCTGCTGGAGGGAACAGGACCTGACAATTTTGCTGAGGAAAAAAATTATTCTGCAGGAAAAAAATAAGTTTCTGTTTCTTGTCAAAAGGTGTCAAAAATAATGGTAAAGGACCTGAAGTGACTCTCAGGTTTTAGACTAAACTTGCAAAACTAATAGTGAGGAGGTGAAAACGAAAAGACAGGAAAAAAAGAGTAAAACACAACCCCTCAGGGAGCTGCTGCATGATTGGATGCATTGTGCTAGAGTTACAAAATACTGAAATAATTTTACCCTGTATTTCTTCCACATTAATTTTAAATAAAGCCTCATAGTTCATAGAAGCAGCTCATATTGTTATTTTCCTAGTGTGATTTTTATGACTTGCTGTCAGCTGCTAAGAGATGCATTGACTACATCTGCATTGGCATTTTGGCTCCAAACAGCAGTGTAACTGCAGCAAGCCTCTTCTCATCTCCCATGGTCACCCCCATGTGCCATTTGTTCAGATCACAAAGTAGTGTCAGTGCCCATGGAGTAACTTCTTTCAGGGGAAATTAAACCCCAGGGTCTCACCAGGGATGATACATTCAGTGTACTCAGGCACTTTTGGAGATGTGAAGGTTCAAGTGAAGGCAGCTTCTAGCAGCCTGCACATGCCAATGTTGTGCCTAGGGAAATGGGCTAAATCTAGTCTGACATACTACCTACAAATCACATGTGGTATGTATCTAGGGACCCCAGCTTCAAATGATTTTAACCTGGTGATTCCCGCCTACTATGATGCCTTACTTGCCGAGGAAGCAGCGTGACAACGTGCATCTAAACTGTGTATGGGCCAGGAAAGTTTACTTTCTCTACAAATGAGTGAACTTCCATGTTAAAATACATTGTAAAACTTAGTATATGGGCATATTGTTAAATCTAAAGATAATTAGGGGGAGGGGTTATATACATCCACCCCCTTGCTCCAGCCAAACTTAACACTTCTCCAAGGAAGGAAGGACTTCATATATTTTTGCGTCCTTAAGGAAGCTACGTTTCTTTGTGGTTACCATGCTTTTCTTGTAACTAGTATTCAGTGTATTGCACTAAGAATCTACAGTTGGGGAATCTTTGGTGATTCAGAGAATAATTTTGTGTTTTAGTGTGTCAGATGCAGAGATCAAGTCAGACAGCTACTGCGTCTCAGTGTTAATCTGCAAGTTTAATATACTTGATCTTTAATATTCTCCATTGCCTTTAGATGCATCTTAGCTACTTGAGTGATGATTCCTGAATGCATTTATAAGCTGATAATTATCTATGTCAAAATACTTGCAGAAATCAGTTTATGACTGGAGGCATACTTTGTTTTTCCTTATCTATCACTGTTTCTACAAAAAAACATCGTCTGGTGCGTTTCCCAAGTGCTGTCCAAAATGGAAAACTTTGGTTTCCTGAAGTCAGCCTTAGCATGTGAGCTCATCAAAGGTGGTATCATTTCTGTGTTGTAAACTTCTATAAACTTTGAAATTTATAAGTTTATATATTTTATAAATTTTAAAAGTTCTGTAAACTTTTAAATTTTATAGCTGCCTTTTTTTTTTTTCCACATGTTCTAGTCAAGCAAGTCATTCTTACCCTGACTTTCCACCTTCTTCCATGCTTGTCTGCTGTGTCTTCATCCTAGCTGTTTTAATGCAGAACATAAGTATGTGTATATAGGTGGAGAATGGAACTGAATTAGCTTCTGAGATAGGCTTCACAGCCTGCTTAATCAACAGTAGCGATTTATCTCAGTGTCTGTGACAGCTGAGAGAAAGCCAGAAAATACAAAGCCAGTGAATGGAAATATTTGGAAGTCCACCCTGAAATGTAGGTGGTCCAAACACTACAGCTTCCTTTCAGCAGTGCCCTCACTCTGTCTTTGTTTACAAGTTTCTCCCGGACTTCCTGCCCGAGAATTTTTCCTTTCAGTCTGCTTAATAGGTTGGTGACAGCTGGCAGAAGGCACAGTTGAGCAATGATGCTCTGTGAAACATGAAAATATTTTCCTGGTATCCATATAAAGATGCAGATGTGTCTTATATCAGACACTAAAAAGTAACTTTCGTTGTTTCCTGACCCAATCTAATGCTAACCAATGTATTGTAACCAATGGTGGTATGAAGCAATTTTGCACATGCCTTCAGGTTTCTCAGTTTCTGCAGCCTGAAAATTCTAAGTGGAGTAACTGCCCCCTCCTCTTTTTTTTTTTTTTTTTTTTT
>WBNH01010839.1:216931-277217 GCA_013401255.1 Urocolius indicus | reverse complement strand
TTTTTTTTTTTTTTTTTTTTTTAAGAAATATGTGTTAGGGTTCTATACTATTTCTGTTCTCTTCAGTGTTTCTCTTTGAAACACCTGTTTTTCATAACAAGATGTTTTGCCTCTGGAAAGTAGTTAAACATCCTGGAAAAGTAGGTCCTGTGCATTAGAGAGGGTGTGCATGTCTGGGTAAAATTCTGCCCCTTCTCTGCATCACAGTCTTTCTGGCTGGTCGTGGGTAGGAAATCTGCAGTTTACTCTGAAGCCTGGAAGGCTGCCTGAAATTCCAACTACCCTAGTGTTATTTTGGGCCCTTAAATCTAGGAAAACCAGGAGCTCTTGGGGAAACCAAAAACTAGTAGCTGTTCCAGAGCTACTAGTTGCAGAGCACATACTTCCATTAGGTTATTGTGAATTGCTGTGTGAAGTTGGTCTTGTGTCATGTTTGACATCATGTTGACATGTGCTTCTGAAGCCTTAGGTAACAATTCATGTTCAAGCTTCCAACTCAACTTGGAAGCTTCCAATTCTTTAAAATAGTATGTAAGTGAATCAAAACCATGCCTATCTATATGATTTTCCAATACAGAAACAATTGTGTTCTGTACCAACACCCTGTGCTTGATTCTTCCTTGGAGGTCTGTGGTAGCACAGCTGTTGCTTGTAGACAGGACCTCTGCATTAAGCCCTGCAGTAGTTGGTGGGTGATAGCAGCAGGAAGGTGTGAGGGTCAGTCTTGCCTGCTTATGTGGGAAGTAAAGCCCTGAGAATGTGGTTGTAGGGTCGACTTTACTGGTTTGGCAGTGCTGTACTTAATAGCTGAATAATGGGAGAAAAATTGACGCTCACCAAACAAAACAAGTTCAAATAATGTCTACTCCCAAACTTCTCTGGGTGTTTGGTAGCATCCTTCATGAGGTCATCCTGCCACCATGCCAGTGTCTATCTGGAATAGCATCTTGTTGTGTCCTAGTGGACAGCAATGTGCCAGCAGAAGTCCACATTTTGTGAACATTACCTAAAACTTACTCTGCATCTTTTGATGTGCAGGGACTTTCTTAGTGCTTTATTCTTCTCTGGGAAAAACTGGATGTTATTCTGTGGTTAACTGTTTTTCGTC
Source organism: Urocolius indicus (assembly GCA_013401255.1). Lineage (NCBI taxonomy): Eukaryota > Metazoa > Chordata > Aves > Coliiformes > Coliidae > Urocolius > Urocolius indicus. The sequence continues at coordinate 276,109 of WBNH01010839.1, read as the reverse complement.
TCACGTGACGAGGTATCATGGCATGTGCAGACAGCCATCGTGGTCCTGAAGCAGATCACCTTTGTGAGTGAAGCAGATGTGTGCACTCTTCCTTTAAAGTGGGATTATTTGTGTACAAACTCAATACTTTTTTTTTAATATTCCAATTTCCTGAGGTGGCTCATGTTTGTTCTCAATGGCTTGCAGACTGAAGCTTGCTGCCCTTCATCTCACTTTCATGTTGAAACTTGTTTACTTTTACTGAAAAAAAACCACTGAAGAAATCCTTATACTTCCTTTTTTAATGAGAAAACAATCTTCTTGCAACATTTTTAGAAGTGGTGTTTTAACATTATTGTTAGTATCTATTGCCAAAGAAAGAAAAGTGTATCTGCTGATATTAAAATGACTTAGATCACTGCAGGTGCGTGACAAATGGCTGGTCACTGGAATGCTTTGATTTGAATATGATTGAATGTGGTGATGGAGTGGAAATTTGCCCCCTCAAAATGACGGCTCTGGTGAGGCTTGGGTCCATTCTCAATGCTTCCATTTTCCTTGAGTTACTAGGACTGCCTTCTCTAATGAGGCTAGCTGTAAGCTGCTGCATAAGAAACACAAGTAAGAATATTGTGTCTGTCCAAAACATAAACATTTCTGTTTAAAATTGTAAAACAGATAGGAGACAGTAGTGGGGAGCAGAAGAGGAGACTAAAATGTATCATAAATATTTATATATATATATATATATACACACCCAGGTTAGTGTTTTCTGAGCAATGTCTTATCATTTGGATACTGTCCTTCATTTCAGATGGTGGGTTAACTTGCTGAGGGTATAAAATCACCATATACTTATGTGGAAATCTCTCAGAATTCCTTTATCTTTCTGAAAAATGAGCCGCAGGCCTGTAAATAATTTAACAAAGTTTATGATCGTCCTTTCTATCTGCTAGCTCTGTGAGGTTGCACAGAAACGATAGAAAGATCCTTGTCTTGCATGCTTCTGTCTTGTAGTGCATACTTAACTGAAGAAAGAGGGATCAAACATTATCTTACACTCTGATGGATTTTCAACATATTTTTTAAAAAATATCCCTTAAAATATTTTATATTTGCAAAGAAACTGCAAATACACATGACATTTAGGCAATGCCGTTCTGCCTTTATTATGCTGACAATGGTCAGAAGAATTTTCATACAGAATCATAGAAAGGTAGAGTTGGAAGGGACCTTCAGAGATCATCTAGTCCAACCCTGTTGCAGAAGCAGGTTCACCTAGATCAGGTGGCATAGGAACATGTCCAGGCGGTTCTCGAAGACCTCCAAAGAAGGAGACTCCACAACCCCTCTGGGCAGCCTGTGCCACTGCTCCGTCACCCTCACAGTAGAATAGTTTTTTCTTATATTTCAGTGGAACTTTTTGTGCTCCAGCTTTATCCCATTACCCCTTGTCCTGTTGCTAGATACCATAGAAAAAAGGGATGCCCCAAAGTGCAAGGCAAGCAACTTGCAGGTTAGATATATTCCATAGTACATGAGACACCTTGAACCATCCATTATGGAATATTAATTCTTTTTTCCCTAAAGCATTTTACCTTCTGTGGTTTTGCTTTTTATGGTTTTTGTGCAGCATTGTGGTATTTTTTCTCTTTTTTAGAAAAACCCCACCATTTTATCTGGGAGCCTTTGTTCACATAGTTAGTAACAGCTGATGATGTCTGTATGTGAGGTTTGGAAGTTACTTTAAAAAAACAATGAATGAAAGCAAGGTTCACATTGTGTTCTTCTATTAATCAGGAGGCAAAAAAAGATTTCCACTGTGCAAACAATTGTACATATATCCTGGTACTTGCTGTCAGTCTCGCTGACATTAACAACAAATACTCTTAAGGCATTCTCTGGAGTTTATGCAGAGGCAGTTTCTAATTCCTGGAAATAAATAAGACTTCATAGTAAAATTGTACTAGAAACAGTCTGTGCATCTTGCTGGAGGAATTTTTTTGCTAACATTGACGCTATTAAGAAAGAAACCAAAGAGGCTACTAATGTGATTCTCTGTAGGCATTTTCCTTTGTGCAAATGGAAGGAAACTGCTTCCATGCTGCTTTTGCATTGAGGCTAATGATTCTATCTGATGCAAAATTGCGAAGAATCGTACTTTTTTGTGCAGTACTTTGTTACTTCTGAAATTCCAGAGTGGATGGAACTTAAAAGATCACATAGGCTATATAGGAGTCCTCCAGAAATTGGAAGATTTCAAAACTGTTACGAGCATCAGCTTTTCATAATCTTCAGTTCTTGTGATAAGAACACTTCTTAGGGTCATAGCCCAAGAGATTATTACCTGTTCTCTGAATTTTTATATTGTAAATTATTAGTTTGGCCAGTGTTTGTACTTGCAGGTGACTGATTTGATATTGCTGTTCCAGCAAGATGTAATCTGCAGTAGCAAAAATTTGTCCATTTGTCCCAGTCTTCTGGATCACAGACAAGAACCACATGTGCACTGCAGTGTGGATTTTTCACACTTTTGTGAAAAATGACCCTTTGGGTCAGACAAAGTCTGTCTTGCTGCAATTCTGTCTTGATAGCGGCCAGTGCATGGTGAATCGTAACTTTGCTTTTGGGTCTGCATCTGACATTTTATGCAGACCTTTTTCTGACTTATTTTGAAACAACTATGTTTTCTATTCACCTTCAGATGTGCTACTTTTAATTTTATGAAACTTTTGTTGTATTCTCAACTCGCAAGCATTTTTTCCTCCAGCTTGAAGGATAATGTACTTGATTTGTTGTGCTCATCTGTGGCTGAAGCAGAGACCTATTGTGTTAATGAAGGCAGAGGCAGAATCGCACTAAACAGAGTGTTAATATTAGCTTGTTTTGAATTCAGACTAGTGTGGTATAATGATATATGTATTTTAATAGTAGAGGCCTAACAAAAATAGTATTACTACTGCTGTATGTTGGAACTGTTCCATTAATGTCTTTGTTCTTTTTGCCTTTTTCTCAGTCTTTCTCCATCTCTACTGTATTTTTTTTTTTTTTTTTTTGAGGTAAGGATGAGAAAGCAAAGGGGACCAGAACTGCATGCAACTCTTAAAAATCATACCATGGTTTGGGTTGGAAGGGACCTTTAAAGATCATCAAGTCCAACGTACCTACCATGGGCAGAGACAGCTTTCACTAGATCAGGTTGCTCAGAGCCCCATCCAGCCTGGCCCTGAACACTTTCAAGGATGGCACATCCACAGCTTCTCAGAGCAATCTGTTCCAGTGCCTCACCACCCTCACAGGGAAGATTTTCTTCTTCATATTCAATCTAATCTATTCTCTTTTTGTTTAAAACCAATGCCTTCTGTCTTATCACTACAGACACTGGTAAAAAGTCCCTCCCCATCTAATGTATAAGCTTCCTTTATATACTGAAAGACTGAAATTGTTGTGTCATATTTCATACCAGTTAAAGAGTTTGTCAATAGAGTATTTTACACTTGCTGATTTCGATATTGATTTGTATTTCCTGCAGAGGTTCTGAATTCAGGATAAAAGCTGTCAGTGNTAGAAAGGTAGAGTTGGAAGGGACCTTCAGAGATCATCTAGTCCAACCCTGTTGCAGAAGCAGGTTCACCTAGATCAGGTGGCATAGGAACATGTCCAGGCGGTTCTCGAAGACCTCCAAAGAAGGAGACTCCACAACCCCTCTGGGCAGCCTGTGCCACTGCTCCGTCACCCTCACAGTAGAATAGTTTTTTCTTATATTTCAGTGGAACTTTTTGTGCTCCAGCTTTATCCCATTACCCCTTGTCCTGTTGCTAGATACCATAGAAAAAAGGGATGCCCCAAAGTGCAAGGCAAGCAACTTGCAGGTTAGATATATTCCATAGTACATGAGACACCTTGAACCATCCATTATGGAATATTAATTCTTTTTTCCCTAAAGCATTTTACCTTCTGTGGTTTTGCTTTTTATGGTTTTTGTGCAGCATTGTGGTATTTTTTCTCTTTTTTAGAAAAACCCCACCATTTTATCTGGGAGCCTTTGTTCACATAGTTAGTAACAGCTGATGATGTCTGTATGTGAGGTTTGGAAGTTACTTTAAAAAAACAATGAATGAAAGCAAGGTTCACATTGTGTTCTTCTATTAATCAGGAGGCAAAAAAAGATTTCCACTGTGCAAACAATTGTACATATATCCTGGTACTTGCTGTCAGTCTCGCTGACATTAACAACAAATACTCTTAAGGCATTCTCTGGAGTTTATGCAGAGGCAGTTTCTAATTCCTGGAAATAAATAAGACTTCATAGTAAAATTGTACTAGAAACAGTCTGTGCATCTTGCTGGAGGAATTTTTTTGCTAACATTGACGCTATTAAGAAAGAAACCAAAGAGGCTACTAATGTGATTCTCTGTAGGCATTTTCCTTTGTGCAAATGGAAGGAAACTGCTTCCATGCTGCTTTTGCATTGAGGCTAATGATTCTATCTGATGCAAAATTGCGAAGAATCGTACTTTTTTGTGCAGTACTTTGTTACTTCTGAAATTCCAGAGTGGATGGAACTTAAAAGATCACATAGGCTATATAGGAGTCCTCCAGAAATTGGAAGATTTCAAAACTGTTACGAGCATCAGCTTTTCATAATCTTCAGTTCTTGTGATAAGAACACTTCTTAGGGTCATAGCCCAAGAGATTATTACCTGTTCTCTGAATTTTTATATTGTAAATTATTAGTTTGGCCAGTGTTTGTACTTGCAGGTGACTGATTTGATATTGCTGTTCCAGCAAGATGTAATCTGCAGTAGCAAAAATTTGTCCATTTGTCCCAGTCTTCTGGATCACAGACAAGAACCACATGTGCACTGCAGTGTGGATTTTTCACACTTTTGTGAAAAATGACCCTTTGGGTCAGACAAAGTCTGTCTTGCTGCAATTCTGTCTTGATAGCGGCCAGTGCATGGTGAATCGTAACTTTGCTTTTGGGTCTGCATCTGACATTTTATGCAGACCTTTTTCTGACTTATTTTGAAACAACTATGTTTTCTATTCACCTTCAGATGTGCTACTTTTAATTTTATGAAACTTTTGTTGTATTCTCAACTCGCAAGCATTTTTTCCTCCAGCTTGAAGGATAATGTACTTGATTTGTTGTGCTCATCTGTGGCTGAAGCAGAGACCTATTGTGTTAATGAAGGCAGAGGCAGAATCGCACTAAACAGAGTGTTAATATTAGCTTGTTTTGAATTCAGACTAGTGTGGTATAATGATATATGTATTTTAATAGTAGAGGCCTAACAAAAATAGTATTACTACTGCTGTATGTTGGAACTGTTCCATTAATGTCTTTGTTCTTTTTGCCTTTTTCTCAGTCTTTCTCCATCTCTACTGTATTTTTTTTTTTTTTTTTTTGAGGTAAGGATGAGAAAGCAAAGGGGACCAGAACTGCATGCAACTCTTAAAAATCATACCATGGTTTGGGTTGGAAGGGACCTTTAAAGATCATCAAGTCCAACGTACCTACCATGGGCAGAGACAGCTTTCACTAGATCAGGTTGCTCAGAGCCCCATCCAGCCTGGCCCTGAACACTTTCAAGGATGGCACATCCACAGCTTCTCAGAGCAATCTGTTCCAGTGCCTCACCACCCTCACAGGGAAGATTTTCTTCTTCATATTCAATCTAATCTATTCTCTTTTTGTTTAAAACCAATGCCTTCTGTCTTATCACTACAGACACTGGTAAAAAGTCCCTCCCCATCTAATGTATAAGCTTCCTTTATATACTGAAAGACTGAAATTGTTGTGTCATATTTCATACCAGTTAAAGAGTTTGTCAATAGAGTATTTTACACTTGCTGATTTCGATATTGATTTGTATTTCCTGCAGAGGTTCTGAATTCAGGATAAAAGCTGTCAGTGTAGTGTGACTGACAGGTTCTTGATTAATGAAGTCAAGGACTGAAATTGCAAAAAGGGGTAAATCTGCTGTTGACAGGTATGGAGACGGCTGAGTTTACAGGGTTTCTATGTAAGGATGTTTTTCTGTCACGGTTGCTTAAGATAACTGTAAAAATAATGCTATCAATATATAATGGAAAGCCAGTGAGATTTTAGTAGAGGTAGAATGAAATGCACTATCATATAGTGTTGTGATAGTCTGTTAATTCCTAATATTCCTCTGAGGAGCTGGGATCTGTCTTGTCTTTGGCCCTCTACTAGGTAGCTTTAGACAGCAGGGACTTTTCCCTTTACCTTCTCTTTTAAAACTGAACCATCCAAATTGTTTCAGCATCTTCTCATAGCTCATGCTCCAGCCAACCACTTCAGTGGTTCTTCTCCACACTCATGTGGCAATATGTTTGCTGCTCATGCTGTAGTCTTTGAAGTGCTGGGCAGAGGGGAAGAACTGCTTTCTTGACCTGCTAGCAGTGCTTCTGCTTGTCCTCCCAGGATGTGGTTCTCTGGTGAAAACAACATGCAGTTGTTGATTGGTAGTAGTTTTCTTAGAGCCCTTTGTGTTTCTGCTAGAAGATGGTTAATTATGAAATGATGTAAATTAGCCAGTACTTTTAGATAAGGTACGATCTGAGGCTGCAGTTCAGTGAAATGCCTGTTTATTTGTTCTTCTGTCTTCAGTAGAACTGAACTTTTGAGCTTAAATTCTTCAGTTTAAATAAATAAAAATGTTGAAGCAGTTTCTTAAGACTTATTATTTTTAGCTTGAAGCTGGTCTGCTGTGCTGTTATCCATATATTCATTGATGGTGCTGTCTTCTTGTTAGGTTAAGAAGCCAAAGGTGAAGTCCTTTGGCTTTAATGTACAGGGACTTTTTGATTTTTTTTCTCCACTGGTATCTTTGGAACCCAGCTGAGCTGTGCTATAATGATATAAATTTCAAACCACGTTTTTAAAATCTGTTTAGATGTGGACCTGATCTCTTTTTTTCCTTTTATTTTTAATGAAGCTCTTATGCTAATGTCATCTGAATTTTAAAAAGTAAGAGGAGTTTTTCTGGCCCTCTAGATAAATTACTTTTTAAAAACTTTTTCAAGGCAATGGTCTAAACTAAATGTGCTATTCATAAGTAAAAAGACTAAACATGCAACAGATTGTATCTGTAAGTTCCCATGGAGACTTTCATTGACCTCCAGGCTCTTTTCTCAGTTCTCTTCCCCTTCCCTTCTGGGAATATGTTTCTGTGTCTCATTCTTTTGTAGGACAAGGAGCGAAAATCTGTTTTCAGTGCTGAAGCACTGGCTTAGGGCAGGGACAGGGATATTTCGTTTGGAAACAAGGGATAGAGAAAGAAAAAACAATGTCATTCAAGTAAGGTTTTGGCAGACAAAAAAAAATACAAAAAGCTAAGGCTTAAAGTATTTTGCCCAGGAAATAAAATACAGTGTTAATACAGTAACGCAGGGAAGATCAGCTTGAGAGGAGGTGACTGACTGGGTTGGAGGGAACTTTGAATCTTGAGCTTTTTTGGTGTTCCTTTAATTGAAAAACAACAGCAACATCACCAACACACACAAAAAAAGGGCATCAAAAACCTCACTCTTAAAACTTTATTACTTGATGAGAAAGTGGAGTGGGAAGCTCTGCAGACTATTACAACACTTGGCTTATTTTGGCTGTGCCTGCGAAATGCTACCTACATCACCTTATCTCACTTGCTTTCTTCAGCTTTAAGTGAGGGTCACAGCACTGATTCCTATGAAAAGCAGTTTCTGGAGCAGATCATTGTTTGTTTGTTTGCTCAAACTACATCGCAGGCTGCATGCAGGTATGCACAAGTCTACCTTAACACCTCTTGCTTTATTTCTAAAGGGCTAGAAGGAAAGCACTTGTGGTACTTGCTTTTCTTTGTCCCTACCCCAGTTTTCCTCTCATGAAAGAGATAAGCCTTCTCCTCCCTCATTCCCCCACTCCATAGGTCTGGCAGTACCACACTGGGGTCCCTCTGCCACCTGCGCGGATTCTTGGTGGTCATTGTGGCTGCTCCTCTCAGTTGTTGCTGGCATCTTGCATGCAAATGCCCACTCTGATATCTGTTTTGTCATGGTTTCTCCAGTTTCAAAAGACTTTGTTACAGTAGATGGTGTTTTTTTATAAAGACCATGTCATACAGAGCAAAAATGCCCTTCTGTTTTTACTTTTCTACTTGCTGCTGCTTGTCCTATTCAAAGTTATTCTTAATTGGTGCTGCCTTTGTGCAAGTCCTTGGTTATATAGATTTTCCATCACCAAAGGTTTATATCAAACAATGTGGTATCAAGGGAAAGATTTTTTTTTTCCTACAAATAAAAGAAAATTGCTTTGTTTCAAGATTCCCCAAAGACCAGCTCATCTTGCTGTCAAAACAGAACAACAAAGATCTTTATTCTTAGTGTTTGTCATCTCAATGTATGGACTAAAAAGATCATTTGGAGGGAGCATTAATTTGAAAACTAGGTTTCCTGAGCAAACGAAAAACCCTTTCAGTTCATCTAGGCATGGAAAATCTCCTTGAACTATATAATTCTCTAGAACCAATGTAGTTGTGTCTAATTAGCTTTATTTTGTTTTGGAGAAGACTATCTTGTTATATTGTTAAATGTATTTGCTGTGGAAAACTCATTATTAGGCAAGCTGACAGTCTTTTATCATTCTTGACTGATAAGGAACTATGCCATAAAAAAAAAATAGTCAAGTAAGCAACATGTTGAACTTTCTCTGAGGAACAGAGAACTATATGAGGTATGAAGTTTTCTCTGGTGCTGGGAGCAGTTCTTCTAATGATACTGGAAACATTGTGAGACAATGGGGAAGAACTTGATGCTTGGATAAGATTGTTTTGTATGTCCTCAGGATAAATAATACAGTTTTGGTCTTCAAACTTGTGTTTTTCTTGTGATTCAGTAAATTTTACAGAAAGGAAAAATGAATTAAGTTGATACTCGGAGAAAATAATCAAGTAAATAGGCTATGAGGGGGAAAAGGTGTTTGCTGTAGTGTATCATTCATAATAGCTAGCTTTAAGTGCTTTAGAGGAGTCTTAGGTGGAGGAATATTCTGCAGATGATACAGAGAAAGCTGGGCTAGAAGCTGTCATTTTGTAAGGAAAAGCAAACCAGAAAAAAAAAATTATTTCCCCTGCCTGTCTTCTGTTATCCACACGACCAGCTCAAAGTTTCCTTCATGTATTTGGTCCCATTTCCAACTGTAGAGTGATTCTTTGAAAATTTATCTAGATTGAAGGAAAGAGTATTGGCTGGCATTAGGACAAGAATAGGTCTGAGTAACTAGTCTGAAGGTTAAGTGTAATTGATGGTTAAGTATAATTGAAGGTTAAGTGTAAATGATGTAAACTCATGAGTGACTGTCTTGTTGCTTGGCTAAGCCTGCCTTCTTGGAAAGAATCCTTTACTGCAAGAGCACAAAATGCTGGCAGGACCCCTATATAGTTTTAAGCTGTTAATACAACCTGTTACCTAGATTAGCTGGCAAAAGAATGTTAGAACCTGCAAATGACTTTGGCAGGGCATAGTCACTAACCATCGTTTCTTGACTGTGAAATTTTGACAGGTATTGTACTAGTAATTTAAGGGATGGCAGATCACAAGGTTTCTAGGCATTAGATGTCTGCTTGTGTTTGGTGGGGAGTTTTAGATTGACTTTATGTCTATCTACAATAGTTTTATTTCCTTGGAAGTGTTTGTAGCACATTTTCAGAATGAGATGTTGTTAATATGCATTCTTCTGATTTTTAGCTTTTATTACTTAAGCTCCTTTTAGAACTAGGGTTTGTTTTATTGTTTTTTAAAAGTATCTATACCTTTTAGTTTGCAGTGGATCACACCCAAGCTCCTATGATTGCCATACAATCTGTTTTACCTGCAGAGGAAATGGAAGGTACCTTAATAGGTGATTCACAATATTTAAATCTAACTTATTTGCGGATTATGCCTAGTAACAAGAATAAACCCTGAAACACAGGAAGCTGGTGTTAAAAAATTTGAGATAACCACTCAGAAAATTTAATATTTGGAAAGCACTATTTGCTCTCCGTAAGTAATGATTTGACAAGAACAGCTCCACTTGGCCGTGTTTACAGTGGTTTTAGACCTGAAGTCAAACTTCCAAATCCTATTTTTACCTTTTGCTTTTAATTAATTAAATATGGTTAGGTAGACAGTTTAGACCAGGCTAAGAAAAAGCCACTTAGACCACAGCAATCCACTTCATGTATCATCACTTCATGTAATGTCAACTTCTACAACAGCAGTGTCATTATTTTTCCATTGCTCTTTATCTGTTGCTGCCATTTTGCACTCTCACTAGAGCAAGCTTCAGCTGCCCTTTCCAGTACCATATTTTGAACCCTTGTAAACACGTGCGTTAAGGAAATTTACTTCAGATAAAGTAATTATCTGAAACCACAGCACAAAAAAATCCAACCAAATCTGGTCTCATTAAATTAATCACGACATTAGGAGGTCTCTTCCTTTTGACATCGTATTCATAGATCAGGAGAAAGAAAACAAACATCTTAATGGTTTCTCAAGTTCAAATGAAGTGCTTCAAATGCAGGAAGGGTTCTAAGTCTCCTAGCTGAAAAGAAAACAATAGCAATTAAGGTAGAAGAGTTATAAATGAGAAATACTGATTTTTGGAGACATATATCTATTTTTGCCTTTATAAAATTTGCCAGTTTAAATTTTGGTGATGTATCTTTTACATCATCTGTTTCCTTCTAGTTTTGTGACCCATTAAGTTTCTCCATTTTTTGAGATTTCATACTTTTGTTTTCTTGTATTTTAAGCTTTTGCAATAACTAACAGCAGTTTTAATGCTTATCAGAAACTCATAAGTACAATTTCAATTTTCAGAAGACTTATTTTAGAAGAAGATTCTGTTCAATTCTGAAAACTTGTTTCTCTTTTTTTTAACAGCAGAGAATGGGTCTAAGCTATCATTTGCCTTGAGTTGTTTATTTTTAAGAAGACTGGAATATAGGAACTCAACAAGAGAGATGGCATGATTGATTATAGGAAAATCCTAAACAGTGTAGTTTGGTTTACATTATTTTAATGAAGTTTTACACTCATTTTCTGTTTTAAAAACAGCCACCTCACAGTCGAAGTCCTTTGGGTTTTTTAGTAGAGCTTGTAAAGCTTATTTAATACAGAGATTAACGATTTATTTTGTTTCCTTCATTCAGTTTATTAGTTCATAAACCTGAAGGCTGTGAATTTTATGAAAGAAAATCCTTTAATTTTATGTATGCCTATTGATGTGTGCAGTTGCCATGGTACAGATATGGAGTGAAACTTCTAAGTCTCTGACTTGAACGAGTACAATGATTTTTAGCATAATTTTTCTGATGCAATTAATCAGATGTCAGCTAAATTCAGTAAGTACTTTGAATTTTTCAGAGCAGATGCTCTAAAGTTCTAAAGTCTCAAGTTATAAAATCAAGGTCTTAACTTTGCTACATGGTTCTAAAATTTCTGCAGGGCATCACATCAGGCATACAGACTGATTTGTGTGATGAAGTTGTATTGAGAGTTCATAACTGTTTCTGAATTGCAGGCCATTGTCTGAGAACAGCTGCTTTAATTTTTAGCTATTCATTTTAGTGCCTTCTTTCCAATTGTTTTATACAATGCTGTATTGTGAATAGAGTTTTACATAACTTTCATCAAGTAGCTGAGTGGATCAGGAATTATTAAGAAACTTACATTGGTTCCTCAGGATATTCCTGTTTCCTTTGCTAATAGCCTCTGCTGTAAATTCCAGCTTATTCAGTGAGCTTCATCAATGATGCATAGTCCAGATTTAGGGTTGGATGGAAGGTCCTTTGAAGATAAAGATAGATTTTGAACTCCATTAAGGATTTCATAGGAAGTTTGTGAAGAACAGAACATCTCTTACAGGCATTCAGCAGCTTGGGTTCATGACAGATGCTACAGCATCAGCTGCCAGATAGAGATTTTTAAGCCCAAAGTCTCTATGCTAGGGTCTGATGCCAAGTATAAAAACCCAAAGGCTGTTGTTTGCAAGTTAAGGTTCATAGCTGCATATGTTAGTAAATATTTTTTATTTGTGGAGCTTGGAGTTGCGAAGAAATCCAAAAGTATGTCTGAGCTCTGCACTGCTCAGCTAGTGCTGATTTTGTTGTTTTTCCACTGAGGAAAAGCTGCTTTGACTACTGAATCGTTATGTCATATGTCTTGCTTTAGAATATTTTACCAAGCATACAAATTGTGTCTATCTGTCAATTGATTTTACTTAGAAACATTTTGAAGGTACCAATGTGGCTGTGCAGCAGGGCAGGTAGGACTCTGTGCTGTCTGAATGTTAATATTACTTGGAAACCAGCTAGAAAATTTGTCAGACCACATTCTGCTATTGATGTAAAGAAGCAAAGTTGATACAGTTGAGATGTGAATTACAAATACTAAAATTTTTAAATGAAAACAACATTTTCTAAGGCAGGTCTGATTATGTTTCAACGAAGAAAATGTTATCTAAACTCTATTCTTGAGATTTTTTTTTCTTTTCTTTGAGAAACCATCTCCTGCTTTTTGCACGCAGCCTCAAACCATTGCTACCAAAGGTATGAAAAAAATTTAGTTCATTTATACTCCCTCTGCTGGCCTTACAGCTGTGCAGAGTAGATCTATCCCATACATTCAGAGTACCCACACTTGCAAAGAGTTTGTGGAAACTGGGGTCTTTGGGGGACTAGGAAGAATACTTTATCTATGAGATGCAAATCTGAGGAGTGACTAATGGCATTTCTCAAATAACCTCTCAATAATCTGTTAATATGGCATAGGAGAGCTGCATGTTTCCCACCAGTAGTATACACTGTGAACAGAAATTTTCCTTTTTTTGCCTGAACTTTCTAAAAATCATCTTTGTAGTAGAGTGCAGAAAAGTGGAACTCAAATGATCAAATTGTTAAAAAATAATTGAAACAATCCAAGTTTGTTTGAAACTAAGGTGCAAAGCCTGTTATGCCTGGGAGCATTGTCTTGATAGCGATCACTTAAGAACTATTACGTATTCTTTTGTTGTTGTTTTTTTTTAAGCTGGACCTGTGATCTGCAGAATGCTAACATACCCTCCAACTCGAAGAGCCTTAATTGTGGGTTGTGGTCTGCAGATGTTTCAACAACTGTCAGGGATTAACACCGTCATGTATGTATTTACTGCTTGCTTCTCATTATTAAGTATAAGAAAAAGACAGTTATACCAATGGCAGTTGTAGATGAGCTTCTGGACAAAATCTGAAATGTGAAAAACTGAGTGTGAGAACTGGAATGCTTGTTTGAAATCCAGGTAGTGGCATATTTGACATCTCAGAAAATTGGTATGAAAGTATGTTAGTATAAGGGCAAACACGTATATGAAGATGTGAATGCAAACTGTACTCTGGGAGATGCATTGCTATATGTTGGAGTTTACAGTCAAAGCTATGTAAGTCAAAACAAGGAAGTATGATTACAGATTGAATTTATGTGCAAACAGATCAAAATACAGTGAAAGTTAGGCTGTTGACCATGTAAACAAGATGGAAAATTGCTGTAAAGTTCTAAAGGAGAGAAGATGATGAAAGAAGCAGCGTTTCCTGTGAGTACATGGTTCTGTTATGTGCATGAAATCTCAGCAAATGTAAAGGATTTTCATGTGAAGAATGATATTATTGGGTTTTCTGGTAAGCTGTCAGAGCACAAGTGGAGTAGCCCTTGACAAATGTGGAGTGCACAAGATCTAGTTTAAGATAAAATTACTGTTGAACTACCCTACAAGAGTAACCGTATGATTTCCACACTGTTTTAAAAGCTAGTGTGAAATATATTGCAGTAACATCTTGTGGAGAGAACTGTGCTTAAGGGGGCAAGCTTGTTAGGAAATTATTAAAAGAAACAGCTAAAAGCTTTTAGTGATATCAAGTGCTGCCATATTAAATATCAGAGAAAATATCTGTCATCTGTTACAAGGGGAAAAAAAAATTCCAAACTCGGATTGTTAAATGGCAAAGGAGGGAAATTTGTAACAGATAGAGAGACTTTATAAAGTAGAAATTGTAACCAAATGTGAGAATCATTTGAATGCAAAACTGGTAAGTTATGCATGAAAACCAGGAAACAGACACATAACAAGCCAAGACATAATAGCGTGCAAACCCAGTAAGGATGATGTAAGAGCCCAGCAAAAGAGAAATCTTTAGCAAAAAATATTACAAATATTCTTTTTTCATTCCTGTTAATTATAGATGGTATATCAGACTTCCTGCACTGGAGCTTATTTAGATGTCTCAGATGGTTTGTTTCAAATTAAACTTTTAGGAGAAGGACTTTCAGAATAAAAGTCGATTGATCAAAATGAAAAATAATAAATTGCCTGGAGTAATCAGGGTACACCCTACTAGGTCTGGAGTAATTCTAATACATAATCACTGAATTTGGAAATAATCTGCATGAATTTACATCCTGGAAGGTTTTATATTTGTCCTTACCGAAATTAATTCAAGATGTCACATGAGACAATGTATATTTATTAAAGAGCCAACATGATTTTTGTAGATGGATTATAGCTTGCAAAATGTTTGGATGTGAGTTTGTGGTCATGTTAGAACTGTATATCTCATATGAACTAATCATCCCAGTCTATGACAGCTGCTGCCAAAGTTTCTTGAAGAAACCAGGTCACAAAAGTGAGAGAGAAGCCCTCTCAGGTGAATAAGTTTTTAAGGTAGGAATAAAGAGATAAGAATAAAAGATCAGTTATCACAAGCCAAGAGTAGACTCCTACAAGGATCTAAGTGGAGATCTCTGCTGCTTTAATAAATCTGTGAAAGGGGCTAAACAGCAAAATAACATCTTGTACTCCTATATTGTTCACAATATTAAGACCTCCAAATCTGTGAACATGAGAAGTTGTGGGAAGATAAGATTTAAAAATTAAGAAAATAGAACATACATTAACTATACAATATTATACAGTAATGCCTGTAGGAGAGAACTAACTAACATGCATAGGAGTCTGTTGCTACTCAAAAAAGAGATCTTGAAGTTGCATTATAGGTCTAGACAAATATCATGCTGACATCTGTGACTGATCTGTAAGAGTACAAACAGCTAGATATGTCCTTTCTTTTAGTAAGGATAAACCAGGTCATACATGGGGAAGGAGATAGCTGTGTTTGAACAGAATGGCTAGGACTACAGAACTTGGAAAAGAAATGAGTTCAGAAGAAATAAAGAGGTGTATAAAGCTACTAATGTCATGGAGAAGACGGGAAGAACATGATTACTTATTATTCAATGAATGGTTGTTCAGTACAGTTTTGCTGACTCTTAGCTCTTACCCAGCTGTAGGTTTAAAATAAACATTTTTTTTTGTGCAACACATAATTAAGTGGTGGAACTCATCACCATAGGATGTTACAGAAGCCAAATGTAGAAGTATGTTTAGAAGTTAATTAGGGAAACTTATATAATAAACATTATTAAAATATTATTAAACACAATGTGCATTCAACCTCTAGCCAAGGACAGTCGTTCTCACATTTTGGTTTTACTACTTTAGGATGCCTTATTAGGCTAGGAAAAAAAAATGACAGTTCACAAGGTTTATGACACTGGTAGGTTGACTTTGTTTATTTTAAACTTCATATATTTTAAAATCTAAACTCATTTTTTATGTAGGAGGTTATACAAATAGTTTGGGATCAACCTAATTTACTTGTGAATGTGTAGGAGGATAGAGTTACAACTATAAAACTCGATTGAATCTTAGCTTTAAAATGACACCTATAATGAACAAATGAAGGCCCTGTTTTAAAGGACTGCCTTGTAAACCATTTGCAATATGCAGTATTTTTTTAATAACCTGATATAGCTAAGCTTCTCGTTATTGGTTATGCAAGGCAAACATTGTCCTGTGAAAGGACATTTTCCAAATGTAAGTAAGCAGCTAGGTCTGTTGATGGTTTGCTTAGGAATTGGTGATGGCTTTTTAATGTTGTAATTAAATGGTACCTTAAGAAGCTGCCTAATTATATTAACTCTCTAAGCACTGTTTTCCTCTCCATAATGTTTGCTTGTATCGTTCTGGGATTAATGTTCTGTTGCAGCAGGAAAACAGGCATTGGAGGTTGTAGGATTGTGTGGACAGTCACAAAAAATATTTTGTTGGTTGGTGTGCACTGTAACTTTGCTGTTGTGAGTCTTCTTCTCTTAGTTAACCTTTTTAGGCTGTAGGAGAAGAGGCTGATCATCCAACTTGGTGTTGCTTGGCTTTCCATGACAGAGAATTGAGCCTCTAGATGCCACCTTTTTTCCTCATATATTTCCATGGGACACTTCTGCACTGACCAGTTAGCAAGGCAGCATCCATGATGTGCCCTGACTTGCTGTAATCTTCTGTCTTGAGGCTTTCTACTACTTCTGATATAATTTATTAAATCTTACTGTAAGAAAGTGAGTTTGTGTGTATCTAAAAATCTCATTTAAAGAAAAATTAAATCACGAAGCAGAAAAGTGAAATGAAAATGTAAGGAAGAAACCAGCTGTGGAATGATTTAATACTTCCCCAAGTTTTATATGCTTTACTGAGTAACTGTTCTGTTTAAGAACACACAAATTTTAAGCAAAAAGTGTGAATGTTAGAGGTAGGAAATTCCATAGAGGAATTTTGCAAAGGTCTAAAAAATCACTGAGTGTTTTTAGTAGTAGAAGAGAGAACAGAAAAATACCTGAAAGAAACACATGGAGGCAACAACAAAAACCCAGACCTTCTGTGCTTAAGAGTTCAGAAATCTGTAACATATTTTCTGGTTAAAATTTGATGTCAGTAGTGAAGCCAATAAGAGCAACAAAGTAGTTGTATTTCCCTTGAGAGTAGGGAGTGGAAGACTAGAGGAACTTTCCTAAGAATTGTTGAGGACTGTGCTCTGTCCATCTTACTGTGCAATAAACGAATCCAGTTTCTGCATGGAAATAGTTGCATATAATATTTGAATCAGCACGTAAGTGTGTAACATCCAGCCATGAGGAACCAGAAACTCATCACGAACAGGATGTTACTGAGCTGGTGGGAAGAGCATGAGAGCAACCTCTGCATTGAGGAGGTGGAACTAAAAGAAGCAAAATGTAAAAATAGGCCAAGGAGTTTCGACTGTTACAGGAACAAATTCTAGCGTGATAAATTTAGTCAGTAAAAAAAAAAAACTAAGTGAACTCTTACTTTTATTCTTTTTTTTTAACTAAAAGCAAGGGTACGACTGTTCTTCCATAGGAATGCCTGAAGTAGAATGCCATTTTAACTGTCCTGTAAGAGACCAAGTCACATAATTTTAAACACCAGTGCAAGCAGGTCTCAAATTGTTTAACTGCTTAGTTTCTTATTATTTTGGTATATTCTCATCTTGAAAAGGGAAGCTCACTATTTCAAGCCTGGAGTCACAAATCTGTCTGACAGGGGACTGACAAAGACCCTGTGAAGGAGGTTTTATTTCAGGACAGGAGTCACTACAAATAGCTTTTTAATAATTGCAGGATTTTGCACAGCGATATGCAGGTATTTTCAAGCCAATGGTGGTCCATAGTTAAAACCTGAGCACAGAGAGGACCATTTTAGGGGAAAACTTGCAGCTAGTCTTTCACAGAACCACATAATGGTAGGGGTTGAAAGGACCTTTAGAGATCATCTATTCCAACCCCCCTGCAGAAGCAGATCAACCTAAGTCAGGTCTCATAGGAACACATCCAAGTGTGATCTGAAGACCTCCAAGGATGGAGACTCCATGCCCTCCCAGAGCAGCCTGGACCAGTTCTCCCTCATCCTGACAGTAAAACAGCTTTTCCTTATGTTTAAATGGAACATTTTGCATTTCATCTTGGTGGTCCTGCGCTGGCCACACTTTTCTTGATGCATCCCAGGATGCCATTGGCCTTCTTGGCCACGAGGGCACATTCCTGGCTCATGTTTAGTTTATTGTTGACTAGTACTCTCAGGGCTCTGCAGAGTTGCTCTCCAACAGGACAGTCCCCAGCCTGTACTATTTTTTTCCATTAGTTTCTTCTTTAAATATAATATATATAACATAACATAATGTAATATTGGAATAGAATCTAGGATTATTTGGGTTGGATAAGACCTTTGAGTCCAACTATTAACTCAGGACTGCCATGTCCACCACTAAACCATGTCCCTAAGCACCACATCTACATATCTTTCGAATACTTCTAGAGGTGGCGACTTCACCACCTCCTTTGGCAGCCCTGTTTAATGCTTGACAGTCCTTTCAGTGGAGAACTTTTTCCTAATATCCAGTCTAAGCCTCTTATTAAAAATAGGGAAAAAAAAAAAAGAAATTAATTTTGGGGGGAGTGAGAGAAAGAGGATGCTCGAAGGATTTGACCAAATCAGATTAGTGAAAAACATCAGTAGAGTACATTCATGTTTTGGCTTATGCTACATCCCTGCAGGATTAGGACTTCTGAAAACGTTTCTGGTGCTGTGCAGCTTCATAACATGGGCCATGCTGGAGTTTCTGCTGCCCTTTTCGGGACTTGCTAGTTTTGAGCGGGTTGATGGATATTCACACAGTCGTCTTTTTCCCTCAAGAATATAAATCTGAGATATGATTGAAAAGGCAGCTGTATCATTGTGATTATTCTTATTCTCACAAATCTTCAAGCAGACTTGATGAAAGCCAAACAAAATATTTTGCTCTGCAGTTGAAACGCTAAGCTTGATATGATGCTAATTTCATAATTTGCCATTATCTTTTCACATTGTGTGAGAAAAGCTTTATGCAAAAGTGCCATGATGTGTCAACAGGGAGAGCTTATGGCCTTCAGCATTTTCCTTAAGCTTGTATTTTTGCTGTTGTATGTGATCTGTTATTCCTAGTTAATAAAATGGGTTTTTATTGTGAAGATATCCTTGCATCTCCTAACTGTTAAGCAAATCCACATGTAAAATATATTGATGTTTGGATTTGGTCCGTATATGCTTCTGAGCTCTACGAGTCTAGCTTTTTTAATCTGTGCAAGCAAATAGGAGAACAACAACAACAAAAAGATTGAGCTGATAAAAAGAAGTATCTTTTTCCAGCTGGCAAGAAATAGACAGTGGAAGAAAATACTATATGAAGAAGGAAACAAGCTCCGAGTAACGACAGAAGAAAAAAAGCTGCATAAAATAAGGAAAAGACAAAAGAGGACAAGAGGAGGTTATTTAACAGATGGAAATTGAAGATAAGTTAAGAATATTAAAACAATTAAGATAAAAAGTGAACGACTATTTTACTGAATGTAAATGAGAGAATGAAAGAGAATGGGGTGGGACTGGCAAGAAGCCAGGATGCTTCTAGAGTTTTAATAGAGGCTAAAGAGGAGTTTAATGGAAGCAAAGTAAATTTCCTGATGGGTTTAATCACTGAGTCTACTGTGCAGTAGTTGCAGAGCTGGAACCTGCAGGGAGCTGTAAACCTTCTGTTTGCTGGAGTAAAGCATGAGGCAGCACCTCTCTGTAACCTTAGCAGGGCTTGTAGCAGCACTTGGTACTTCTGCTCGACAGGGATACGTCACTTAAGCCTCAGAGGGATTGTGAAAGTAAAGAGTAAGAAGCTTCCCTTTAAATTCCACTTTTTAAACTATTTTTGAAATGAAATCCTAAATAGGGAGCATAGGACTATAAGTCTGCAGGTAAACCTTTCAATTCTTTGTGGAAGATCATTGCATAAATACCTCGTTTTGTGAATTGCAGCACATTTAGTTGTCATGATTTAGCAAGGAGTTGCTTTTGCTTGGTAACAGGGGGAGTGGGTTGCAGTGAAGACCCAGTAAAAAGTTTTTGGACTCTCCCCCGGCTCCTGGGTTCAGACCCACCCCCTGGCCCGGCTGGGCCAATCTGGCGCCTCTGCGATCACTATTTAGGAACAGGAATTTGAAGTGCTTGGCAGGAGGTGTAAGGGTGGTACAAGATGCAGGTGACCATGCGGACCCCACAGTCGGAGAAGGAGGAAGGAAGGAGTTGCACCAGACCAGAGACCTCTCTGCAGCCTGTGGTGAGAACGCAGCTGCACCCCAGCAACCTATGGATGGCAACGGCAGAACTGAGAGCCAGCAGCAGTTCCGTGTGAGTGCGCCCGGACAGGCGAGAGGAGGCGGCCATGGCACAGGACATGCTGGAGAGCCAGTGTGCCACAGAGCAGCCCCACACGAGAGGCAGAGAGGAGCTGCAACTTCTGGGATGAATGCACGTTGGAGCAGCCCGTGCAGGGCTGCCGTGTGTGTGTAGTACCCCGCGGACTTGCAGGGAGGACTGGTGCAGAGCCCATCTGCTCTGAGGTTAGACAAACGGCAGAAGCCACCAGGAACAGACTGACTGAAACCCCCACTCCCTGCCCCCCTGGGCCGTTCTGAGCCCGGGAAGAGGGGAGGAGTGGGGAGAAGGTGGTCTTAAAGGGCTGGTCGGACTCTTCATCTCTGTACCATCCTGTGTTGTTTTGTTTTAGTTATGGTTTGAGGTTTTATGTTTTGGTTGGTAAATTATTTTCTGTTTTCTTCCCCAAGCCGAGTAGCCTGGTCTGTTTTGTCCTGCACCTTAAGCGGCAATTAAGCTCTCCCTGCCCTTTAGCAATCCTCAAGTCTTTGGTACTTGAGGCTAATCGTGGTCTTTTGTTCCCTGATGGGCCTAAACCACGATAGTAGTAGCAGACTTCTCTTTCATCGTCATGAGTCTTAGAGAGATTAGTAACTAAGGAATTAATGTGTTTAGAAATTATGACAGATTTGTAATGAGTAAGTTGGTTGTTGAAATTAGACTTTGCTAGAGCATTGACTGTTGATCTGTATATTGGAAAATAGTTACTGTGATCTGTAAACAGAAGTTGTACTGGAAAAAAGTAATAGTGGTTCACATTTTTCTTGTGGTTTGTATTCAACATTGGTTTTTAAGGTTACATACATTCCTATTGTGTTCTCTGGCTGTGAGTTTTAAAATGAAGTCTAGGGAGCAGCACACTTTTTTAAAATTATACCAAAACCACAACAAACTAAACAAACCCCAAATACAATTATAAACTATCCTCCAAGATGCACAGTAGTTACTGAAGAACAGTCTCTCTTTTATTGTAGTCTTCACTTGGACTTAAATTGAGCAACAGTAATTACCAAGCACACTAACATTTAGTCTTTATACTTGCATGGCCAGTAATGTTGCCTCAGTTGTTCTTGGATACTCTGACCCAATTGTAGTTTAACTCTGACTGAAAGAGGGACAATTATATTAATGTCTTTTCAGAACTCAACTTTGTAATGTCAAGATAATTGAAGAATCTTGGTGGTTGACAGGTCTAATTTTCTCTGATGGCTCCATAACATTAAGCCTGCTGCCTCCTTAGTTTTTCGTCCTTCCAATTTTTTTTCAGTAAACTGACCAGTTTATGTATTTCTTTTAAATTTTGCATTTGCCTTTAGACTTTAGAAGATGTTTAGCAAAAAAAAAAAAAAAAAGCTCTGTATTGCAAGTCCACTTGATTTTTCAGATAATAATCTATTAAATATTTTCTTAGGTTTTAATAAATTCTTCCAATAACTTCCTTTGGAGAAGTGACCCTCCATTTTACCATATTATCAATCCTTATATTGCAAGGTGCTTTACATTATACTGCATAGAAACTCATGATGTAAAAAACTTCAGTGGAAAAAATGAATGCATCCTTAGACTTACATAGCATACAGATGCCCTTTAGGTAGACTGAAAATATTTTTTTGCGTTTTAGGAAAGGTGACTCCTGTTATACTGAGTGTCTCTGTTATATGGGCTATGCCAAGAGAATGTCAAATTAACTCATAACAGCTCTTGAGAGGAACAAGTTGTCTCGGTGTAAAACATTCTCGTGAGAGTTTATGGAAGCTGCCTGTATCAATTTCCTATTATTTGAGAGAAGATTCTGGTATTCTGAAAGGTTTGCACATTCAGCAGCTGTTTTTCCACAAACAGTGAATTTTTATCTCAGATTAGCTTGTTTCTTTTAAAATAAATAGTTTTTTTTTTTTTCTTATTAAAAAGCTCCAAAGAGCTGATAGTCACCAGCTGGTCATTATTGGCCACTAGCTTCTTGCATGGAAACCAGCTTACGCTGTAAGTTTTCCACACCCTTGAGCACAGGCTTTTTTTCCAGTAAATTGGCAGATCTGAACTGAACAATTTGTTTGTTTGTGGAAATCTGCCCACCTAAGTTTGGAAAATTATCACTGAGCCTAAAAAGAGAAGTGGCAGGATTGAAACTGTGACCAAGGACAAAGCCTGATTCAAAGATAAAAGTTTTGCTTGAATTACAGGGCCTTAGGTTTGCCAGAAATGACAAGGCAGAAGTTGAGATGCTGGTGGAGTATATAACAGAAATGTTAAACACTCATTCACCAAATGCTGTCTATGGGAATCATGCAAAGTCAATCCTCTGCTTTCTCTGTCTGTTTACCTTCTCCTCCCTCTCAGTGTAGGTCGAGGAGGACTCTGATCATAGTTTCTCCAGACCCCACTCTGATGTTGCTATTTCTTCATAGTCATTTGAAAGTACCAAATGGGAAGGGAATACTACTTGGTAAGGGGAGTGTGTCTTAGTAAATCCACTATGAAGTAGCTAGCTAAGGAAAATTGCAGCAGGCCTGAGAAAAAGAGAAAAGAATAATGTGGCTTGGGTTATTTGAGCAATGCTATACACCAAACTTTAAGGTTTTTCTCTCAGGCTGAAACTTCTCTAGTGCTACTGCCAGTTGTCTGTGCATATTGTGTTCTCATTCTTTTTGAAACAGAAATGAGAAATCACAGCTTTAAGCCACTTAAAGAAAAAGAGATGTAAGCCAAACTAGTGAATCATGATGAAATTGTTAACTACGTTAAAGCTTTAAAGTGTTCATCTTATTTCAGGAGATGCTTGCTTTGTCAAACGAACTGGCCAAAGCTTTTGGAAGATGGCTTTTACAGATACATCCTTGTCCTAAGTATTTGAGCTCAAAGAATAAGTAATTCCAGTGTAACAGTTTTGACGGTTTGAGTACCAGGAAGATCAGGAAAGTAGTTCAAAGTGTTATATAGTATGAGTAATGGGGTGAAATTCAGTAAAATCCAGAATGGTTATTAGAACATAGTTTGGTGTTTAGAGATACCAGAATGTTTCGAGGAAAGTAGGAAACACTCATTGTTTCTAATTGCTTAAAATGTTACAGCAGTAGAGAGTGTGTAAGAAATAACATATTTTGGGTTTTGGTGCTGGAATTAGTAGACATAGCAGATGAATACAAGTTTAAAAGGAAAGTTTAAACTTTTACATTTAATTTAAACTTTAGTTTAAGTTCTTTAGTTTAAACTTTTACTTTCTCATAATTCTCATAGTCTACGAATTTATTATTAAAACAATACAACAAAGCCAAACACTACCACCAGCACCTCTTAAAAAACCTAGACAAACTTAAAAAGTCCTAGACTGCCAAACACATCGAATGATATTGAAGTGGATGTTTATTTGCAGTATAATGTCCCTTCGGGTTTAAAAATAAACATCAGAAAACCGTGTGGAATTGTAGAGGAAGCAGGTTCAGGGTGCTAATGTGAGGTACTGTAATGGACAGTTAACTATAGGCTCTTGTTCTGTTTTGAAGCACTGGATTTTGGTGAGGTTTTTTTTCCATTTAATACATCTCTCTGGTACTGAACATCTCTTTTGTTGAGGGAGTTTCGTGGTGCTTTGTTTTCTTTTTCCAAACACAAATCTTTTAACTTAATGATTGAAGAACTTCCACATGAAGTATTTTTCTTTTTTCCTGTCTTTTTTTACTTCTGTTTTAGGTTACTGTTTAGAAGAACACATACTGAACAATAGAATAGCATCAAGAACTATAAACCTCATGGTATGACAGCAGTAAATTACTAGGCATAGTCCTAACCTATCTACTAGAGGGTCTAATGGTTTGGTTGATTATTTTTTAAATGTGGTGGACATATTAAAAAAGATTCTTCTGAGTGTTGACCGATACATCTATTAAAAAAACCTACACAACCCCAAACCCCAACAAAACCCAAAGTCAAGTATCTTTACTAAATCTGAATTTTTCAGTGTAATGTTTTCACAGAATTCTTTCTAAGTTTTGTGTTGAATGGTACCAATGCAAAGGTTTGTAAAACCTTTATTTGGAGATATTATTGTTTATTTTTATAGCGTATTCAAAAAACATTTGTTTAAAGAACCATGTAGGAGTTAACATACCAATTTATTGCTGTCTTCTCACTTGGAACATGGTTTTTTTAAAATTAAATCTAATCAGCGGGGACTATGTGCACAAGTACATAATTTTAACCTCATTTTTCATATAAATTAATATAATCTTCTGTGTTAAGCTAGAATGTTAAGACATTAGTATAAAAATATTGAAAAACAACAGTCCTGCTGATTGTACTATTTTTTTCTTTGCCTTAATGTGATTTTTTTTTTTTAATGCTATTTGATAAAATCTGTCCCTGTAGTTTTTCAGGGTGTGAAAGCATGTTTAAAGAAAGACAGTCACTTTAGAGAAAACTTAAAACCAAAGTATTTATGTGAAGAAGTGTATTTAAACCAGTATATTCTATTGTTGAAGGATTTGTGTCTTCACTAGAAATTCTTCCTGGTTTTTTTTTTTTGCTTTTGGCTTCTACTCACCCTTTTGCCTGTAGTGAAATCATGAATACTGTTTGATTTCTATCTGTTGCCTTGGTAATAACTCTCATGTCTCAAATACAGTATTAACTTCACTGCAGGGCTGTACATGTGTGAACTGCAAGGATGGGAACAAAGTCTTTGCTGACACATATGGCTTGGTTATTAGCAATTACAGTGAAGCAATTATGTAGAATAAAGTGTCTTTGCTTTATATCTAATATATAAATGGTGTGGTAGTGTCTTTGCTTTGTATCTAGTATATACATGGTGTAGCTGTTTGCTCAGTTAAATGCATCTCATTCATGTTGTTCATATTGAAAGCCAAGTAGTGAAATGAAATCAGAGCAGTGATGTTGTTTGTAATTCATTCATGAATAATTGCTGGAGGAAGTTCCCTAAATAGCAGTACTGGTTGGTTGGTCTTAATGTATTATTTTTCTGGACATCTCCTGGAGTACAGTTTGATCTCAACAGTTTCTCTTGCACTATTATGTTTCTAATAATCCTTTCTCAGACAATTGTTAATGTTTAATATACATAAGTTAGTTGAACTGTACATTTTTATTATCTCTAGCAAACTCTATTTTTTTTATTTTGAAACCTGTCAGGAAATCAGGTACCAAAAGGTGACCTATATATTCATTTTTTGCCTTAAGATGTGGTACAGTAGTAAAGAGGAGAGGATTTTGAGTCATATGTTTGCTCTCTTGTGAAAACCTAGAGGGCACATATCATTCAAATGTAGGACTGTATTCTTAGTAATAAGATGATGTTTTTCCTTAGATGAAAAACAAGGAATATATAAATGTGAAACAATTCAAAGCTCACAATGTAACCAATCTTGAAAAGACACAATATTAAAGAATAAAAGGTCACTTGCCTTAGATGCTGCTTGATGTTGCACCATGAGAAACCTCAGTGAAATATATTACTGATTCCATTCAAACATAGAGTAAGAAAGATGATGCCCTTTAGATCTGTTTATTCACCTTTACTTTAAGGGCATAGAAACTAGTTCTGTAAATTGGATTCTTTGGAGTCTGTCAATAGAGTTAAGCTGCTGCAGCCTAGTCAAAATGTCTTGTGCTGCAGAGCTTGAGAGACACAAAAAAAAAAAAAAAAAAGGTTGAAAGGTTATGTACAATGCAAAGATTTACCATAATTGAAAATAGTCCAGAAATTGATTGTAAATAAGACATGGTGGCATCTAAAGTCTAATCAAGACTTTGTTATTGTGAGCAGTCTGCAAAACAAAGAAATCTCTGTGGTCAAAATAGCCTATATGGAAGGTATGGTATGGAAAACAATCACCATACTGAAACAAAATAAGAAATCACTGAAGAGACTTGTTATTCCTCAGTACAGTAAGAAAGGACACTGTCTGTAAGGCCAGTGAGGAGAATGAGTGGTAATCATAGAATCATAGGGGTTGGAAAAGGGAGATCATCTAGTCCAACCTCCCTGCAGAAGCAGGTTCGCCTAGATCAGGTCGCGTAAGAACGTGTCCAGGAGGTCTTGAAGACCTCCAAGGAAGGAGACTGCACAACTCCTCTAGGCAGCCTGTGCCAGGGCTCCATCACCCAATAATAGGGAAAATTAATTCTCCCTGAAGGGAAATCAACACAGAGAAACTAAACAGCACTTGGCTTGATATCTTTGAAGTGGCCATCTTTTTCTGGGAGTGTCTTCCAAGATCAGGTGTTGTCAGAGCGGGAGGGGTGTGAGTTGCATCTAAAGTCCTGCAGGTGACGAGGTACTCACCTGTGACTGCTAAAAAAGGTTGTGGGTTTCTTTCTCCCCAGAGTGCTAACATGTCTATAGGAGGTACTAATACTTCAGGGAGTAATTTTGGAACTTTTTAATGAAAGAGCAAAATCCTTTTGAAGTATTTCATTTCCTCTTAAGAGTTACTTGCGTATTGCACTCAGCCAAAGCACATTTTATAGATGTCCTGGAAATAGAAAAAAAAAAAAGTGAGACTTCATTATCATCAGCATAGTGTCACATGTTTTACAGAGATGGCTAATTATTATTTCCTGTGGTCCACAAGGTAAAAGTAGAGCAGAGAAATACTGGAGAGAGAAATAAATAAAGAGAGAAATATTGGACTGGTCATTCAGGCTTCTACTTTTTTTTTTTTTTTTAACTTTTTTTTTTTAAAAGAAGAAAGGGAAAGGAAAGGAAAGCACATAAAAAATAATCAGCTAAGACAATTTGGGTTTTCTTACCTTACCATACTTACTAAGTTACATTATTTCTATGATATGTTTGTAGATCAGGGAAAGAGATGAGAAAAATGAGCAGTTAAACTTTATAAGGTGGCAACTTTCAGCTTCAGATCCTTAATCATAGATTTAGTACCAGAATAATGAAATTAGTTCTTCAAAACAATAAAAAGTTGACAAAATCTAAATCCTTCTTGTTGCCCTTATGTGTTGATAAGAGAGAGAAGCAGTGAAAATAGTACTGAAACACATGTTGGCATCCAAGGCTGTAAGGAATGAGGTGAGACCTCAGTAAAACTTGGACCAGTTTGGGTATTTTTTAACAAAGTTTGGAATGTAACCTTTAAAACCTCCTTCTGTCCTACATCTGAGCCCTTAAACAGAATATGAGACAAGGGACTGAAATAGCATGTAACCACAACTTAATACCACAGTGAGATGCAAATTACTGAAACAAACTTTGGCACTGTGTTAAGTCAGCAGCTCCATGCCATTTGCACACAGGAGCAGAAGAAAAAGCATCTTATGAGAACAAGAAGTGTAAATTATGCTTGTTAGTCATGGCACTTTTTCATTTTCATGTTCCAGAAGTTTTAGATTCTTCAACAACCATTTTAATATTTGAGAACCAAGTTTAAAGTGTTTCGAGTTGTGATATATGCCTATCACATTATTTGTTTACAGTGGAAATAAAAGACAGATTGTTTTTGCTGGTGCCTATAGGAATGGGGAGTGACTTATTAGTGAAATAGTACAGCTCTTACAGGGAAACATATACTTATGGCAAATAATTTTTCTTTATTTTCTTTTTTGTTCCATGTAATGGTAGAGGAATAATCGTGTGTTAAAACATTTATGGTTTCAAAATTATCAAATGCAGTACGGTAGTCTTTTTCTATCTTTTATGACTTATTAGAGTTTAAAATAAGTAAAATTAGCAAGAATTAACTCATTGTATTTTCTAGGTTATATAGTCCTATTTTAGATGCTTATATCTTAAAGAAAAAAAACAGCTTTTGGATGATTCTTATCATATTGTGGCAATGAACTAGGACCCTGACAGAATTCTGAACAAAGACAAAACAGGCTATCTTGTAGGGACATATTTGTGTGTATATATATAAAAAATACGATTGACTATACAGAGATCTTGAACACAGACCTTTCAAAATACCGATTAGGTCTCCACAGGTATTTGGATCTCACTGTTTATTGATTTCTGACATTTGTTAACTTAAGCTAGTTAGAAAATAATTTAAACAAATGCTTATATTGCCAAATTCCTTCTCTCTCTGCAAGCTCCGGCCTGACCTTTAAGCATCTCCACAAAAGATTCTGCTGCTCATGTCTTCTGTTGTGCTTGAGCAACTGCAGTGACTTTTCCTTGCATAGATGTAACTGATGCCACTATCTATACAAACTCAGCAATGTAGAAATGCATATTAACCAGGCACTAAATATAGATAAGCAGTTTGAGATGGTGAACTTCTGTCCAGTTTTGGAAAGCTTAATTTACTTAATAGTGTAATATGCTACTGTAAACAGCTGATGTGGCAGGGAGGCAAGACAATGCTAGACAGGGAATAAAAAAGGAAGTATGGCAAGAGAGAAGAACAACATATTATCTGAGATGAACAGTACTTTAAAATGTACTAGAAAGCTTCTGTTGGAAGAAGAAGTTAATTCCATGGTTAGAAGCTTAGTTTACTTGCCCTTGCTCTCAGCAGAACCTATGAGCTGTTTTAGGTTTTTGCCATTTGAAAACTGAACAAATAGGTCTTGTTTGTCTGTGGTAAAACTTGAGCCCTCATTTCTGTTGCATCTTGTTGAAGAAAATGGTCGTGGAAAAGATGCTATTATGTAACTTTTGTTCTTTCCCCACTCCTTCAGAAGGCTGGACTTGTTCTGTTGACCATGCTGAAAAAGAAAATATTTTCCTAAAGGAAAGTTATTCCTGAAGGTTATTCAGCTGAGGGACAAATACAATCAGTAGATTCCCACAAAGAACATGTTATCTTTTCACTTCTTACAAGGACTTAAAAATACTACACTGGTCTATATGCTTGCTAAACACGTTTTCTAACACAAGCTAGGAATTTACTGCTCTTAAGTAATTTAAGTTTTAACGTCCTGGTCTGTATTTATAGAGTGCATGTTATTCCTATTTATCCAGTGATACACTTTGATACTTTTGAGGTTCTCTGACTCAAGCTGGAGACTTAATTTGGGTTGTTAAGATTGGCAGAAGTTGCAGTTCAACTCTTGCAAAACTCTTGCTCTCCCTGATTCTTTTAGCATTCAGAATTGTATGCAGGGTCATGTAGGGTGGCTAGAGCTGTGTGACAGCCTGGCCTGCTCCAAAATCTGTCTTTCATCTTCTTTTGCAATATCAAAGCTGTTCTGTGGCTCATCGTTTCACTCTATCAGCTTTTGGCTTTTGCTAACAACATAATCTTGTAGGGATTCCATGCTTGCTGCACAGTAAACCACCATGTACAGAAACATTCAAGTAAATTTGACATATCCATTTTAACATTTCTTTTTGATGTCTTAAGTTCCGTGTATTAGCTTATTACTTCTTGTTCTATCTAAACATAGTTATGAAGAGTTTATAAGAGACTGTTGTTTACAGTATCTTTCTAAACTAGATGTTCTCCTTGGAGTTGAAATAATTTGCTTGTTTGGGGATTTATTCTCATTTAATAAAAGACATTTTCCTTTCCTAACAGCAAAAATCTCTGTCTGGAACAAATTAACTGCCATTCAAGGACTAATTTCTTCCTTCATGGCAGAAATTTCTTCCTCTGTGGCACTGCTCTTCAGACTGATTGTTCCACTCAGTCACAGACACTCCCCAGAGATTTCAGATCAGAATCACATCTGCTGCTCTGAGTCACAACTTCATCCTATCTGGTGGGGTTTCAGTGTTCATTAGACTAATTAATGATTGAGTACAGCAATATGACTGTTTTGCCATGTTAGCTTTCTGAAAAATTCAATGTATTGACTATTTTCTGTGACTCAGTGAATGTTTACTTACATGCAAGATTTTAAAAAAACAACCTTAAGTGTTGGAAGTAAAGTCAGAAAAAGTATATCACTACCTGGCATGATCTTGCTTGAGTTGTATAGAGGTATCTAAACCCAGCAAAACCTGTATTTGTGGAAGGACTGACTTGACTGGAGAGCATGACCTTTGGTTCAGGAAATGGCACCTTACATGTGGGATCCAGTTTTCCCAGTAATATTAAGGAAGGCTTGGTTTCTAGTCCTCTGGCTAGATATTGCCAACAAGGGGCAATGTGTCAAATAACAGTAATATTTTTTTATCTGCCCAAGAAAGTAAACTATTTTTTCAGTGAATTATGCAGTAATTCATTTGATGTTGTTGTGACATAGCCTTTGAGGAAATTTTCTTCCATGACACATCTGCAAATACCTGTGACGAATGCTAAAGAGAGGTATACTGTAACACTAAAGGCCACAATAATTTGCTGTATGTGTACTACTGTTTGATATATTTTAAATGAAGTGAAATTTTTGAACTTAAAATCTACATAGATGCATCTGCTAGATAAGTAGTAAGATATTTTTTAATCTCTTCTCAGAACTATACTTAGATCTCCAGTTTCCCATTATATGTCAGTTTCTTTATGCCTATAATAAATGTTGACAACTCCCAGCTCAGCAATTACTCCCATTAAATGCAGACTGTTATGTCACTCAGATTTCTGAGTGCCAGTCTGAGACAGGGACTTGAATGAAAAAGTAATTGTCTTAAGGTTCATGTCTGGAAAAAGTGTTACTGAGTCTGGTAAGGGATGGCAGCAACCTTAAGAGCAGGCAGCATGTCAGTCTTAACCTTCAGGGGATGCCCAAATCTCCAACATTCAAGGACAAAACACTTATCCTTTCATCTTCTCTCAGAAGTATTCCTGATAAAAATTGTTGTGAGACAATGAGAGGTGGTACTCGCTTTCCAACGTGATGATGCCGCAATGATCCAGGCTTTCAGCTGCTCTGAACTAGGCAGCTCTTCTTTGAATAAGAACAGTATGTTGAACTTTGACTTGTTCAACACACAGATCTCTGCCTACTAGCTTTGCCTGTGGGCTAAACAGCTTAATGTAGCCACTGGGATAGGTGTAAAGAACTTAACATAGCTTTTTGAATTTTTCTCTCTTCCTTAAGGGATGAAGTTATCAGGTAGATAGACTGTGCAGTTGTACAGTTAACCACTCAGAAAAATTCATGTTTCCTTTCTCTACTGTACCAAATTTTACATTTCCTCAGACCAGCCACTTCACATGTATTATCTGTTGAAAGCTTTTAATTTCCATTTTGCCTACAATTGAAGTCCTTTTCTTGAACTTCAAAGTAAAGAAAACCTTCTCAAAGCAAGGTCTCTGTGAGCAGAAGAGGTCCATGGTGTCAGTGTGTCGAAACGGTTGCCAGTCAGGGATTAATGATGTTTCCTCATTATCTCATCTCTCCCCATCTGTCAGCACCCATTTGTTTTTTTGCCGTGTATTTACATTGGAGACTTTCTGTGAGAAGTCACTTAATTGTCCTGTATTTGTACAGCATTCAGCACAATGAGTCCTTTTCTGTGATTGAAGCAGATATTTCAGTAATGCATTCAACCTTTTAGGAATGAGGCTATCTGAAGTTTTACTTCCAACACTGTAATTTTGCAGACAGTTCTCTTCTAAATAATTGTTTTTATCACAGTGTGGAATCTAATGATCTGCTTTCTCCTGTCCTACTTCCCCCATTGGTGGAAAGCTTGCTCTGTCCTTATCTAGGCTTTCCTTCCAAAAGGAAAGTCATAGTCTTGCACCACCAAATACCACAGATAGCAGCTTCTGCACTGGCCATTAAGCATCTCATTTCTCTAACAAAAGTAGCCTTTCCATTTAAAGGAAAAAAACCCCACATAGATAATACTTTGTATTGATTGCAATGAGAGAAAGGAGCTTTATTGATTATATATGATTTTTTTTTAATAAATGAAGCTAAGATTTTAAGTTCTTTGTGAGGAAATTATTAGATGTCACCTTTTTTTTTTTTGCTTCTGCAAGTACAGTCTGGCAGTTGCAATGTTAGTGTTGGTGTTTGAGGGTACAATAGCTATCAGAATGTCTAACTTCCTAACCCCTGAATATTTGTATTTTACGTTGCAGTGTACTTTATTTTACAGTGAAATATTTAAATGAAGAACATTCGTGACTGTTTAGTATTAGATTTGAGAATTTGGCAATTCAGGTCTGACAATGAATTACTCACCTCTCTGGTACTCTGTATTATGTTGAATACCATGCACTTCTTATAACACCTTGATAATCTGAATTTTTTGTCAGACTCTGCTAATTATATCAGCAATTGCAAAAGTGTTCTCAATCTTCTCTTCCCCTAATGTTAAAATGACGTGCAGATCAACAAGTCAATCTTCTGCAGTGAGTGCCAGGCTCTTCCCTGATCAGGAGCCAAAGGCCTGCTGAAGCTGTAGTTGTCAGTTTGATGACAATTACAAGACCACGTTTTGCACGATGCAGAGAGGTGTGGAGAGGCTAAGGCTGGAGGTTGAACTGAGAGGAAAAAATAAAAAATTTAAGCAAAAGTGAGTATGTTTAATATGTGTATTGTAAAACTAGAAAATAAAATACCAACTTGGCTTTAAGAGATCACTATTGTGGAAGCTTTAGTTCAAGAAGTGTGTTAACATCTCTGCATATTAAAATATGTAAATAAAATATGTTCTTGCAGATATGTGATGTTCTTAGAAGTAACGATATAAGGAACAGTGAAACTGCATGTTTATACAATTTTGCTACTATATTTACTATATGTTGTTAATCTCTTGGTAAGGATTCCCAAACAAGTTTTGGTTTGAGAGCATTGATCTGTGTCTCTCTTAGACAGTTTACTTGGGTTTATCATGGATGTTTTTTCTTGATTCATTAAATAGATTGAGATGGAATGAAGACCAATTAAAAAGTCAAGAGTAGGGACAAAGTAGCAGTCAGGATGTAAAACTGGGGAGAAGAACAATGAAGAGTTCAGATGATAGTGGAGTTTTAGCATGCTCATATATCTGTTAACCTCTGATATATGGGCATAAGCAATATTCAGAACAAATAAGATTGGATCTTATTAAATATTTCTTTATATCAGATAGTAATAGACTGTAGAATGTTTTAGGGATTATTTTGCATCCTACATTTCTCCAACTTTTTAAGCTTTTTTTAATTGTCAGACAGTCACTGTTTGGCTGACACTGTGTGTGACTAATCCATTACCATCCATCTGTTTGTGAATGGATTGTGAAATACTCCAAATGGCAAAAGGTGGATTATGACAAAACAGACCCATTCAAATTCAATGATTGGGAATGCAGAAGACTTAGATTTCCTACTTGCAGAGATGCTTTGCTCTGAGTGGGAATAAGCAGAACAAAGGCAGCATCACCCTAGTAGTCATTCACTGTCATCTGCTGACAAATTTAGATCTGACTTTGAGAGGAAAAAAAAAGTAGACTATAAGCTAAATTACTTGATCCTAGTTTATACAGTAAGTATGTTAATTCTTAAGTAATTGGTAATAAATATATGTATGTACGTATGTATGTAATAAATACAGTATAACATTTCACAAGAAGTAGTCTGATCTAAACACTATAAAGGCTATATCTGAGGGATTTAATATGGCCAGGAAAATCATTGCAAAATGTGGGAGCACTCTCCCAATGTATTTGTGGGTTATGTCTGATTGGGATTTTTCCCTCTAAAAACAGAAGTCTATGCATTTACAACTTTACTTGAAGAGATTTTTACTCTTCCCTTGCCTCATCAGTTAGGTGTGTCTGCTCAGTGAATTGCTTTGTATTTTGGTAGCTTTTTGTCTTCTTATTTGCCTTTTGATTCTCCTCTGAAAACTCATCCTCAGGACTGATGATTTGAAATTCTTGGACAAGAAGACTTTTCCTTTGTGCCAGTGAAACTCAGAGTAATTTAATTTATGTGATGTGATTTGTCCTCTTGTTTTCACTGTTCTCTAGAATTAATTTATTTTGACCACTTTGAAAAGTGAAGGACCTGCATTCCAAGGTTATTTCTGGAGTCCTTAGCAGACCAACAAAGCCAGTGCAGTGAGGAAACATAGGCACAGTCCTCAGCTGTCTGTTGCAGAATTTTGCAAAACAGTAAATCATCTGACTTGCACATCATGAAGGGAGTCATCTTCCATCAGCTGGGATGTCAGGTCGTGATGCAGTTTTCTTTCATTTAGGGTTGCTATTTCTAAAAAGACCTTTGGGTAGAATTGGCTTTGTCTGAGAGCTGATGCCTGTTGCTCTGTAATTGCTGCTTCATTAAAATATTTCACTTAAAATTCTTCTATGCTCCTAAGTTCTCCAGTTACTTGTCATAAAAATTCTCACATGTAAACTTTTCTCCAATGTGACATTTTCAAGCCAAGTCTCAATTGAGAGATTTAAATCAAAGTTGTCAAAAACACTGGTTTGCTCTAGAAACCTTAACAAGGCATCTGGTAACAGATTTCCATCCATATTCTCACTTGAAATTTAGTACAGTTCTATTATTTATCTCAATAAAACTTCCATTCTAACTGTTCCAAAGAGAAATAATAAGTATTCACCCAGATAATGATTTCAGTAGAACATACAGGATGAAGTATGAATATAAACCAAAAGGAGTTTGTTCAGACATTAAGTCTACAAGCAGTACACAGGTTATCACTCTCATAATAATAATTTAAAAAAAGAAACAGAAAAGAATCATAGTTACTCAGTGCATTTTGGGTAGTAACATTTTTGCTATTCATTTTCTTAGTTTACACTGAAACAGGTGATCACTCTTCTAAAAGTACTAGAGCTGAATTGCCTTTGCCTGCATAAGACAACTCAGGCAATATTATGCTGTTTAATATTTGCTACATTATTAACACAAACCCCTGAAGTTTGTTCTAAACAAACCCTGTGTAGGTTGCGATATGTTTTTGCTCACTGAGTGTGTTTGAGTGATGAAAAATGTGTATAAAACCAGTTTTTGTGTAAAATACTGTTCATCTTGTGAATAAAGTGATGGGATAGTCATCTTCATTCTTCATTGTTGATGCTGTGGCAATAGGACATCTTCTCCTCTTCTCTGATTCCGTGAATTTGAATGTTTGACTTTTCTGGCTTTATGCATACATTGTATGCTTTTTGCATACATTTTACGTATTTGATATTCTTTAAAAAAAAATAATAGTAACTGGTGTGTCATTTACTGGAAGTTTTGAAAGGATATTTAGTAATAGCTGAATCATAGTGAGTTTCAGTAAGAGAGAGTGTTACATCCATTAGTAGCAAGCTTTAATATCGGCGTATGAATACAGGAAAACATAGAACTATTTCATTAAATAGTGGGAAAGCCAGGCAATTTCATGGTAGGCAGCCAAAAACCTAACAAAACATTAAAGTTTGGGGTTTTTTTTTTGGTTGGGGTTTTTGTTTTGTTGTGACAAATTTTTAGTTCAGCTTTAGTTAGAGAATAGGTGGCATTGCTCAAGAACCGTAAGATGAGTAAGGGCCTAATCAAAGACGTTGTGACAGAAGGTTGTGAGAAAAAGTACTGTAGTGGAAAGACTAATTAATCGTGCCTTATTTAGTATTCTTGCTGTAGACCTTAGTGTGAAAGGTTTCCTTTTGCTAATAAAATTGAAATAAGGTTGGGATTCATTGCCACTAGTGATAAATAAGGGCTTAAAAGGCAGTTTCTAATTGCTGAAAGAGGATGGTATGGAGCAAAATGTAAGGTGGAGCTTAAGTGATTTAATGAAGTACAATAGTGGAGGATTGATTTAGGAGTTTCATTCTCATCCTTTCTTTTAGTTCAATCTAAAGAAAATTAGAAACAGTCTCTCCATGTCTTAAATGTCTGATTGTGCCTTTAGCTAGTTAGTTCACTTGCAGTGAATAATTTAACTTAGAAGGAATATCTAGAAATTGTGTGGTCCACCTTGCTGTTCCAAGTTACCTTCAGTTAGATTAGATTGCTTAGAGTTTTACTCAGTTGAGATTTAAAATCTCTTAAGGATGGATTCAGCCTCCCTGGGCAACTTGCTTTGGTGTATAACTTCTCTCATGGTAAAGAACTTTTTTCCCCTTATTTTCAGTTGGAGTTTAACTTCTTGCACCTTGTGATGATTGTGACTGAGACTGACTCCATTACATTACATTACATTACTGCTTAGGTTGTGGAAGATACCTGTGGTCTTTTCAAGACTCCACAAACCCATCTCCATCCTCTCATATGCTTTATTCCTTTTACCACTCAATTTGGTACTATCAGAGACCAGATCTTTCATGTTTTAAAATATTAGAGCTCAAAGAGGATAAACTTCCTACAATAAGATGCAACAGGCCACGTGCACTTTAAAGGTTTTCTTTTCAGCATTGTTACATCGTGTTTTTGTAAATGTACACCTGGTATGGTGGAGCCGAAGTAGCATGGGAAATCTAGGGCCTTGTTGTCAGACTAAGGTGTAATAAATCTTTTTTTCAGCAGCAGCATATCATGCTTAACTCCCACTGAGGCCCATTGTTCTGTAGCTGGCTGAGAATTGCATAACCTGAGGTGTTACTCTTTGCTACATTAAATTGATTTCCAGTAAGGTGGTACATTGACAGATATAAAATTGTTCTGTATTGAGATTATTATTAGATTAAATTTTCAAAAAAATTGCAGAATTAATAGACAGTTAAAGAAATTTAATTATTCTTCCTCGTATTTTCCCTTCTTTTAATTAAAAAATAATAGTTTCTCTTTAGCCATTAGTGTTTGCCAAGTACAAGGCTCAGTGCTGGTGTGACTAATGTAGCCTTTTGAAGCTTTTTTCTTGTACTCATCACTTGAGTATATCAGTGCTAAAGTTTTGTTGAGGATTGTTGCATGTTATCTTCAAAACAGCCAGTGCCTTCAGTCATTCTGTGTAGAAGAGGCTTCTTATATGGAGGGGAAGATCATCTTGACAGTACTGTCTTACTGGAGTCTGAAAGCTAGTGAAAGGCAATTTTAGGTGCTTGAAAATTTTAGGTACTTAACCATTTAAGGGAAAGACCCATATTTCATTTTCATTGCCCTGAAAAACAACCTCACATTTCACCTCCCCCTTTTCAAGATCACTGGTGCTGTTCAGCATAGTCTTAACACAGACC
Source organism: Urocolius indicus (assembly GCA_013401255.1). Classification (NCBI taxonomy): domain Eukaryota; kingdom Metazoa; phylum Chordata; class Aves; order Coliiformes; family Coliidae; genus Urocolius; species Urocolius indicus. Next base: position 238,979 of record WBNH01010839.1, on the reverse strand, counting down.
TCCACAGCATACTTCTGGTGAGCAAGGGGAGAACTGATCAGAATGACAGAATCATCGTTTCATGATTGGAAAAGACCTTGTTTCCTTTCTTTTTCCCCAAATGTTTTCAAGTATTGTCTAGGTATAAATCTTCTCATGAGAGATGTGGAAAAGGTATTTAAAAAGCTTTTGCAGAGGAGGAACCAATATGAAGGAATGAACTGGCATCTTGAAGACTACAAAGTCATAGAGATGGAATTAAAATTTAGGTTTCTGATCTTGACCATTCATATGATGAACACTGAAGGACAGAGAACATAATTGGTAGATAGTCAAGCTGTCTTTGGGTGTAGAATAATTGATCTGAATAGTATAAGCTGCCAGGTATTTAAAACTTGTCAGTTTAATTAGTTTCAACAAGGAAATGATAAACATGAAAGTGATCTTTGCCCAGAGGCAACACAGGAAAACAGACAGTAGATATGGGGTTTCTTGATGCATTTAATCACAAAGACCGTTCTGTATCTAGCCTGTACTAGGGGTTCACAAATAACAGTGATTATTTCAGAGTGAAGCTAAAATGTAGTTTCAAGTGGGACTCTTAAAAATATCTAACATATAATCTTTTCAGCTGTTGATTTGCTTTGTGTAAGATATTTTAATATAATTTCATCTTAACTTTTGTTTTATATGTATTTTCTAGCAGCTTCATTGAATTTTAAATTCAAAGTCTATGTAAATATTATATACCACAGCAATAAATGGCAGTATGCGCACTTGATACTGTACACATAATATAAACAGTAAGTTCTCTCCTATGTGAGTCATATGTAAAAACATTTTAAAAGTTGTCTATGTCAATTTAGAACAGAATTTCCCTGTCAAATAGAAATACACAGTGTATAACCCAATCTAGAGATTATCAAGCAAATCTATTGTCTAGCATATGGTTCATAGATTAAAACCCTGCTATTCTGCACTGTAGATATCAATCCTTATTACATTAGTCTTTAACTCTTTATTACATTAGTCTTCACAGTGCTTTATATAGCTCTAATAACATGTGTAGTGCTTAATTGGCATGTTTCATATCGAAGAAAAGAGTAATGTGTTTGTCCTTTTTAAGTACATAGTGCATTCACAACACCTTGCTTTCATTGTACAGGTTACCTTGAAATATACATTCCCAAAATAGTAATTCAGTGCTTTTTTAGGTATCATTTTATTTTTCCAAGTACCTTGGAATAGTGTTGGAGTGCTCTGATAGAGATCTATTTTGTAGCTGCTTCAACTTTCTCATTGCATCCAAAGAGTAATGATAATTCTAGTTAGCATGTATAAATTGCAACTGGTGCAGAAGCCACTAACTTCCTAGCAGTGGTGAAACATGACATTTAAGGAAGTACAAGCTAATGACTAAATCCATGGAGTAAATTCCATTTCTTCAGGTAAAATTCCTGAAGAACATGAGTGGACTGAGGTGTCTGTGAAGGAGATTTACAGAAGTCAGTGACTGGACCAGAGGAGCAGTAAACCAAGCTCTAGGAGGTGGCAAGAGGAGGAATGGCTCCCACTAGGATGGGGTGCTACTTGCCTCCTCTTGCATCTTCAGCATGGATCTCTTTTTAGAGTGACGTGTGGTTAGGAAGAGGTCTGACTTCTCAAGTTAGAGCATCAGAACTTGAGACCAATGCTTTGTTTCTTGGCAGAAAAGCATACTTAGGATGCTTGCAGATTACTTTGTAGTATGTGAGGCAAAACACTATACTGTTCAGGCATTTTTTGCTGTTGAAGAGAAAATTACAAAAGCAACAGCTAGATGCTGCATTCAGGTAGATTAATCACTCAAACATCAGAAATCAAACCCTTTGATTTTCTGTTTGTCATTTACGTGTTATATTGATGTTACTTCTGTGGTTTTACCAAGGAAAAAAATATGTGTACATTGGTGATCCTGCTGTATGGAATTTTTTGGGTCTGCTGTGATTTTTTTCCTTTCTCTGCTGGAACAGATGGGACAGAAGACAACAGAAAAGACTGTGTATAATAGAAGCAGACACTGCCAAATTAATATTCACAGTGCACGCATTTAAGTTTGCTGTGCAATTAATTTCTAAGGCAGGAGGAAATACAAGTCTGTTGAGATCTAGTGTATGTGCAGTGTATGTCTGAAATATATTGCAAGGGTAATGTTTGATTGTATGAATATTAAAACCTGAGATTAGATGCTGAAGTCTCAATTGAAGCACCACAAGTGAGTGGCATGAATTTGAAGAACACTGAGTAGATGCCATTTCTTGAAGTTTGGTGCCAGAAACATCTAAAAATACAAATTCCTGAATGCAGATTTAGAATGGTCAGTTGAGGCTGTCAACATAAGATATTTTTGCCAAAAGCAGTACTGTGGAAAAGGCTCTCTCATCTGCCACCACAAGTAATGAGCTCAGATGGTGTCACTCCAGAATTGCTCTTCTGGGTTTGTTTTTCAAACAGTCCTGAAATGACTGTTGATAATACGGGTGCATCTGTGCATTTGAGCCCAGGGAAGACTTCTGTACCAGTTATTTCCTATAACTTTTTCTTTCTTTTTTTTTTTTTTTTCATGTATAGGACATATGCTTAAAATTGTTACTAGTTAAGGGCATTTTGCCCAGTAGTGACTGCAGCTATGGTTTACTCATATGAACATATGCATGCGATTATTCCTCATTGCTCACTGTGGAGTTTTTCCTGAATGACTGTGGGATAAGTGCCAATAGATTTTGTTGTTGTTGTTGTGTGTGTGCGTGGTGTTGCAATAGACTAGTTCAGAACAAGAAGAAAATATGTATTTACTGCAGTGTTCTTACAGTAGGCTTCCACCATCTATTTCAGGATCACTAAGTGTATGTGTTAGGGTCATCACAGTGTCTTTAAGAGCTCCTCCCTAACAATATAGCGATGCTAGAGGTTTCTGTGGCATAGCACCATCTGCGTTGCTGTGTGCTTGGGTGCTGCCATCCTGAACCACGTGCCAGGGCATGTGTTGACCTCGCATACCTTGCAGATTAGTTTTTCCTCACTGACTTGTAAACTGTTGACTTTCTCACTTCTGCTGTCCAACTTTGTCCAACTCTGTGTCCCCAGTAGTATTTTCTGTCTTTGGTTATATCTTTTTCTATTTTCTTTTCATTGCCATTTTCTTTTCATTGATTCCTTTGATGGTCAGTCATCTCAGTAGCTTAATTTCTGATTAAATCAGGTTTTTTCCTTGTGGATTCTTTTGCCTTTACAGAAGTGCAGCCCATTGTCTGGCCTAACACTTTTTCTCCTGGAGGGACTGGGATGTTATGTTCAAGTATTTAAAACCTGATCCAAAGAAACCCAAAGCCTTTATGACAGCAGTTGATTTTGAGCTAGCTAGCTGCCCCATTCTTAGAAGTAACATTGTATCTGGCCACTTGGCTTTGCTAATTGTGGCACTGGGACAAGTAGAAAGGAAACTGAAGGACAGTTGCAGGCTTCCTCAATTTTAAAATTGACACTAGTGTGCAGTTCAGTGACGTAGGAAATGAGGCTTGATGCAACAATGAGTGATTGATTTTTACAAAATAGGCAAGACTCAGATTTACAAGTTCTTGGGAAATCTCTGTTAAAAGGTCAATCGGTATCTTAAAATAAACAAATGTGTAGCTCGGTAGCCACAAAGCCTTTATTATGTCTGAGTTAAGTTTTTCTTGGTGATCAGAAGATACTAGAATGACCTATTCATTATTTTAGAGCAATTCAAGAATTAATTGCAATCATTCTCGTAGGTTGAGCTCTAAATATGCTAAGCAGTACAAGACAAAAATTATTAATGCAACATCTTCTAATTAAAATTGAAAATGATAGAATATTAATCAAATCTCACATATGAATTAGTGTTTGTAGTGTTAGTGGAATACTAACTAGTGGGGTTTTTAATGCCATAGAGAAATTATTTTGGTCATTTCCATGATTTCAACGTACAAATAAAGTTCTGTATGTGGAAGACTGAGTTTTTCCTAAGATACTTACAGATTTGGGAGATTTACAAAGACCTTAATTCTGGTTTTGTATTAACATTTAAAACTCTGTAAACTTTGAGGTTCAAAATAGTATATTGTCTGTAAGTGAACTTATTTTTAAAAAGAAGAAAGTGTGGTTTCATGGAAGGAAGTATTTTTCTTTTGAAATCTAGTCTCCTATGCTTAACCCTTACCTAAAAATAGACAAAAGGTAGGAAGGGATTTGAGTTTCTGGGAGTTAGGGCTGGTATTTATTTTTTAGATTATATTTTTAATAAGTTGTTAAGTGAATAGCAAGAATGCAATATGAAACATTCAGAAATGAGGAGATTTCAGAAATAAGCTACTCTGTGCAAGGATAAGAGAGCAGGAGCCTGAGAGAGCTTCTGGGAGGGAGGAAAAGAGGCAGAAGATGTGATGACTGTCGCGGGGATAAATGAGCAGAAATCGAGAATCAGTATAAGAGTAAATTTGCAGTAATATAAAGATCTGTAAAGACTGTATCATATTTTGTTACATCATCAAAGGCCAAGTTTGGACTTTGCAGCTTTGTGGCTGTAAGATTCATCTCTTTAATGTGTATTCCACACTTTGTAAGTACATCCAATCTGTCTTTATTCATGCGGATGTGGTACCATCTCCGGTGTATACAATGCCAAGGTCTTCACAAAGTTGGCAGAAAATGTTAAAAGTGGCATTTGTGAGCTCTTAGTCCTATCTAATCACTCTGAACTAACTGCTTTGTCCCAGATAGTTGTGCAATACTTGTGTCCTTCTACAAGAATATACATTTATTTACATTATTGAATTTGTATCTAAGGGGAACAGTGCAGCTAATGCTCTCAGGATTCAGACATTTATATTATGTTGGAAAGGACTGTTTTTAAGTCAACAATGATATATATATATTATATGAAATACATATGTATTTTTCATATGCTTATAGTGAGGAAAATTGTAAACAAGATTGAGATACTCCAGTGGTAGGTGATAATAATATGGTACCTTTAGGCAGTTATTTCACTGCTGTGTAATACAATGTGAAATGGTTTTCACAGGCAGTTCCAGCAACAGGGTTACTCAAAGCTGTCCCATATAAAGTTCCACAGAGCATATGTGGGGAATCTGACACTGCTGGGGTGAATAAAAGAACTAGAATTGTAATATTTTTATTGTAATATTTTTAAGATGTACTGTGTTTTTAAGAAGTGCTGTGCAAACTGAGTAACACTTTGTCTGGCTATGCATGAAAAAAATCCTCATTTTTCTTAACTGAGAAGTGACTGAAAGGTCAGATCCTGTAAGGAGCACAGAAATTACCTTTTTTTTTAATAAAACATTTCATGGTGCATTTATTTACATATAAGTTTCTTTCTGCCTGTCTGAAAGGGAAGTTTGGGACATTTAACATGTTGCCATTCAAATACTAAAGGTATTTATGAAAAGGTGGAGGTTAAATTGTGATGTTATCTTTTTATGATTCATAAGCAAAAATTAAAAGTAGTACATTTTTTTCCACAAAAGATAAATATCTGTTTAGCATGGAAGCTTGCTGTTTTAGAAAAGCATTCATTAACTGAGGCCAAAGGAAAGTCTGTTTCTTTTTTTTTCATTACCTTTCAAGATCCCATTATTCCCAGCTTGCTAACTCCTGGCTCTTACAGTAACACTATAGTGTACATAGCCTTTTTGTTTGACACTGGCTTTGGCTTAACAGAGCTAGCTTGATCGTTTTGTTGTTGGGTTTTTTTCATGCTACATATATTTAGCAAGTCAACCGATTTTAATGAGGATTGATTTAGTTTTTTGGGATCCCAGATAGCTTATGGCAAGCATTACTGCTTTCCAATATTAGAATACCCTGGAATATTAGCCATAATTTAAGTTAAACTGCAGTTGTCAGAATCAATGAAGTCTTGGATTAGGTCTGTTTTGTGAAACACCTGGGGAGTTTTCTTTCCATGCTTTTATACTTACTAGTTTGCAGAGAGCACTTACCTGCAGTGAGACTCTAGAGTGTCGTTATTCTGCTGCAGGTAGGACTGGTAGGTAACTGCAAATAGTCATTTGTCTTCCTCCTTTTCCCAAAAGCCTCAGTGGTCTCCATTTATAAAATAGAAGTGATGGTGGCGATTTTGTTTCATAAAGGCTCTGTTGAAGAGTTAGGCACTTATTTGAGTGAAGACACTGAAGACAAGGTGAAAAGGTTGAAATTACTTTGCTTTCTGTTCTATGCTGGAAACTTCATCTCTGTTTTGAGAAAAGGAAGAAGATGGCCAAGATTTTGTTCCTTTGAATGCTTTCATAGAATCATAGAATGGTAGGGGTTGGAAGGGACCTTTAGAGATCTTTCATTTAATTTCCAGCTTTACCTTTTACTCTTCAGTTTAACTCTACAGTTAAATTCAACCTACATCTTCAATGATTTAACCAATAAACATGAATGTCATTGCCTAGCACCCAGGCTTTGGTAGCTTGACATTTGAATTTGCAGAATCTAAGTTGTCCCATCTGCCTGCTCAAGCAAGGGGTTTAAAAACAAGCTAAGAGATTAGGCAGACATGATTAGAGATATAGTCATGGAAGCAGCAGAGTTTCAACAACTTCCCAGGTCTCCAGTGTGATGTATGTGGTTGCTCTTAATGCAGCTTCTGCAAGTGGAAACTGCCATGTTTCCCTTATCACTGTAGTGTGCAGAACGTAAAGCTGAGAACTTGAACCGTATTATCCAACGTTCGAATTATGTCATCAAATGCTACTGTATTACTCTGAAATCCTTATTTTAAATGAGCCTAACCAAGGAGTAATTTTACTTTGCTGCTTCTATAGCACCTTGCCAAGGTGCCTGTTTCCCTTCCCCAGGCTTCATATGCTGCTTAGCAGGGCCATAGCATCCCTCCTGTCAGAGAGCCTCCACACCTGCAGCATCTGCTGTCTTTGGCTCCTTCCAGATATATCAACTTGTTTCTGTCTTGTTTTCATTTCCAGTACTTTGACATGTAATTTCCCATATGCTGCTCCTGCTTTCTCCTGCTGTTTCTGTGAGTTCATCCACACAGATGAGTTTCCACAGTTTAATGTATTGGTGAAGGCGTGGTAATTCTGCAGACTGTTAGTGATGAAAGAGTCAAGTCTAAACTTTCTTGATTAAATCTCTTTCATAACATAGGTGTAAATGGGTGGGACAGGCAAGTGCAAACTTTTTCAGTTTGGAAGCCTGCTTTCCTCTTGAAAGTGTTCTCAGGCTTATATAATCCATCTTTCAGTGAACTGACATGCCTCACCTCTTTTCAGCAGCACTAGTGCCAATGGGAGTTTCCTGGCTTGTGCTTTTTGTTTCTTCAGCATCTCTGAATCTTCAGAAATGCCAGACACAATAAGATTGTTGTGTTTAAGCTGGGAGCAAAAGACTAAAGAAGAAGGAATTTACGTCTGCAGGATTAAAACCTGTTAATAATTATGATATTATTATACAAATTAATTTTCAATTCTTAGCAAAAGTATATCTTGTGCAAATTTACACCCGGCCTTTGAGTGGGTGAAATTATTCAGGACTTGTACATAGGAGCATGGGACCTTTCCTTACCCACTCCTCTTGCAGTTAGTGGGATGTGGCAAGTTAAGCCAGCCACTGACAGGCATTTTATTGCAGTGAAGGTTCTATATTCCACATCATGCAGGTTAGTAAGGTGTAAAGACACTGTGAGCTTTTATCACCCAAAGGTGAAATGTGAACTAGAGCTTAACCTGTTTTCCTCTTTGATGGCATATGTATGTATTCAAAGCACCTGTCAGAATAACCAGCTATCTTTGAGAACGTAAGTATTTGCAGGGATGTGGGATATATTGCTAAAGGAGGGAAATGTTAAATAAAACAAAACACTTGCAAGTTGCATGGGACGCTTTTCTCTGCATCAATGGGAAATATGCATTAGCATTATTATTAGTAGTAGTATTTCTTTTTTACAAGATGATATCTGTCTAAGTGGTTCAGCTTCTCGGTTGGCATTGGCATAGTCTTGTATTAATACAACTGCGTGGCTTGAAAGACTGAGTTTGCTGTTGGACTTTGTATTTGCTTTGTAACATGCAGTATTTGCTTTAAAATTCTGGGGATACACATTTGCTTTTATTATTGTCTTTACGTGTCAGAAAATAAGATGGGACTGCGTATCACTGTCACTGAAATTGCATTCCCTGTAGGTGCTGCAGTATTCGTCATGATTGTATAATATCACAACTTGACCTTTTTCTCGTCAGGAAGAAAGTATAAAGGCCTGTTATCTTGTTACATTAATAGGCAGTTAAGGCTGCACAGATTGGTATAAAACATGGGCATACTAAAATAGGTAAACATAAACAAATATATTTAGAAGTTACCATAATCTAAGTAAGTGTTTTTTTAGGTTTTTGAAATTAGACTGCTGTGCCATGATAAACATGAAGGTCATTGCCTAGCACCCAGGCTTTGGTAGCTTGGCATTTGGATTTGCCAAATCTAAATTGTCCTGGTTTGTTTTCTGTAGGAATGAAATATGTTGTTTATTAATGGATCAAAAGTAAACTTCTAGTTGAGAAGATATAAGCAGTGAGTCCAATAAACAACCAGAAAGAATGATGGAGATGGAAGGTACTTGATTATAGATATATGAGGCAGTAGTCATCTCTGTGCTTTTATGTGATTCTTTTTTCTTTTCTTTTTTGAACTGTATGGGATCAGTACGTTGGTGCTGACAACTGTCAAATGCTGACTTCCCAGTAGAACTGGATATTGAGAAGATTAAGATGTGTGGAGTTGAAAACGTTACTTCCTGAAGCCTCATTTGTTGGAAATAAATAGGAGTTTCATAGCAGGTGTCAGCAGGCCAAGACTTGACATTTATTGTTATTTTCATGCCCTTAAGAAGAAGAAGAAGAAGAAGAAAGATGGTATTAGGAGATCAGAGACTGGACGATTTTGGTGATGAGAACAGTGCAGTATGATCTAAGTTTTGACAGTCCTTGAGAACTGAGGACACATTAGTATTTTAATTCAAATGATGTTTGTTAATCATAAATCTTTTTTACTCTGAGATTCATACCCTTACCAGGATCTCAAAATACACCACTAATGTAAACAAAATGAGCCTGGCCGAGACATTGCAGGAGGACTGTGGAGCCAGGCTCAAAACGCATGTGTGTAGTAGATAGCAGTTCCTCAGTACCAACAGTTTTCACCCTGAAGGTCGTCTCCTGCTGCAGTACAAGTTGATTTTGTAGGCATAGCCTTGAATGGCTGTACTGGTGGGGAAGAGGACCAGAGAAAGGGAGCTGAGAGGATCTAAATACCTTGTCTTATCCAACAGGTGAGGCAATAATACCCAGCCATAGGCACCGTCTTTCATGGCTAGTGGCATCTTAAATGGCTTAGGCACTTTTGGAAATAGTCAGTTAGATGTATTGTCCATAATGGATTATTGATTTGAAGTAACAAGTAGTTTATGCTTAGAATAGAATAATGCGGACCACTAACACTTCTGGGTATTAAGACAACAAGGAGACATTAAAGCAAACTGCATTTTGACCAGGAAAATAAAAAAGTAAGCTTCAACATTTTTTATGGTTACTGTGTGAAAGCCTGTGGACTTCAAGGTATTTTAGGGCTTGAATATTCAGTATTTTAGTCAGTATAAATTAATAGAACAAGATGAAAAGTGCTTCTACAGTACAAACAAAACTATTCATGTATTTTTGAAGGTTTATTTATCTCTCCTTGAGAATGCAGGCACAATATCTGTGTTATTTGATCTCTGTGAAAAATGGTAGAAGGCTTCCCTATTTTTCCCTTCTTCATTTTGCTCAGTTGATTTATTCATGAGTTACTGTTTGTGTGGAATGTGCGAGAAGTAAAATATTCTGTCAAATGTTCCTGTTGGGTGCAGATTCCCATCCTTGCAATGTGGTGCTAAGGCATTTTAAAGCAGTTGTTACTCTGGTTAAAACAAAAGTAATATGATAGGATTTCAGGTGCTTCAGTGGCAGTGAAATCAAACTGCAAAGTTCATAAACGAGGAGGTTGAGAATGTCACTTGCAACACGTTGGATGCCATAGATTAGTTCTGTATGACCTTTAATGGCACTGAGAATGTGTTTGATTTTTGAGCTATCTTTCCCTAGACAGTACAGGGAGTGATAAAATCCTGCATGTTTTGGCAGAAGGAAAGATAGAGCACAGCAGCTGGATTTGAAGTCTGGATTCATTTAAATTAAAAATGCAGACCCCATTTCTAGCAGAATGTGATTGACCATTGGAAATATAAACAGGTGACAGAAGGATAATTTGTCTCGACGTCTTCCAGGCAAAACTTCAGTCAAGCACAAGTTATGCCTTAGTTATACCTGATTTCCCAGGGTAATTAGTTGTCAATTCGTGGCTGCATTATGCAGGAGGTTACACTAGATATTTGTTATGACCTTTTATTTATTTAAAAGCAGAAACTAATAGGAAGTAAATTGAAATCCATGGTGTTCATACTTGTCTCTCCCTTCACTCACAGGTACTACAGTGCTACCATTTTGCAGATGTCAGGAGTTGAAGATGACAGGCTTGCAATCTGGCTGGCTGCACTAACAGCATTTATAAACTTCATTTTTACTCTTGTGGGAGTCTGGCTCGTTGAAAGAATGGGTCGCCGGAAACTTACACTTGGTAGCTTAACAGGTAAGTGTTTAATCAGTGTATTGTATTTTCTTCATAGTTATTGATATAATAAAAACAATTGCTATTATTTTCAGAGTAGGCCTCTTTAACATAAGTGTTGCCCCCGTCTTCTCCCTGAAATCATACAACTTTTCATGACCAGTAGTACAACACTACACCTAAAGGCTAATTGAAAAAAGAGGTTTAGCACATAATTTTCTTTAAGGTGGAGTTTTCCCTTCAAGCAGTGTTTGACAGTATTTTTATATAGCTTTTTAAAATTGGTGGTTTTTTTCAAATTAAGGAATAAAACACACAGAGGTTCACAGATGCCTGGTTTTTAAATCTCGTGTGTTTCTGTGATATGTAGCTCATTAATTGAAATCCAGAACATCTAATCAAGAATTTCTGGAGAGAGCATCCTGCATAGCCATTGCAGCACTTTCTTAAAAGTAGCGTAGTTCTTTGCATAGTTATGTCAAATAGAGCACAGTAAACACTTTCACTAATGTGATTTTAATTGATCTCCTCCAAGAGGTACTGAAAGACAGAATTCTGAGTTTGTGGATTTTGTCCAAATATTCACATGCTATAACTCATCCACTAGCCATCTCTTGGAAGCAGGAAAAGGCAGAGTGAACAGTTTTGTCTGTGCTCAGCCACATCCTGCCATTTACCCAATATGTCTCCACTTGCTTCCATGTTACGTGCTCCTTCTAGCTGAAGCAATCTGTGATTGATACCTGTCTCTGGATGAACATTGGAAAAGTTCAGGCATTTCCAATAACAGGGTTTGGAAAAGAGTAACAGTTTCTAATCCTCTTGACATCATGTTCATAAGTGTTTAGCTGGAAAGGTTTAATGTCTCCATATTTTGTTCTGTTGTTGCTGTCAGGGATCCAAACTTCTAGTTAATGCAGCACAGCAGAGTGGGGAGCCACCTGCCAAGTTGCTGGCCATCTGCAGCTCCCAAGGGATAGAAGCAATCTACTCACGGTATTTGAATGCAGTTATGTAGGCAGAGCAGTGATGGCAGAGTTTGGCATCTGGTTTGATACGCAGTTACCCAAATGTGTAAATTAAGACACACAATTTGGAGTCAGTTTGATATTTCCAAGTTATAATAAATGTGTGTTTGGTGTGTTACCATTTTTAGTCAAGAAACCTGAAGTGTTTTTCATAATCCAAGTTCAGAAATATGATCATGACAGAAAAGAATGGTTAAGCACATTCCTCATGTCTTAAAAAACATAACAAAAATTTCAAATCACTACCTTTATCTCTGTCTACCTTCAGATCAGTTAAATTACATCTTCCTTTTAAAAGTTTTTCTGTGTCTTTCAAATGTGAAAGGCTCAGTTCTATTCACAGAATCACAGAATCTTAAGGGTTGGAAGGGACCTCAAAAGATCATCTAGTCCACTCGCCCTGCCAGAGCAGGACCACCTAGAGTAGGTCACACAGGAACTTGACCAGGTATGTTTTGAATGTCTCCAGAGAAGGAGACTCCACAACCCATCTGGGCAGCCTGTTACAGTGCTCCATCACCCTCACAGTGAAGAAACTTTTCCTTACATTTCTTTGGAACCTCTTATGTTCCAGCTTGTACTCATTGACCCTTGTCCTATCATTGGACATCATTGAGAAGAGCCTGGATCCATCCTCCTGACACCCACCCTTTATATATTTGTAAACATTAATGAGGTCACCCCTCAGTCTGCTCCAAGCTAAAGAGCCCCAGCTCCCTCAGCCTTTCATCATAAGGGAGATGCTCCACTCCATCATCTTTATGGCCCTGTGCTGAACTCTCTCCAGCAGCTCCCTGTCCTTCTTGAACTGAGGGGCCCAGAACAGGACACAATATTCCAGATGTGGTCTATGTTCAATGCCTTATTTCCCCTGTGGTATTTGTCTGTTTTCTTGTTTTCTGATGAAGTGAATCTCTCCTGGCACTGCACTGGTACTTCTGGTTCTTCGGTGCTGTCTCTCATTTATACTCTGTTGGAAAAATACTTCTATATTTACATTATATAGTGGTATTTACATATTTATACATTTATATCTTTGGCCCCAACACCTCATATATTTAGCTAGCCGCTAATTGTTGCTTACATAGACCCTGATGCATAGGTGTGATTCCCATGTAAACTTCTCATACAATCACAGAACTTGGCTTTTTTAGCTCTGGTTACATATTCAAAGGTCATATATTTGAAATTTAGATATTAATGTATCTTACAAAAAATATTAGTCGTAGAACAGAGAAGAATCTAGAAATAAGACACAGAAATAATGAAGGAGAATAATGCAGAGGTTTTTGTTTATGATGTTTAGACATAAAGTAATAATGGTAAAAATACTCTTGGTCCTTTTGTGGCCAGTTGCCAGTCTGCAACATCACTTGATGCACTCTGAATTGTGTGCTGTGTTCTTTATCATACAGTCCCTTCTTAAGGAAAATACAAATAAACACAGTAATGAAATAATACGTCATCTCTCTCTACTATTTAGAATTTTTTAATGCAGGTTTTGACACTTTGATTTTGGTAGTGATGGGTATGATGTGTTTTCCTTAGCAAGAGGGCTGTTTCATAAAATGATAATTACTAAATCTGCTCATGAATTTGTTTTCCATGATGAATTTTCTCAAAGGGTACAATTGTATTTTAGTGTTCTTTGGTTTCTGTTTCTAAGGACACCAACTTTCATGCTGTGTTATTGCTGACTGCTTCTCTGGTCTTCAGAGAAGCCAGGTATGCCCCAGTCTCCCATTACATAAAATGAAAACAAAACTACTAACTCTGACTGCTGCTGCAAGGGTTTGAGGGATTTCTTTTGGTAAAGGTTAATTGGTTTGATGTTTATTAGATGATAACCTATGAGAACAATCAGTAGAAAAACAGTAACATTAGTATTTTGATTAAAAACCATCACGAAAAGTTCCACTTAAATATAAGAAAAAACTGTTTCACTGTGAGGGTGAGGGAGCCCTGGCACAGGCTGCCCAGAGGGGTTGTGGAGTCTACTTCCTTGGAGATCTTCAAGACCCACCTGGACATGTTCCTGTGTGACCTGATCTAGGTGAACCTGCTTCTGCAGTGGGGTTGGACTAGATGATCTCTGGAAGTCCCTTCCAACCCTACCATTCTGTTATTCTATGATACTGTTGTTGTAACAAATTGTAACAAACTTGTGCAGTTTTTCCTGCTTTCTGAAAACATTTGAGGAAGAGCTGTTTTACATTTAGTTTAATAGTTCTTTATAATTTTCAAAATACTAGCGACTTTTGAAAAAATGAGCCTTTCAGATCCAGAGGCATTAGGAAATTATAGTAAGTAGCTTCTGCAAAAAAAAAAAAACACCCCAAACCAAAATAAAAAAACAAAACTCAAACCACCTCTTTAATTCTCTGTACTGCAGTTACTGATTTGTCATAGTTTCCAATTCATTTTATATCTTGGCATCATTTCTTATTCTTTCTTTTGCTGTCTTTATTCCATTACATTCTTTCTTCAAAGCTGTCGATTGGGAAACACGAAGCAATTTTGACAAGTGCAGTATCCATTTCTTTCATGTTTTTCTTTTTCCCCTTCAGAAATCATCACTTTGAAAGCATACTGGTACTTGGGCATGACACAATTTGTATCTCTCTTTGTAACACAGAAGATCTAAGATATCTTCAGGACACTTCCTTTTTTTCAAAATGGCAGCTAATGTTGTATAGCAATTGTATGTTTTTTATTCATCACAGACAAACTTCCCACAGAATGAAGATAGATAATAAACTTAATTTGCCACGTTTACATATTCAGTACTTTTCCAAAGAAAAAAGACATCTGCAGGGTTACTAGAAGTGAATGGTAGTATATTTGGTTAACTTAAAGGACAGACACCACATATTTAGAGTGAGTATAGACAAGATTATAGGCCGTGTCTAAAGATATTTGCTATCTGGTTTATGGCATTTTGGAAGTACAGTAAATCTACTGCAATATCCAGCCTGCCCTGAGAAGTTGGATTATTAAAGTACCTACTAGCCTTAGCAGTACAAAGCCAAGTATAGAGTAAACTGAAATCACATTTCATGGTGGATAGGTCCTTTCTCCACATACAGTTTGTGATTGAGTTTTAAGGTCTTAGTTCCCTCAGTTCAGGTAAATGTGTAGTCCAAACATCTCCAGTTTGTACATGTTCATGCGTATTAGCTATGGCCACTGCACAGCCGCATGTGTAAATAATTCTATTGAACAGATCTTAGTACTTAAGATATTCTTTATATGTCACAAAGTGTTCCATGTATTTTGGGTTTGCTTTCTAGGAAATTCTTACTTTTCTCTTTAAAAACACCATCAAACCCACCCTTGAAACTGCCAAAACATCCCCTCTGCCCTCCACCTACAAAATGAACCCAAACTCCAAATAAAAACCAGATAATGTGTAATTTTTTTAAAGTTTGCCAGAATGACTGTTGAGGGCTTTTGTGTAGTGAAGATTTGTAAAGATTTGTACAGAGTTATCTATGAGAAAATGACTTATGTGCTTCTAACGTGCAGAGCAAGGGGATGATAAGGAATATTCGGAATTAAATACAATATCCTTCATTTGCCCTCAATTTTTAAGCGATGTCATTGCACACTTATTAATGTATGCTGCCTTACAACTCAGATATGCTTCAGTGGTTTCTGAGTCTCTTTTCTGTATGGTAAGGGTAATATTATTAGATCATTAACGATCATTAGATCATTAGATTATTAGGTCAGTAACGAACTCACAAAGAACGCTATTACTAGTTTTGTATTTTTAGATCAGACTATACACGTTATAGGTGATCTCAGATAAAACATGCCCCATAAACAGAAAGTATACAGATAAGTCTGCAGGGTATTATATACAACATAGAACTAGATGCTTTGTTGCCTAGCAAGGTGTAAAGGTTTTGTAAGCCTGAGTTTGAGGTAGTTGCAGTAGTATCACGAGTAGTGAAATACATCAGTTTTTATAAAATGATACATATTGTGTATTTGTGACAAATCAGGTAGGAAAACTATGACTTATGTCCTGGTAATGGCCTGCTGCACAAAGGATGAACTTTTTAGTCTTTACTTCTCATCATTTGCCCAGCTCATGCGCAAGGAATTTATTGGTGCAGATGGGAGCAAATAGATGGAAACTAGCTTTTTCCAATGAGATATTGTGTGTGTTCTTTGAAAAAAGATCAGAAATCACCATTGGGCTTTTTGGTGGTATTTTTATGAAACGTAAAGTTTCTCAAATTTCACAAAGGGAAGCAGAGCCAATGAAAAAGCTGATGCTATCTATTTACCATTTTACAGGAAAGCTTGCAAGTCTGGCTGTGGGAGTGGGAAGAAGTGTAGTGATTTCAAAGCCACTATTAATCTTACCTTTACAGTGTTATTTTCAACACCAACAAGAATAGATCCATTCATTCATGTAGTCTCCAATTCAACATATTAAAAAAATAAAAAGCTTAACCTATTAATTTAATGTCTGGACATTAAACCTGATGCACTTACCTAACTCAAGATTACGATGTAGCAAAGGGTATTTTTCTTAGGCTCTTACCACAACTCGCTGTCAAATGCTGTATGCATAGTAATGGGGTGCCTTGCTTTCCCAAGCATAGTTCAGTTGAATAGACAATTATTTCATGTGCTCTGAAGAAAAGTATCACATTGTTCTTTATCTGTATTTTTAGGTACTGCTGTAGCACTCATTATCCTAGCTTCTGGATTTTTGCTATCAGCTCAGGTCTCGCCAAGAATCACACTTAATCCACCAGATCCTTCACATCAAAACTCTACCTGCACAAAATACAGGTGAGATTTCATGATCATTCATCCAGTCTTCTTGAGGATTGTTTCCAATTAAATGAGTTTTACAACCTAATGTGAGTTAATAGACATTCACAAAATCTAGTACAAGGAACTAACTAGATATCTAAAGTTAAAATCCACACTTTCCTCCATAGAGAAAATTAGACTCTTGGCTTAAATGTTCTGAATAACCCTTTGGAGTTTCTTGGACACAATAACATTAAGTGGCAAACTTCATGCTTGAGATCTCCTCTGTTATATCACACAGACTTCAGTTTATAATGGACAGAAAGTTAGGAATGTTTTTTTAAAGCAATTTGCAAAAATGTTTGCTATTATTCATCTACTTGTAGATTTGTCATGTATAACAGCTGTAAACTCTTTCAAGAAGATGTGATCCTTGCCTTTTATTTTTCTGAGTGGAGGAAAAATAAATCTTCAGATAATTACTGGCCAATTAACATTTCAAATAAATGTGATTTTTATTTTTTTTACCATTTTTGTCTGTAGTAGATAGAAAGTGCCCTTTTGTATGCAGTTATAGTTTTAATTAACATTACTTCTGAGTTGTTAGGAATGTATAATTTTCTACATTTTGTGCTTTTTATTCACATGTGAATGCTCTTCTGTTCATTTAGCTAGCAGACTAGGAAATTTAGTATTGAGAGAAGACTAGTTAAATGGCTGAAGAAATTATGCTCAAAATCTGTTTTATGTGTGTTTGCGGTAAATATAAATATCTAGAAATGAGAGGTATGCTTCTGGTTTGCTAGCAGAATGGGCTAGAGATATGGTTCGTGGCTTTTCATATGCCAGCACAATATCTTAGGTGAAAGATTCTGAGGACCTAAAGGTTTACAGAGCCTCTATGGATAGGAAGGAAGATCTTTGAAAGAGTGAGGATAGATACTAATAACTACAACCTTAGATACTACCAGATTTGAGGATCCCTATGTGCAAGAAACTGTATTTTAACTTGTTTGCTGCTGCAAAATGAACTGTATTATGCGATTTTTGAGATGTGCCTATACAGCTTTTTCAAATGGCTAATAATGTGATTAAAGGATACAAAGGGGAAAGAGCTTTCAAATGCTCTCCTTTTGGAATAAGGTAATATTTGTTTACCTTATTTTAATCTTATATTATACCTTACTAGGGAGACATAAAAGCAGAGAGTCAAAACTAATGATGCAGTTGCCCACAAATCAGAGAATTAGACTAAAGTATTCACTATTTAAAAGGATTTTTAAAAATAGGGATTGATGTGGTTAATAAAAACTTTCACACTTGTGTAACTAAAACTATATTTGGGATGTCTGTTTTCATGCACATCACCAAACCCTGACCCTGCTAGAGTCAAAAAAGAGGAACATTCCCTCAGCATCATGAATATTTGTTATGGAAGGTGATAACAGCCACTGTCTCTATACCAGAAAGCTTCAAAATTCCACATCTGTTCAGCTAAGGTAGCAGTAAATGCAAGAAATATAATTTGCTTTTGGTAACAATCAAGGGAGGACAAACATTTTAAACACTTTGTCTCCATTGTTGTCTCCAGAGGAGCTTAGTTCTGGCATACCTTTCTGCCAAGCTCTTATAGCTACACATAGAGAATATACATTAATTTGTTCCTTTACCTAAATTATTTCTGGAGGGAATAACATACAGGTATATGTTATATTTGACTTGGGAAAGTGGCTGTTCAAGGTAGGACTGTGCCTGCTTTCTGTGCATGCGGTCAATAAGCTGAATGAGATTTTAGAAAGTGTTTTTGTTATGTGAAAATAGTGTTTTCACCATTCCACTTGGGATGGAAGGACTTCAGTATAACATTCATGGTCTTGGAAGGAAGAAGAGCTGAGAGCTGCAAACCAAAGGAAAGCTAAAGGCCAGGCTGTATATTGTGAGGCTGACCTCTCTCGCCTTTTTGGCCTTGGAGGTATTCCCCATGGCAGTTATGTAGTCGAGTTAGAGAGGTTTTCAAAACTGAACATTTGGAAGTAAAAGTCTACTCTGCATAATGCCAGTCTTCATATTTTCTGTGCTACTCTAAGCATAATAGCATTAAAGGAGCTGTACAGTTGGTTGCTATCACAGAATCACAGAGTAGCTATGTGGAGTTGCAAATTTACTGTAGCAATTCTTACAAATAAAACAATAGAAGTAAAATGGAGTAACTTAATGTCAGTGATCTTGCTGTTTAATCCATATTTTAGCTTGCTGGTGTCTCATATTGCTTATAGTATTATGTCTTGCAAGCTTTGAAAAGGTCTCAAAGTTTTGGAAGAGCAAAAGACTACAGGACTTCAGAAGATCATCACATAACGCCATCTCTCTAACCACTTCTAAGTATGTGTGCCTATGCAAATGCAGCTCATAGTCTGTCATCTAATGGTGATTCAGTGCTTCTCTGAGGTGGGGTGTACATAGAGTCTAAACCTTGTTTGCAGCTTGGCCATTTTAGGATATAGGGTTGTTTTCTAAAATATAACTTGTATTTGTCTTTGCCAAAAATGTATTTCTAAGTTATAAAAACATCTGTACGATTCATTTTGCTGACAGAATTTTCACTGATACTATGTGGTGTAAAAATGCTTTTTATGTTTTCAAATCTGTTGAGTTACAGTAAGTGTGGGTGTCCATTGTGGAAGCTTTAGAGGTGCTACAAACAGTTTGTTTGTTGTTCCCTCAGATCCATATTCCTCTGCATAGATTAATTCCTGCTGCTAGAATAACAATGAAGATAGAACATACTAGCAAATAAAGAACACAGTCACTGTTCTAATGCAGAAAAGCACCTAGGGTTTGAATATGATGTTCTCAAAGAGCTGTGCCATGCAAATAGAATTATAAGTTACCTGTATGTGTCTGCAGAAAACAAATAAGTAAGATATACTGAAAATGTGGAGTAGAACATTTTCATTTGGGGTAGAGATATACCATAACATAGTTAAACAGCCAAAAAAAATCCATAGGTCACTGAAAAATGGAATGTATCACAAGGGCATCACGGAAGTAACACAAATCCAGCAGGACACCCTGAACATTGAACACTTTGCCACCTTGCAGGTGAAAGTTGGTGAGTGTCTAACTGAGGAAAGGCAAGGTGAATACTCTTCTATGTGCCATGCTTAAAACAAACTACATTTTCATGCTCAGTTCATGTAAGATTGTATAGATATTTGCAGTGTGACCACCTCTTTTCTTTGATCTTAATCTCTTCAGAGGCTTATTTATCATCAAGGCCACAGAGAAGCTCAGAGGTAAATTTAAGAATACATAACATGGTCCCAAAATTTGTCATCTTGGAAAGATAAGGTAGCTATTATTCTTCTGACTTTTCAAAACTTTATAAATATGTTCACATTTTTACTGGGAAGTTGCTTGGTTCTGAGAAGAGGTTCAGATTAGGGCATGTGCACGAGCTAACCGACCACCTTTCTCATCTTTAAAGAATCAAAGGTGTAACTGTCCCACACTACCTTTCTTTGGAACATTCACCCATTTCTGGAAAACTGTTCTCCTGTTACCTTGTGTTCTTACACTTTTTGTATCCTTTCATTCACGTGTCTGTCTCTCTCACTTCTTGGGATTTGGTTGGCTGTAGAAGACAATGTGAACTCATTCTGCTTAAGCAATATTTTTCACCTTGGTTATTATATGAAAATGTAACTTTTGTATTAAGCTTAGATTAACTCTCATATCTTAGGGAAATTATACCTGTGCACATGAACATTTCAGATTCCTTCTCGAACTAATTGTCTTCAGAGTTTGATTAAAATAACACAGGCAATGCCAGCTGTGCTGGGCACACAAGGCCTCTGTTGTTCATCTTTGATTAGTCACCCTCATGTGGTTAAGGTTCCTAAGCTTGTTGTACAAATACACACCACTGAGATGAAGGCATCAATATTTAGTACTCTTGCATTGCAATTTTACAAAGTAGCTAACAGGCAGAAATGTATTTTTTCCTTTGTGAATTTAGCAAAAGTATATAATTGTGATTAGTCCTGAAAAACTCAACTAACCTAGTAACTCAAGCTGATTTTAATCCATTTACTAGATTCAGGATACATATAGTAAGTATATTATCTATTATACTTTGCTTTGTTAACTAATTGACACTCTGATTTATCTGCAAACTAGATGTCAGTATTCTCCCTACTGTCACTGTGTCATAGAACT
Organism: Urocolius indicus; assembly: GCA_013401255.1. Lineage (NCBI taxonomy): Eukaryota > Metazoa > Chordata > Aves > Coliiformes > Coliidae > Urocolius > Urocolius indicus. The sequence continues at coordinate 218,274 of WBNH01010839.1, read as the reverse complement.
CATATTCATAATGTCAGAACTCATAATCAAATATGATTCTCATTTTGTTCCTAATGTCAAAGTGACTGAGCTACTGGTCATTTTAATAACTGAGAATTACAATAATAAATACAGTAATGTGCTTCTGCTATTAAGATTGGAAAGTTATGAATATGCAAAGAGATATATTTGGGAATACTGTTGCCAGCTCTTCTGGAATGTAATTAAAATTCAGATAGGCAGTTTGTGTTGTAGAACTGTAAAATGACCTCAACATAGGCTTGGAATTTATTAAGTAGGTAATAAAAGGATATATCACTTTGTAATAATTTTCTGTTTGATGGCATATTGCTCCTATGAATCAAAACTTGTAATGTAATTTAAAATCATAAGGGACAGGAAGGAATATGTCAGCTCTGTGTGGTAAGTATTTTTAATGTGAAGGAGGAAAAACTCCTCTCATCAACTTAAACACAAAAATCTGAAGAGTGACTTACCTGAACTATAATGTCTGTGAGAGTAATGCAGACTCTGTAGCCATTGTTGATGTTTCCACTTAGTCTTTGAATCTGTCTTTGCATTACTGAAGGAGCAAGGTGTCATTCATATAGTAACCTATAAAGACTTCACATCTCTACTAATACTTCTAAGACTCTGCTGTTTAACAAAAACTGAAGCAATGTCTAGGGAATTATTCTGTAAAACCTTCCAAAGTGATGGTGTAATACTTTAATATAATCTGCAGGTTTTAGCCACATAAGGATGATTTTAATCAAGTTTGAACATGGCTTCTATCTGATCTGCCTAAAAGCTGGGAGTCTAGTATCCATATGTTGAGTCTTTTTGGAAGGTGCATGTAAGTCAGTTCATAGAATCACAGAATGATAGGGGTTGGAAGGGACCTTTAAAGATCATCTACTCCAACCCCTCTGCCAAAGCAAGTCCATCTAGATCAGGTCACACAGGAATACATTCAGGCAGGTCTTGAAGACCTTCAAAGAAGGAGGTTTCACACCCTCCTTGGGCAGCCTGTGCCAGGGCTTCCTCACTTGAACAGGAAAATAGTTTTTTCTTATGTTTAAATGGAACTTTCTGTGTTGCAGCTTCATCCCATTACCCTTTGTCCTCTTGCTAGCTACTATAGAAAAAAAGTGATGCCCTAACCTCCTGACATCTACTATTTAGGATTAGTAAATATTAATGAGATCCCCCTGCAGTCTCCTCTTATCTAGACTGAACAGCCCCAGTTCCCGCAGCCTTTCCTCATATGAAAGATGCTCCAGTCCCCTGATCACCTTGATGGCCCTGCACTGGACTCTCTCCAGAAGTTCTCTGTGCCTCTTGAGCTGAGGAGCCCAGAACTG
>WBNH01010839.1:145571-216878 GCA_013401255.1 Urocolius indicus | reverse complement strand
CAGCCTTTTGAGAAATCAGCCAATCCTCTCAGTTTAAGAACTTGCTGAGGGTACACTCTGTCCCCTCATCCAGGTTGTTGATGAAGATGTTGAACAAGACTGGCCCCAGAACCGATTCCTGTGGAACTCCACCGGCCACAGGCCTCCAACTCTGTGCCATTGATCACCACTCTCTGGACTCTGTCATTCAGTCAGTTCCCGATCCACCTCACCCTCCACTCATCCAATCCACACTAACTGAGCTTTTCAATGAGGATGTTATTGTTCAGTTATTCAGTTAATTGTTCATTTCCAGGGATAAATCAGGAAACTGTTGTGCTAGGGGCAATATAGATTCGGAAAAAAAGATTATTAAAAACAAAAGACAGTAGATGTCTGTGAGTGTATAGATCAGGATATTTTTCATGTGTTGCCAGCATTCCAGCACGATCTACTGTCAAGGTGCTTATAGTAGTAGACATCATAGCCATGATGATCTAGGACTTGAGCAAAGCAAGAGCAGGAAAAATGAATAAGCCATTGTGGTCCTCTTCAGGTCTAAAGCAGAAGCAGCGAATACTCAGAAACTCAAAACAACTGCTCTGAGTTTATATAAATTGTGTTACTTAACTGAGGCGTATGAGTCTTTGGAAAAGAAGATTTAAGGAGCATTTAAAGAGAGCTAGTGTATTTATATTTGGCTGGCATATCAACAAGGATAAGTATTCAGTACTGGACTGAAACTTTCCTAGGAAGGAGCCAGTAAAGAACAGTCTCAATGGACTAGATAGAGCAGGAGCCCAATTTGAAGATGTTGAAGTATTGATCATACTTTAATGTAACTGTGACTTAGATCTGCTGGAGTAACGGTGTGGTAAACTGCGTAACTGCAGGTAGCGTAGTGATTGTAAATGATGTCTTGTCCGTATGGACATCACTGGGTGGATACATGTGTTACTGAAAGGACTGCCAGGAGACCTCAGCAAATAAACTTGTCATTTGGTGTCCTGTAATACCAGGAATGTCCTGAAGTCAGGTGGGGTTTCTGTAATTCTTTCTTAAATATTGTATTTTCTGTGTCCCAGATACAACAACTTGAAGTGATGTCTTGCTGTTACCACTCATTTTAACTGCTTAAAGCATCCCCTGTAATCTTGGCCAGTAATACTTAATCAGAATTTAATAGTTAGCTTTTGGAAGCAACACAGTAATCATCAGAAATATAATGAAGTGCTTGATTTCACTTCACTGCTTGAGGTACAGTGAAGCATGTGCAAACAGCACGAGACCTCAGACACAAGCATTAAGAAGTTTTAAACATGGTCCTAGTACCTAACTGAAATGAGTTAGTGTATAAAAATGATATAAGCCATTTTCCAAAAAGATCCTAAGCTGTTTAATTGTGTAGTTGACTGAAAGCTAAATGTACCGGTGTCCACATGTGTCAACAGAGCTGGTAAAGCTGCTGCAGTATTTGTACAAAAGTGCTTACAGATTTGTTGAATTAAGTATCTTGGCTGGTTTTCTTGTTTGGATTCATCAAATGCCTATGTCTTTTGTTGAGTACAGATGGATAGACACACTCTGACCAGTGATACTCAGCTCAGCTGTCTTGGCCATTTTGCTTCAGCTGAGGCTGGAGGAAGAGACATTCTCTGGTTGTAGAGAGGAGATTACAAGCACAGAAGCAAAGAAAACTTCATTTCAGTGTGTTGTATTTTTATAAGGATCCTGAAAGCTTCTGTACCACATGCCAAGGGATGGAGAGGATTGTGTGCATAACCAATCTCAAGAGCAAAGAGTAAGCCTGAGGGCATATCAGGTAGGATAAACGATCCATCTGGCCTAGGATCATGTTTTTCCTCAGATATTTTTTTTTTGTTACTGCAGTTCTATGAAGAAAACCTTCTTCATATGAATATTTGCATTATGCAGAACAGGAGCAGTGGATTAAGCAAACTTACAATGATGGAATTTATTCTGTGGAGAAGACAAGACATGAGCAAAATCTCTTGTACAGAATATCTCTAATGCATGTTGTGAGAGTATTAGATTTTTATATATAGCTACTTCACGTACACGCACTGATTGCACAGCATGTCATCACGGAGAGTGACGAATCCAAAAACAAGTGGAAAGAGTCCATCCCCAAGAAACGTCTGTATCTCTGGACATTTTGATACTGTGAGTGGTGGTTCATGCTACTGATGTAGTAGAATGTTAAGAAGTCAGGTGTTACATTCCAGAAAAGAAGGACACAGTTCATAATACCAAGCTCAGTTTGTATTTCTGTAACTGGACAATAGGAACTTACTGGTACAGTTTTATAACTGGATAACAGAATATGGAAGGCAAAGTTGGAAGTTTTTTAAAATGTGGCAAAAATGAAAATTGATGAAATGTCTTGAACAGTTTGTAAATTGAAGTTCAGCTTGAAAAACACAAACAGTCTGACAAAAAAAGAAATGGCGATTACAGAGCAAGGGCATCAGGGAAAGGTCTTTTACTGCTAAATCACTCAACAAAAAGTGGCAAGGTACAATTTGCAGCTCAAATTAAGAGACTCCTGAGAATTGTAGGAAAGTGATTACTTACAAGGTCACTTTAAAAATCTAAAGGATAAATTATAATGTCAAACTCCAAAGTATGGCATATTCTAAGCAATGGGGAAAATTGGAGGAAGAAGCATTGTGAATCTTTCATTGACATCTGGAGGATCACTTTTGCAGGTCAGAGATTTAATTCAATCTTTTTAGAGACTGGACTTGAGGCTGGTAAACTACACTGTTAGGAGGAAAGAAAACAGTAATTTTGGTATCAAGAAAAACGTGCGCAGCTAGTCAATTAATTCATTTGTGTACTTTAAGTTCCCTGTGGAAGAGAAAAGCAATGTGAAATTTGTAATCAACCTTTAACCTCAGGAAGAGTTAAACAGACAGACTGCTCCAGCACAAAGCATTCTGAAAGCCACTGGTGTGCAGACTGGCAAGAAATTACTAGCAAGGGAACTTGAAGTTAGTGCTGTCAGGCTTTCTAGCTATCAGATATTCCCATTTGGTTAGATGAAGAAGATACAAAACCACGGAAGCCTGGTCTATGTTGGCAGAATCATAGTGGGGAGTTGCAGGTTTGGGGTATCTAATCTTCTGTCAATCCATTGGTTTGTCAGTAAACATGCTCTGACAATGAAGTAGGATCTCAGAAATCCCATTCCATGGCAATTCCCAGTGAAGTGGGAGGCCAGACTACTGAGACCTTTGTTCTGCAGACTTCATGCTGCTGAGCTGCAAAGCAAAGGATCTTTGGACTTCTGGAGCCTCACATTTCTGGCTGCTGTTATTCTGCTACATGAGCTGAAGCATCTGAAGTCTAGACACTCATTGCCTTGTTGGGTTGCCTAGGAGCCCAGCTGGTAACCAGGGAGGGAACTAGGCAAGTTGTAAAATCTTTTTGCTATAATGCTGCCTGGTTTCATCAAAATCAAATAATCTCTCTCGGGTATTTCAATCTTGATGAGTTGTCAGTCTGATAGAACACCATCCTGCCTGGGAATTTTCAGCCCACTCTTCACAGAGTAACCTGTTTCCAAGACACTAGCTCATAACCTTATCATGAATATAAATATTTCATGATGAAATACAGGAAACATATCTCCCATTTATAATTGGATGCAAATTTCCTTTCATACATAGACATCCTGGAATATTCTGGTATAGAGCTTTCGAGGCTGATCTGTGTTATATATTTGAAGAAGTATCGGAATTAGAATAGATTTATACTCTGATATATATTTGGATATATATGGGTAGGGCTGATAGGAGGGTAGGCGTGAGGACAGGAAGAAAATCTGTAGTAGATAGTTACATATGAATAAGTATTATATTGTACATTTCCTGATATATTTTGTGTCCTAATTATTTACATCACTATAAGCATGTGAATGTGTGCTCAATTTTAATTTTTAAAAAATATTTTTAGCAAATAGTAATGGGGCTAGAGTGAAGAAAAACATAAGCCTGAAACTACTGTATATCTCATTTCCATTTTTTGAGAGAGAAATGTAGAGCAAACAGCCTCAGCAAATGATTTTTTTGTTGTTTTTAAGCTGCTGCTTTTAAAAAAGTAATCTTCCTTATTTAATGCTGCATCTTCAATGATTATTAGTCTTTATTAACAGATACAGATTTCTTTACTTTGTTACGAAACAATTGGAATTTTGGAGGAAAAAGATATGTATCTTCAACTTGGAAAAAGCAATGACTGTCTACCTTATCAAAATCAACAGATTTTTTTCTGTCACTGATAAAAAGCACAGAAGAATGCTATGTGATCTGAACAGCAACTGCCTACTCTAAGTCTGCTGGAACTTAGGTTTGAAAGGACTTTAAGTCTTGTTGATTTAATTTCTGGATTTTCTCTTACATAAATCTATCTTGTCTCTAAAACCTAAAGTCAAAGACTGATTGTGTGAACTCACTATGTAGCTAATGACAGGAAATCCTAACCCAAAGGTAAAGGGTTTGTATTGTCGTTTACATTTTCAATCTGAAAGGCAAGCTTCAGAAAAGCCATGGAAAATAATAATTTTAAATTACTCAAACTGATACGAGTAACTTTAACCTCTGACATTTGGCATGACAGGAAATCCAGCAGCCTTTATGATGTTGAATGCCAACTGGAAGACACAGTTATGCATACCCAATAAAGCCCGAGGAACAGCTGAACTAACAGCTGTGTAGACTAACAATGGAATCAATAATCAAATTTATCAAGTTTTTTTATGGACTACTGGAGGGAGGAGAGGAGTAAATAAGATACCATCAGCTTCCCAACTGACTGGTTGCTGATAGCCAGCAGCATCTGTAGAGTGAGCCCTGTAGGCCTGGCAGACACTGCACAGTTCGGTTCTGTCATTCATCTCATTGATTTTTGTGAGGACATGGAGGGAAATGATGAGGCATCTACTCCCTGTCCTGTCCTCTGCTGGCAACACTATAAAGATGACACTCATCACTGTGTCTGTCATTCCTCTGTATTTCTGTGTCCTGCTGATGTTCTGGCTGCAGCTGTGTGTTTGACTATGTTTTTGTTTGAAGTAAAGCCTACAAAAGTAAACCTAGAGAATCCTTGAGTCCTGAGATTTTCCAAATAGAATTGTTGCCTAAAGACTACTTTAATGTGTTGAATTTTGAACATGGTGTTTACACTAAATATCCATGTGCTCATAGTTGACCTCAAAATCAACTGCTCCGCTCGCTAGCACGTAGTATTTGGCAATGTCTGCTTTCTCTGCCAGGCTGCCATGCTGGGTGTGCCAGCACCCTGGGTCATTCGTTGAAATTCAGATTGTTGAAAGGTACTTTAATACACAACATAATTTCAGTGGAAGGTGTTCTAAAATTTGAAAATCATATGTCAGCATCCTGTTTGATATCATAGAATTCTTTTCACTATTTTTAATAGTATTGTTGCATACTTAAGCACACTTGTGATTTATAAAAATGTTTTTATTCTGTTGCAGTTTTCGTGTCAACAACTTTGGTTGCAGCCCAGTGCTGTCCTAATATTGATTAACAACACGTAACTAAGTCTCGCTGATGTAGTTTTGGAATTGTCCTTTCACAACTGATAATTGCAGAGCTGTAATTTTCTCATTTATTTTTGCAAGAGAAGAAATGCTTACTGTGGTTAGATGATTGACTTCTACCTGAAAGTTTTGTTTCATCTCCATTGTAAAAATGTTTTCTGCAGTTTTTATCTCTATTCAAAGAGCTGAGTTAATGCAGCTTTCCTAATCTTAAAAAAATCCACAAGCTGTTCAAACCTGAATTTGACAGTTAAGCAAGAGGAAGGTGTACTTCAAATAGATTTGTTTACTTAAAAGTACGTAATATAGAAATTGTACAGCAAATTGATAATCTAGAAAGCACACAGTAACAAAGAGCACAAATTTCTGCAACTTGGGAGAAGCAGAAAAATGCAAATGAATGCATTCTTTTTCAGTACTTTCTCAGCCTCTTTTTTTGCCAGCTACCATATGAACTGACCTTAATATAACTCTTATAGAAGTGCGGTTGTAAGAAATTTTGAATTACTAGATTTTAAATGTGTGCTTTCAGACTTTTGAAATATATATAATCTGCTTTTACTGCTTTAGTTTCTTGGATTTTTTTTTATACAATTACTTTTACTTTTTCTCAAATGGTATAGTAGTTTAAGCAGATTATTTCTTAGTTCACTAAGTCATTTTTATGATAAAGATACACATTGAGAACAGATTCTTTTCTTAGTATTGTTACAGGAATATATGTTGAAGCTATTTTAGTCACCTTAATTATACATTTCCAAATGTTACACTTCAAAGTTTAATTTCCATTTCAAATTTCCAGACTTATTCCATGTTTAACAGTTTTTCATTCTCTTATTTTTAACTCCTAAAGTTATCCCTTAGACTATATCAGAGTCTTTAACAATGCAAATATATCTCACCTGAGCCGTGTAACCACAGCAGCAGTGGTCTTGAGAGTTTGCAAGATCTGGAGAAGCTTGTGCCAGAAGCTTTCAGATAACTTGCACTGCATGGAGGGCTTTGGAATGCCTTTATAGCTTATATGCCCAAATTCACTCTGTTTATTGTCAGAGCTAGGTTTTAGACTGACAAGTAAGGTATCTGTAAGGTGCTTGGCATCTAGGCTTTCCATAGTCAGTGGGGATATGGTCAGTGCAACCACTGGAGTCTAGAAAACACTTTTATTGTCTAGTCACTTGAATAGGTTGCAAGATTGCGTGGAGGAAACTTTGCCTAAATGCAAACATCTCTTGCTGCCAAGGAATTCAGAGATCTCTGTACAGAGCTGGCAACTGTGATTCATGGGAATGATCTGCAGAAGCACTGCCCACTCTGCAGTGGCAGGTAAAGGGCAGGTGGGATATTTTTTGGACACTAGATGCCTGTATGTGAATTAGCTCCATTGCATATAGAGACTCTGTCATGGAATGTAATGGGAACTCAGTTGCCATGTTCCCTCATGGAGACACCCCTAGTAACAAGCAATAGAACAGGAGGAAATGGCCTCAAGTTGGGTCAGGAGAGGTTCAGGCTGGATATGAGGAGGAATTTCTTTACTGAAAGACAGGATGTCCAGATGGCTTATTGAATCTCTCTGGAGACATTCAAAACCCACCAGGATGAGTTCCTGTGTGTCCTACTATAGGTGGTCTTGCTCTGGCAGGGGGATTGGACTAGATGATCTTTCAAGGTCCATTACAACCCTTAAGATTCTGTGACTCTGTGAAAGGGTTGTCAGGCATTGGAATGGGCTGCCCAGGGAGGTGCTGGAGTCACCATCCCCGGAGGTGTTTAAGAGACAGGTGGATGTTGCACTTAGGGAAATGGTCTACTAGTTGATAGGGACAAAGGCTAGACTCGATGATCTTAAAGGTCTCTTTCACCTGAAATGATTCTATGATTCTACGTGGTATCATGATTTCAGATTTTCTCCCACATCTGTATGTGGCCAAATCCTAGTTTGATTATTAGATATGATGTATGATTCTTTTTCTTCAACTTCAATCTATTTGTTTGTTTATTTGTTTTGTTTTTTTTAATTGAAATTCATTCCTTGAGTTAATTCTCCTACAGCCTCATCAAGTATCACCAAGAGGTTTGCAACTGGATCACTAATATGTGGTATGGAGGAAAGTGAAAGCAATCTGTATTAGTTTTAGGGCAGTTTCTCTTATTTTGTCTTCAACACTAAGAACCTGACTGTGTGTATCCCAAGATTGTTTAGGAGATGCTTCTGTTTTTGATGTGTACAAATATAAGTGTTGTTTAAGTATTTATTTCTTTCTCTTTCAGTTATTGTAATGGATGTATGTTAGATCCAGACTGTGGTCTCTGCTACAAATTGAATAAATCAAGTGTTATTGAGTCCTCATGCATTCCTGTTGATAAGGATTCTACAATGAAAGCAGCTTGGGGCAGGTATGTCACTTTTCAAGATTTGTCTGATCTTATCCTCTGCCAGTGGTGTATTTTATGTGACTGAGAATGCTTTTGCTTTTACATAAAATGTTACTCTTAGGATGTTCTGGAAGAAGAAAATAACTTGGCATTGTCAAAAATGAGCAATTACATTCTAAGAGGTGTTCTAAATAAAAGCCTTAACCCTAATATGTGCAGTCAGGTCAGTGTATTCTGGCACTTAGAAAGTATGGCAAAACTACAGTAGTAGTTACGAAAGTTACTTTTCCCTGATGTCTTCATTCGAAATGGTATCATCCCTAGGTACACACTTAAAGCCCTCTGAATTAATTTTCTTGTTAAATGGGTTTTTTTAAACCACACTTCTAATACTGGCTTACCAAAGAAACCAAGTTGCTCAGATGAATAATCTAAAATTAGAAAACTTGAGAAGTTCAAATTGGCAAAAGCATGTTTTATGGCAGCAGATTTCTGTGTTCCTGTGCTTAAAAGCAGTGTCATGTCGTACGTCATGCTTGGCACGTAAAGATGTGTGCATTCATAGGAAAGTGTCAATGCAACTGCAAAACATCTCACCTCTTTTTCGTAAGTAGCACTGAGATTCCCTGTGAAGTCACAGCAGCCTTCAAGTTATCTGAACTACTGACTGTTTTTAAGGAGTAGTGGCTTCATGAGTTGGAACAACATCCTGTAAAGGCTTTATCAGTAATAATTATTAGGGCTTGGATTAGAATTTAGAATTATTCAGTGCCCCAAGGGAATTCTATAATTACTGCTGATAAAATGTGTAATTAGAGCTGATAAAACCTCCTCGCTATAAATCATCTGTGACAGCCACATGCCATAAATACTTGGGAAATACACAAAGGTTTGTGTGGTTTGGGCTTTTTTGGGTTTGATTTGGTTTTTTTTTAACTTTTGTGTATATTTCTTGGAAGTTATAACCAAGTGCCTTAGTGGCAGTGAGTCATATTGGACAGAGGCTGGCAGGGATGAAAATAATCTACTAATTGTATAATCACTAGTTTAAAATCACTCTGGAATTGCCCTTTTTACAATTTCAGTATTATTAGAATGTTATACCGTCGTGGTTTAATCCCGGCCAGCAACCAAGCCCACAGAGGTGCCTGCTCACTCTCCCTCCCTGCCACAAGCAGGATGAGGGGAAGAAAATTGTAAGGGTGGAAGTGAGAAAAAATCTAACCTGAAACAAGAACAGCTTGTTCAATGTTCTGTGATGTGGGATATCCCTTGGGTCAGTTGGGGTCAGCTGTCCTGGCTGTGCCCCCTCCCAGCAACTTGTGCAGCTCCAGCCCATTCCCTGATGGGGCGGGGTGAACAGCAGAAAAAGACCTGATCCTATTGCAAGCACTGTACAGCAGTAAAACGTTGCTGAGTTATCAACACAGTTTCCAGCACAAATCCAAACTAGAGCCCCATCCTACCTACTGTGAAGAATATTAACTCTAACCCAGGTGAAACCAGCACAGTTGCCTAGTAGTTCTCTCCAGATGCAGAAGTGCGTATCTTATATTCTTTGTAATCCTAATTTAAAAACAATATAATAATTTTTTTGTGGCTATTACTGATTACAGTGATAAATAACTGAAATTATGGTTACTGCTTGTTCTGTAACTGTCTTCAGTGGTGCAGTATACAACATACCTTGCGTATTACCTAATATCCTGATGTGCTCTGTACTTGGACTCTCATATTTGCAAGGTAACGGATCTGTGTATTCCAAATCAACATTCATTTCATATATGCTGTAGTTTTAAGTTGCATGTCTGTAGTTAACAAAATCATGCTAACACATAAATGGAAACACAGATCTGTTACAAGTAGTTGATAGATAAAATCAAACTATTTATAACACAGTGATGTTATATAACATAGTAAACGTGGGCATCAATAATCTGTTTATATTCATGATTCACTCTCATGTAGCACTTGTTGCCATACAGCCTATTGAAGCAAATTAGATAGAAAAGAAGAAATACTTCCTTTCCATATTCCAAAATACAAAATATTTCCATGTTGTAAGGTCTGTGATATTCCATATCATAAGGACCTTGGTCAAAATCTTTCAAGAGAAAAGGAAGCCATTTTAAATTTGTTATGTTGGTAGCCACTACAGTGAAAGTCCTGCCTTAAGGCAGAAAACTGTACTGTTTTTTCTGCATACTGGTCCAGAGGGAAAACCCATAGATTTTGTGTTCCAAAAGTTCAAATTCACACACCCCTTCAGCTTTCCTTCCTCAAATCCTGAGTCTGCTTTACAGCAAAATTGGTCCCATAAAGCCATGGGTTTTCCTCTGCAACTGAGAAGATAGCTGCAACAAGAACAGCATAATTACATCCCTGGTTGCGTCTCAGAGCGTCAGGAGTTGTCTGTCTCCTTTTGGCAACACAGGGAGAAAAAGTACTTAAGCTCACAGCTCTGGTGAATCACAGCATCACAGAATCTTAAGGGTTGGAAGGGACCTCAAAAGATCATCTAGTCCAACCCCCTTGCCGGAGCAGGACCACCTAGAGTAGGTCACACAAGAACTCATCCAGGTGGATGAGTAAGGAATTTTTCCTTACATGATGAGTAAGGATGAGTAAGGAATTTTTCCTTACGTTTCTTCAGAACCTCTTATGTGAAGAAATTATGTCTGTGCTCTTTTTTGAAATTGCATCTGTTTCACTAAGTTGCTTTGTCACAGACAAACGCAGTTATTTTTAAAATGCATGGCATTTTTATGATCAAAACCTGATGTAACAATTTGAAAGATGATTTTGTGATTTGTGAGCATCTGATAACCATAATTATCACAAGCAACCTCTTTGTAACTCCTGTGTATTCTGGTGGCTTCATGCCATCCAGCATTGACTGAATGAGTTTTAATGGATTAAAATCTCCAGAGATACACTGGCCTTATATGACCAATTTATTCTGCCATTCATTTTGCTCAGGAGAGCAGGAAGACCTGAGCTATTTGTTTGGGGCTCATTGGGCCTCAATTTGCCTGCATGTTAGCAAAGCAGCAGCTCTGACTACTTTGCCTCATGCAAGAGGTTCAGAGAAATGGCTTCTGCTGGGCTCGGACTGACAGTGCCATGCGGAGTGTTTTGCTGCTGCTGTGATCACATTTTGTTTAAGATTTTCCTACTGGGAAGCTGGGAGCTCCAGCCATGGAGACGTGTCTACAGTCACATCACAGGTTATATGTGCAGCCAGACAGCTCTGCAGCCATCTTAACCTCAATGGTCCTGACATTCGCTCAGGGGCTTCTCTGTTTCTCATGTGTAACCTACCAATAAGGTGTGAGGTGCTTTGAGACACCAACAGAGAAAGCCTTGGCATATTTTTTTCAAGCTCTCTGCAGCCGTGCAAGCTGACAAAGAAAACCCTCCTGTTTATGGATTTATAGATTTGCACTGTTCTTCACAGTTGATCCCAAGGCACTTTGATAACACCGGCATAACAAGCAAGTTTTGACTGTTATCATAAAATACTGTACTGTATTTTTATTTGCAAGAAGTTTCCCCAGTGCCAGCCTGGTGTGCTAAACACTGCCTCTATGTTTATTGTTGATCATATTTATTCAGTTACAGTATGTTCTGAATTGAGAAGTTCTGGGGAGAGAGCAGAGATTTCAGTCTCCTGTGACTGCCAACAAGGTTGTTTATGTTGCTGTGGTTGTCATAGAAACCTGGGGAGACAATTAGAGTGTCCAAATGTTTTTGAAGAAGAAATATAGCATTTTGATTCTTTTGAATATAGGGAACTGTCTGTCCAGCAGTGACCCTGGAGGTGGAAGACCACATAAGAATAAATCTGACCAAGTCCAAGTCAGGACTTGAAGCAGCATAGGTAGTGCACAACAGGTACGCTTGTTAAATCATAAATATAAGACAAAGAATGGAGATTTAAAATAATTATTTAATCTGTTACATAAGCCTGCCTCTGGTATTGGAATAACAAGAGAGGAGCATCTTGCCCACAACATCAGCACGGTTACGTGCTTTTCTGCCCTTGGAGTTATTGAACCAGTTAACAAAACAACTGTTGACATGCACACCTTGCTGCCTCCAGCTCTGCCCAGAGACATGCAAAGGATAGTTTCAAGACAGGAAGCAAAAATATTCTTTAATTATTCATTTTGTAATAAAAGATGAAGAGCTGTGTCTTCTCTCACAGTGTGGTCTGAGGGTTTTTGTGTTCAGACTCGGTTCTCCAAGATTTAAAGAAGTTTTACATTTAGTAGTAGCACAGAAGGGCTTGCAGTTCTGCTCTCTTCATGAACATCGAATTATAGAATCCCCACAACGTTGATAAAAAGCATTGTCTCACTTTTACAGGTGAGGATGCTATGAGAAAGTTCCACTGTGAAGCTCAGGTGGCATCACAGAGGTCACATCCAGAGTCTATCTATCAGACAGGACTGAACGTGGAGGTGATTGCTTTCAATTCTGTGCTTTCAGAGCACAAACTGAAATGTAGTTTTTCCCCACAATTGCTATTACTCCCACAGTACTCTCGGAAACCTTGAAACTTCTCTCTGTGTAATTGCAGTAACTCTAAAGGCCAGCCAGGAATGCTCTAGAAGTAACTTTAAATTGCATTAATACTCTTACAGATGAAAGAATAACCACACAAGGAAAGGAGTTACTGGTAGTGCCTTGACATGATGTTAACCTTGACACAGGAATGTTATCAACTCTGCAGCAGTCCCTCAACTGTGAGCTAAAACACTCTCATGATTGAGTCCAAGCAACTCTCTCTCCACTCTGGAGAGAAAGATATTGATTTTATACAGTAAACAATTATGAAGAAATAATAACATTGTCTGCAGATCAGAGGCAAGCCTAGAAGCCATCCTGTCAACAAAATTAGCTGACAGTCCCCAAAGAAGTCTGATTGGGAACACCAATCTGTAAAGGGAGAGAAGCTGAGCGATTTTACTTTCTTCAACCATTCTTATTAACTTTGTTAGGGGCACGTCTCCCTGCCATTGGGAGTTAAATGCTTCATAGAGAATTCTGCTTTCATCGGTAGAAAGTAACATTCCTCACTCTTTCAGTGCAAAGGCAAGTACAAGAGCAGCTCTGCATTTGGGAAGCTATTCATTTTCCTCTCTCTGATGCTCTCCTGAGCTCCTTTCTTCCACATAAAATTAACAGCATGTTTGCAGAGGCTCAGCAATGCTGTTATGTGTCACTGTGTGCCTACTGCTCATATCCCTCAGTTTGCTGAGGAGTGTAACTGTACCTGAAAAACCTGTTCTGGAGAAAATTGGGTTTAAATTACCTGGACAATCTGAGGAAAAGGGTCAGGCAGTCATACTCTGGTTCCCAGCCTCAGGAGAGTTTCCACCACAAGAATGTGCTTAACAACCTTGGCATTTGCGCCTGGACGCTAACTAGATTCCAGTGGTTTAAAAAAAAAAAAAGAGTTCATTAGCTGGGTTCTCAGACAACAGCCTGGTTTATATCCAACAGGGGACATGTCAATGTTTATCACAGCCTCGGGAGTATTCAGGGGAGCTTTATGTTCATACAGTGCTGCCTGTTGCCTAAAGCATAGTGGATGAGACTGATCAAATGATTAGAATACTACTTCTTTGTAGCAATGTTACATTTTTCTAGAAACATCATATTCCTTTTGCTGCTTGTAAATAAAGACAAGCGTAAATAAGTTCATTACACTTGTTTTGCTAGTCACTGTCTTATAAAGATGCCTTTCTGATGCGACAAGTGCATTTGTAAAAGTTGCAGTGGCTGCTTTACTAATGCCAAAAAAAATATGTATGTATATGTATGTGTGTGTTCACACATTTAAACACTGAGGATCTATTTTCAGTATGTCATGGGGAACGGGTATACAGACCTTTCCTGTTAGCACAGAAAGGCTAGCACCAGAGCAGCCATCCAGAAATGAAGTATGCCTCTGTCTGCAGGTAAACATTGCTTGTTTTGTTTTGCATAAAGTATTGGTACAAGATTTTATTTCTGAAATGATGATTTAAAATTGTTTTACAAGGGCCTGCACTGAAAAGGTCTGCTCAATTCAGCAGCCATGAGAGGAGAAACTAGTTTTTTTCTTACTAAGTCTTCAGATCAATAAATGAAGATTGTACACAGAGTTGTGGCTCTCACATTTGCAAAGCAGAAAGGTATCAGAATGAGTAAATGATTCAGGAATGTAGCAGGATTTACAGAATATTTAGATCTGCGTGTACATTGGCAGCACTTGAAAAGCTGCAATTATAACCAGTAGCCTTAGAGAAATATCTTTCTGTACAACATGCAGAATGTTTAGTAAATTGCAATACTCATGACTTCAGTAGGAACTGGAACGTAGAATCCTTCCTCTCATCTCTGGGGTTGTTTAAGAAAGAAAACCAAAATATATGGAGTTTCAAATAGAGTTAAATTCCGATTATCTTCACCATTGCCAGTAAGCGTGGAAACCTGGAGTAGCCGAGTGACAGGACACAGTGCTGTTTGTCCTATTTGATTAGGTATGTGTCTTCAGCATAGTGATATCTGATATACATTACTGAGAGGTGCAAAAATAGAAACAAAAAAAAAAGATCTGAAACTGATCACAGTCTTTATCAGCCTAAACCCTAAGGCACAAGGTCTTTTCTGGGAGGAGGACATTAGTGTAATCACACACAGCCTAATGGTTGCATGTACTGGTGTCATTCTGGAGAGCTAGAGAGGTAGATGACAGACTTCAGGAATCTTGTATGCATGTTTTATTGCTATCTCTGCTAACTCATAAGAACGAATAGAAAGATAGAGTAATGCAGAATATTGTGTCCTCAATAGTAGATAAAGCTCGTGTTATTGGTGATATACGAGTAGGGAGCAAAATAAGTGTCATTTTAATGTTCTGATCCTTTCAGCCACTCTTCCTGTTTGAATCTGAGTTCATTTCGAAGGAAATTATTTCATGGTGGGCCTGATAACCTTAATAAGATCTCTTTAAACTTTTAAAAATATGGTAAAATCTATACATGTGCTTAAATAATTTAGAGTGGAAATTTGTTATAACTTCAGCAGAAGATTCAGTCTCTTTCTTTTTAGTGTTCATGACTGGGAATAAATTTTTATTATTTTATTTTTGACTGAATCTAATGTGTGAGCAATCAAGGTCCTTTGTATATTGTATCTGCATTTTTAGATCTAATATAATGAGCAGAGACACGTGGTAATCTCAACTGAAACTATTTACATTCCTTTAGGGTAATTACTTAGGAATTACTATTAATAGCTCTAACTCATTATATGTACTCAACCAGTGGCAAATTCTGGATGCTTGAAAGGAAGGACAAAATAGACTTCTAGTCAGGTCTGTGTGAAGTGAATGTATTCTGGCTCTGGAAACATTTAGTTTATATGCTGAAGACAAAATGTATTTGTTGGAGACCCCAGCACAAAATAGAATTTTAAAGCAGGACTATTCAGTTTGAAACATTTTTTCTATGTTTGTTCTCTCTCTGTTCATTTGTATTGCACTTTGCTGCTGAACACTGCTTCCAGATCTTAGGCTAAGTTACTATTTAAAAGGCATTCTGGTAGAGAATGATGAAGAGAGAGATGCGGACAGCTATTTGGGTTACTTACTGTAACGACTATTTCAGATGCTATAACACTGAGGTAACTGGAATAGAAGAGCACAAGTAGCCCTTGAGCTGAAACATTCCTAAATGCTGGTCTATGTGAGGAAAAAATGTGTTATTTACATGGAAAAAAAAAGTTTCAGTCAGTACTCTTCACCACTTAAAAGCTGTCCAAAGAAGAAGATGCTGTGGTGCTTAAAATTTAGATTTACATCCTGTTGAAAGAGCAAGCTTTCTGTTCATTGCAGTCTCATTCTCTGGTCAGCTGAGATGGACTAGAGGGAAAATAGCCATTTCCCATCTGAAAAGCATCTTTGTTTCTAGTTGGCAAAGGAGATAGATAGGAAACTGAAGGGGGAGAAAATGCCAGTGTGTATGAGAAGGCTGTCAGTCTGTTGTCAGTGTGCTGAAGTTAGTGGATAATTCCTACAGCTTTTCTCTGTCTCTCTTATCAAATGTACGTTGGAGAAGAGAGTAATTTGTTGCCCATAGGAGCCTGTTGATAATTAGCTTCTTCAGCTGCGCACCGTTTTAGGGACAGGTTGAAGGACATCCATGCCTTACCAGGGGAATTCTCCCAGGGCAGTGTCACAGCAGGGGCACAGCATGGCCCCAGTATGTTCCCTTGCTGCAGGAACCAGAGAGAAGAGCAGAGGAGGATGCTTCAGCAGGGAGCATGAGTGTGCAGGGAGCTACTGCTGGGAGAGGCGTGGGGATTTTCCCTTCTGCCTTGGGAGATAAAGCAAAAGGAGCCCACTTTTATTTGGGAGCATGCATGGGTTTTTTTTCTGACAGAGAAATATTTCCATTAATTGTTTTTCACATGTATTCAGTTATTGATTTGGATTTAAATAAAAATCCATGGTGGAAATTGTCTCAGCAGATTCTGAAATGTATGAACTAAATGGACATTTTCTCTGTGTTGTGGGCAGACAATATTTTTGAAAGATGCATATGATTGGTATTTTTATTGATAAAGAACATTCAGGGTCAAACTCAGCCCTCTGTACAGCAGCTTGTACCTTTACCAGCATTTCTAATCCAAATCTTACACACCTTTATTCCATAATAAGTAATTCTTCAGTAATCACATCATCTGATAGAGTAAAATCGTGATATCTTCCCTTCCTAGAAGGGTGAAGATTTTAGAGTATTTTTGTCTTTTTGAGGGAAAATTAACACATATCTGCATTACAACTGTTGAATAATTCAGTATGTTTGATGAGTTTAATTCATAGAAATTATTGTATGTGCTCTCTGCATGTGTGGTTCATTTCCTTGAGAACAGAGGCAGTAACATCAATCCCTCACTGGCACAAGATGAGCTGGAGTTATTGATTCATTTGATTTAAACTTGTGACCTCACTTCAACTCAGCTGTTTCCTGCTGGTAACTAGGAAATGGGCAGTCTTTTAGATGGCAGGTCGTACTTCTTAACAGCAACACTTTGGGCATTTCTTCTTGCTTATAGGATGTATAGACTTTTTTCCTGTAGCTTTCCACAGCTGTCATACCAGTTTTGCGTAGATGATAATGTGAGACGAGTTTGAGGTTCCGCGTGATTGTGTAGTTCTTCAGACCTGTGATTCAGATAATGTATGTTCCCATTTAGCATATTTTCTTGGCAAAATAACGTTTAAAAGCACTTATTTATGTAAAGTTCTTTTTAATTGACAGAGACCATAGAAAATAGATGATTACTTTGATTTCTGCTGAGTTCTTCTACTGCCAGATCCCATATTTCGAGTTTTGTGTAACAATGAAGACTTTGGTACCGAATGTTTATACAGATGATAAACTATAGATAGTATAACCACTTACAATTTTTGCGTTTTTCTTAGATTTGACACAGCTATTGCACCTGCATGCACAGATCAAAGCAGAGCAACGCTCTATGTTAAGTGCTCATTCTCATAAATCAGGCATGAAATAATATTCTTGGTAGAAGTTGTCTCAAAGTATTATTTAAATCTCCTTGGATCTTCATTTTTATTTATGGCATTAATGATTTCCATTGAATTTTAAGGCTGACAGTGGAGAAACCATTCTTTGGACAGCTCTGTTGGTTGATTTATTTCAGAGCTTCTCCAGTATAGCGTGTGTGTGGGCAGGGATGTGGTGTTTCTTTCCCTCTCTGAAGCACTGGTTTCTCTGAGCTTTATAGGGCGGAGCTATTGCCACCTGCTGGAATTGGGGAAAAGCTCCTTTGAAAAATACCCTTCTATCATTCAAAGTGATGAACACAAGATCTCAAATTTTTATTCTGGATAGATTTCAGCTGTAATGGCAGAAAGACAGTTTAAAATGTAATATTTGTGTCTGTTACAGAAATTGAATGCAACAGTACTTCAGAGGGAAAGTTATGTTGGTCAAAAGATTATTAATAGAACTATTAAAATGTAAATTTTCTATATGTGTCAATAACCAGAAATTAAACAGAGCAGGGAAACACTAAAAAAGATATGTTAATGCATGTAATATTGATCTATATTATAAATTTGCTGTCCTTATGGTTTTTTTGTCTTGGGTTCAACAAAAATTCAGAAACTTATATTTGTCTTCCCATACTTTCCTTTTGGTTTCAGTGGAAAATTTAAGTACTTTGTTCTCCCTTCACTTCCTAGCAAACTATGTGGTTAATTGTGATATTAAGGTTTTAACAGCTCTATGGAAAATCACTTCCATGCAGCAATGGTTTGGCAGGCTCTGTAAGGTGGAGAGACTGCTGTGTGCTATAACCAGTAAATGAACTAGCTTTAAAATCCCAGCAGCAAGCCTGCAGCAGCAGACTCTGAGCTGGGCTGCCCGCCGGGTGCTCAGCTTGCAGGGCAGGCAGCCTTTCAGGGGCTTCAGGACTGGAACATGGCAAACAAGTTATTAAGATGATGAATTGGATCAGTAATGATCACCATTCAATGCTACATCTGGTAACTTGTTATAATTGTGTCAGCATGTTGCGTCTGTGTTTTGAGACTTGGATTTGAGTGGGATTTGCTTTGTTTTTCCAAATTGAACTATCAAATCTCACCATTCTCTACTAACATCATAAACCAGGTTTCAAGATGCAAATGTATTTTTTACAATACCTTGGTACATGTAAAACTTTGGAGTAATTAAAAGCAATCTTTTTTTTATGTTTGTTTATTGTTTTCTGGTGTGTTCAGAAGCATTCAGAAAATCAAGATTGTAACACTGAAATAGAACTTCATTTAATCCAGTGAATACTTCTGCTAAGTTACCTTCATGCTGAGTTACAACACCCACCTTGCTTTCTTTGTCTTTGGCGTTTTTTGACGGTAGGGTTTGAATTACTTTTGGTAATGATAACTCAAGTGATGCATTTGAGATGACATTCCTTTGACAATACTAGTGATACATAGTGACTAGAACAAACATCAATAAAGGTTGCTTGTAAGTGCAAGTAAGAATAAGAAGTCTGGATACAGTTTGTTTTACTCACCTTCAGATGTCTAGCATTTTGACCTCGAGCTGTCTTCTAGTTCATTGACTGATGGAGTAAAAGATGCTGTTCTTAGTTGTTCCTTATTTGCAGCCGGTCTTTGCCTGTGTTTTTTAGGATACACTTAGTCACATCAGCCCAGCAATTGTTGCATGCTGTTCTGCTGATACTACTTCAATTAAAATACTGATACTTGTTCTTATTGAGCCCTATGCTCTGCCCTTTCCACCAGTGTTCACAGAGGCAATTTATCTTCACATACCATAGGAAAGAGTTGTCTCCTGAGAGGATTCATGCTTCTACAGTGAATAGGCAGATGGCTGCTTTTTCTGTTGCAATCAAACAAACTTTAGAAATGCTAATTATTAAGCAAATCAAATGTAAAATCAGGTGAAAAAACAAATAAGATCAAACATTAGGTAGAGATTTATTTTATAGTAAACTTGCCTGAAATTCTGAAATGTTGCTCTAGGCATCATAATCTTCAGCCCAATTTGTTTCACTAATTTAATTGTTAAGTGTTCATGCTGCTAGGAGATACAATCAAAAACCCTGAATGCTTTTAGATCTGGAAACAGAATCTACAGATTATTTAATTTGATTACCACAGTCCTGTCAGTAATTTGTTTGGAGCCTGGTGCTCCATCAATAAGCTCTCAAACATCTCGGCACAGGGGTGACCCAGAACTTGCACACAAAAACATTGGGAGCAGCAGAAATGCTCCAATCCAGGGAAAGACCAGCAGTGCTGAGGTACAGAGCAGGGTTTGCTCACAACTAAAATACTTAATATACTGGTCTGTCACAGATGCCAATCTGTTGTTAACAAAAATTACCCAAGTTCTACATTTATGAGCATTTTTGTCCTGAAAGTACTGGACCAAATCTGTCTGATTTTCAGTGGGAAGCATCATGCAGCACAGGTTAGGTCCGTGAGTCCCCCCAAGGTTACCTTTGAATTAGTGCTTACCACAGATCCCTCAAAGGTTTGTGTCTCCAAGAAATGGCCAAATCATCGATGAGCACTCCTTCCTTTCAGAGAAATAATCTGGCCCAGCAATGACTCGATGAAGGCACGGGTATGTATGCATGCTCATTGGTGAAGCTGGTTGTTCCAAAAAGGAACTATTTCTGTGGAACCAAACTACTCTAAACAAACTTCGAAGCACATTTGAGGGTCACAGGTGGTCCATGAATCTTTCTCAACCCCAATGGCTGCCAGGAGGGAAATAATAACTCGTTCTGTTTCCAGAATGCTACCTTTTTGCTACCTTTTTGCTGGTTGTCATGCAGACATAGCTCTGTTTTGATGGTGTTTAAGATTTAGGAAATGGCATCTGTTTCACAAACAGCTAAATATTCCCAGATGCCATTTCTTGCAAGGGCTTTCCTGTAGCATTTAACCAATTACAATGTTTCTGTATCAGAATTGGGACCAAACTAAATATTTTTCTGTCTCTTATTGGATCTTGCTTTTTGTGAGGATTAGCCTAGACATCTGTAAATGCAGCACTGGAATCTAGGAGGTTTCATGACGTGCTGATGGCACTCTACTGGAGCCCACCTCTGTGTATATAAAGGGATTCTATGATTGTATGATTCTCATGCACATCAGTAGTTTGGAAGCTGCAAGAAATGATAAAATCTGTCAAAACAAAAGAACAAAAAACCAAAAGTTAAACAAAATTTCACAATGAAGCAGCAGGCATAACCTCTTGTAGATGCACAGGATATACCTGTCACTGAAAGCAACAAACTTGAGGTTTATATGCATGCTAAGAATATTTCAATGAGGACTCTCTGATACTTTAGTGCTTGTGAAATCCTGTGTGGTTATTTTCATTGTTTTGAGATCAGGATTTGTATTCTCCAAATGAAAATGCAGGAAAAATTACCGAAAGTCTTGGTCTTTAAATATATTCTTGTGTCTTCTCATCAAAACAGCAGGTGTAAGCTTTATGTCTCTTTTAATGTTACCTGCTGTCACTTTAACCTTATGACATACGCTTCCAGTGAAGCTTTCTCCAGTGTTTTCCAGAAATATTTTCTGCAACTAAGTATCAACATATCAAGCTAATAAGTGAGTCATACTTTAAGTTGAGAAAAGCTTTTCAGAATATGTATTTTTAAAAACCCTGTCTTTACAAAAACCATATCTTTGAACTATTTATTCATTTTCATATGATAAATATGGTAAATGTTTTACCCTATATATATAAAAATAAGCATAAATATATATATTTACCATATATATGATAATTTTTTCATATGTATTTGATTCTGCATCTTAGAACCATCGCTTGCTGCTGTCAGTACCACTGAACTTTACATTTTCAAACCTTAAAATAGTACATATACATAATAAGCCCATTCTTGTCATAGCTTCCTAACTTGAGAATACCACATCTTGTTTTTACAGCTATGATTTCAACCTATGAACCCCTTCCCTGGGTGTTAACCAACTCGTCTTCTGCCTGTTGTTTGTTGAGTATAGTCTTAGACTTTGATACAAATAGACATAGAATCATAGAATGGCAGGGTTGGAGGGGACCTTTAGAGATCATCTAGTCCAACCCCCCTGCTAAAGCAGCTCCACCTAGATCAGGTCACACAGGAACGTGTTCCATGCACTCAATTTCTGCAGTAATAAATTTAGATATTTGAGGGTTTTATTTTAGTTACTTTTAGAAGATGCTCTTTTTCTTGAAATATATTAGTATTATAAATAATCCCTTTTTAGAAAACAGTGCAAAAAGATCTTTTTAAACAAAAACAAACAAAAAACTTTGTTATTTTTCTTTTGTCTCTTTCTCTGTTGAAAATTGGAGCAGTTTTAAAGTTTTTCACTAAAAAGAGGAATAAATAGGCCATATTCCTTCTTTTTTTTTCCTCAGCTAAACAGCTAATATTGTACCTAAAACTGTCCAATGTTAAAAGAAACACAAAATAGCATATTTTGTAAGCGTGACCTATTGTCTAATGATTAGTCAAAGTGATTGTAAGTAGGAACGCGTGAAAGACAGTGATATTTAGCTAAGATGCTTATGCTCAAAACTAATTAAGATTTTGCATTTTGATCAGGTTTTAATTTGAATCCTACCCATTAAAATTCTGTAGGTATGACTGCTAGTTAAGTGAACAAATTATTATTTTTCATAGCTGTGTGACCTCTCAGAAATTTATGCATTACTAATATAATATTTGAGTGATTTATTATTTGGTCATGATTATGAAATCACACAATTTAATTATTGCTAGTTAATTTTAATTTGTACTGGGGTAAACCAAATGTGTCCAGTCAGGATCAGAATTCGGGCTAGGATAGGGCACTCTGTGGAGCAGAGAGACTTCAAATGATTCCTAACACTTTTACTACTATCTAATACTTTGAAAGAGTAGGAAAAGCTTGGGAAGAAAATCTGTGTATAGTGTGATTAAGGTAATTGTATGTCCTATTACAAAAACCAGAAGCTCATTTCTGCTCCCAGGTTTTTAGTGTGCTGTAGCTGAGACTGGTGTAGACTGTGAAATCTCATGTGGTTGGGCTTTAACACTAGATATAAGCATTATTCTGCCTTTTCCTGTTTTGAGTTTATTTCTTAGGGTAAGGAGAGTGTGAAAGATGATGAGAGAAGCTTGTCAGACAGTATTGTGTTAGTAGCAGAGATTTGTCTCTCTCTTCCTGGTAGATATATTTTGTCTCGAAGCTTGAAACACTTGTGGTGTGACAGCAGAGTAGAAAACTAGTCAATGGTCTGGAAGTGGCCAAAGGACTTGGAAGGCAAGCAGCATGGCTTGTAGGCAACCAGCACAAGATAAAAGAAGTCTAATGCAGCAGCAAACTTTGAGAGTACAGGATTAGGATACAGCTATATGTAGGAGAACATTCAGTCCAGAAACAGACACAAAACAGTATCTTTCACTGGGGGATTAGAGTTACCACACAAAAGCAGTTTGCTCAGACTCACAGCTGATCAATGTTTTAACTGGCACTGACAGCTCAACTTTTTCATTTGGTAAGAGACACAGAAACTATGTTGTGTGGTTACAAAGATATTGAAACATCTAGAATGGGAAACAGTTAAGAACCTGTTTCATGGGATTGATATTTGGGAACTGTCATAGGGAAAAATTGCTTTTACTAGTTGCTTTAGTAGTCTATTGCTCTATCTATTCAGATTGAATAACAGCTCTAGCTCTCTAATTAATGGACAAATTCAGATGCAGTTGCAAATCTGAAATTTCTCAACTTGGGGAAATGCAGGTGTTTGAATTCAAACTCTCTGAAGATTTTTAGCTAAATAAATAATTATGTAAAAATTAAAGTTATATTCATCTATGATCAAGTGTCCAGGAATAGAGGTAAATCAGAACAGCATAGTTTCATGCAGGTATACATTCTGACATGACTGAGAATTATAGAATCATAGAGTCATTCAGATTGGAAAAGACCTTTAAGATCATCGAGTCCAACTGTTAATCCAGCACTGCCATGTCACCACTGAATCATGTTCCTAAGCACCACATCTACATATCTTTTGAATACTTCCAGGAACCACTCAAACACTTTATTGGGCAGCCTGTTCTAGTGCTTGACAACCCTTTCAAGTGAAGAAATATTTCCTAGTGTGATTTGAGGCCATTTCTTCTCATCCAGTCACTTGTTTCTTGGGAGAAGTGGCTGACCTCACTTCACTGCAACCTCCATTCGAGTGTTTGCAGAGAGTGATTGTGTCTCCCCTCAGCTTCCTTTTCTCCAGGCTGAACATCCCCAGTTCCCTCAGCTGCTCCTCATCAGACGTGTGCTCCAGAACCTTCACCAGCTTTGTTGCCCTTTTCTGGACACACTCCAGCACCTCAGTGTCCCTCTTGTAGTGAGGGGCCCAAAACTGAACACAGCACTTGAGGCACAGCCTCACCAGTGCCGAGTACAGGGAAATGATCAGTTCCCTGATCCTGCTGGCCACATTATTTCTGATACAAGCCAGGATGCCATTGGCCTTCTTGACCACCTGGGCACACTGTTGGCTCATGCTCAAGCAGCTGTTGACCAACATCCCATCCTCAGCTCCTTTTCCTCTGGGCAGCTTTCCAGCCTCTCTGCTTCAAGCCTGTAGTGTCGCATGGGGTTGTTGTGGCCCAGGTGCAGGACTCGTCACTGATGTAGAGGTTGAACCTTATACAGTTGGTCTCAGCTTGTTGCTCCAGCCTGTCCAGATCCCTCTGTAGAGCCTTCCTGACCTCACTCATGTCCAACTTGATGTCATCTGCAAACTTACTGAGGGTGCATTTGATCCCCTTGTCCAGATCATCAGTAAAGATATTAAATAGAACAGGCCCCGATACCAGGCCCTGGTGAATACCACTGGTGACTGCTCACCAACTGGATTTAGCTCCTTTCACCACCACTCTCTGTGCCCAACCATCTAGCCATTATTTTACCCAGTGAGAGTAGACCCATCCAAGCATGACAGAAGGCAGTTAAGTCTTAGATAGAGATATTTCTATAAAGTAATTATTTCAGTAAGATCTTCTGCTTGAGTAAATGGAGTATTAAGTAATGTTTTAATTTAATAGGGTGTATCAGCCATAGTGAAGTATTCCTTGTGATAGATTTGAGGATATTTTAGCAGTCTGTAGAGTCTCCGTTGCTTTTGTAAGAAACACGATAAAAGCAGCATCATCAGAAGGTAACGGTCAGTGAGGGAAAAGATGCTCCATGCGACTAACTGTCAGTTATTTCTATATGTGTTATGTGCTACCTCCAAGAAGATCTGTGAGAAATACTGATTTAAATGTAAAACCTCACTAGAATTTCAGTTCTTTAGCCTACAGCATTCAGTAAAGAAATCATCTCTAAACTCTTTGGCTCTGTAACGGGCAAAGTAACTGAGCGTCTAGGTTTGTTTGAGTTTTGGTTTTTTTTAAAAATTATCTTTTAATTTTCTTAGATGCAGAGTACAAAGTGCCAGTTATTAGCTTGAGGAAAGAACAATTTTCTTGTTGGCGTACTAGGCTACTAGGCCTAGTAGCTGCTGCTAAACTTACCTTGGCATTGAGAGCATGGCAGAGAGAAAAGAACTGGCTTTTTATCTTTATTTTAGGATTTTAAAAAATACTTTGGACGGTGGCAATTACTGTAGCTTGTATCTATTAAAGTGTCCTGGTTTCTGTTCCTTATGCAGAATATCATCCAGAGCTCTATAGGTATAATGGAGAGATCCTATAGCAGGGAGTCTCAGCGTGGTAAATAACTATTTTTCAGTCTTCTGCTGAGATGCAGTTTGCTTTCTTGCTGTGAACTAAACTATTTTTGCAAGTTTTGAAGTGCATGCTAATATTTTAAAAACTCTTTGCCAGTTACAGCAAAAGGCTTCAATGAATGTCCCAAAATGCTGCTGGTATTTTTATGTAATGAAGGTTAAGCAATGTCTAGCTGAATATCATGAAATTTTATGGGTGCATTTTTTCAAGGATGCATCTGTTTGTTCTTTTCTGTTTTTTTTCAATTGCTGTCATCTGGTGTAAGAAGCTTTATCTGCATATTTTCAGCAACATCTGGTTTAACGGATGAATTATTTCTCCATATGAACTACAAAGGCAAAGCCTTAGATGCAAACTTTTCCAGGGAGGCGTGGAGCTACAGTGCATCTTCTCAGTGGAACAGAAGCCGGTAGCTAGGGAACTGAGAGAAAGCTTAGGAAGTATTGATTCAGACATTATTTGGGTTTAAATTAATCTTTTCGCTTTGAGAAAAAACGTTATGCTTTGCTCGATACTTCAGGTAGAATTTTGCTGTGTGTGTATATAAAAATTAAGCACTGAAAAGAGCAGCAATTTTTCTTTAAATCAGAATATACTCCTTTATAGTCAAACCATAACTTACAGTTTCACTGGTTTCTGTGGGCTGTGCTAATGTAATTATTTTCAATGTATATAGGTGGATTACAGAGGCCATTGATAGACAGGATTGATAGTTCTCCTTAGTTAAGTGTCTGACAACCATGAAATTATTACACAGTTAAATGTAGTACCTCGCTAAGTTCTGTCCGTTAAGTAATTTGAAGATAGTTGGGGTTCCGTTAAGACAACATTATCTTCGGGGAAAAAAAGAGGGGCTCGAAGTTGTGAGAACTAACCCAAATGTTGAGGCCTAAATTCTTCCACAGGATGAGTAATTGCTTGTGGATAAATAATCTTAGTTGTTCCCAAGCATTTTCCACAAAAAGCTTTCTCAGTCCAACAATCATCTACTGTAAAATATGTCTGTTTGGTCCTCTGTCTTTTGCATGACAAGGCTTCAGGTGAAAAGGTGAGTTCAGTTGCATTGGCACAATATAAAAGTCAACACTCTTACACAGGGGACTTTCAACATCTCTCTAAATGACATTTTAAAAAAATTAATATATTTGTATTACACTGGAGACGAAGTTGGTAAGTTGTAGATTGTCATCATCTTGATAACCCAGACACAAAAGTCTGGCATAAGAGCAGTCCTTAAGTAATTTTACTCCTGCAAGAACAAAGATATGGAGGATTAGTGACACTGTGTATTAGGTCTAAAATCTTTCTCTACCATCAGCACCTGATATTAAAGTTTTATCTCGTAGCACAATATGCACTTTTGAAATATGCCTGTTCTAACAAGCATTTTAAGGAGATGAATGATCACATTAGTGCTTTTCTTTAGAAGTAATTTATTTCCTTAGCCTAGTTTGATTTGAATTTTGACCTTTTAAGACTTTTGATCTAAATCCATTTAAGATGCTTCTGAAGGGCTTAAAAGACAATGAGAAGTCAGCAGCTTTCATATTAAAAATGTATCAACTGTTCAGAATTAAACATTTAATTCCCACAAAAGCCATATCTTTAGGGCTACACAGACCTCACTCTAAAGCAAAGCAAGAATTAATGGAAATTTGAGAAGAAAAAACATAGTCTTGTGCTGTGCTCACTTGCCTTTGCTATGTGCTGCCTAGCCATTTCTCTATGTGTGCTTTTCAATGTTGTGCTTGAGAATTATTCTACAGCCAAATTGGCTCAAGTATTAGTGAAATTTGGATTAGTTCTCAAGGAAATAGTCTTATCCTATTTCATACTCTTGTTGCATGCAATAACATTTTAGACCACCCACAGAAGCTCTTCTTCCCTTTCTTTTATGTGCTGTATAAAGGTAATTTAAGGAGGTGGGGAGCAAAGCTTTAGATCTTCTGAACTACAGACAATATCTAATAAAGAATGGGTTCTGTGATTATGAAGCCAGGCTTATAAACCCCATAATTTAGAAATCTACTGCTGTTCCAATTTATTTCCAGTCAGTAGAATTGTTTGCATCGGTTGTTGAAAGGTCAGGCTTTCACTAATTAGAACAGATGTGCATCTCCAATTATCTGCAGAAAATACATAAGGAAAGAAATGCACCATGAAGATTTTCAGTGTAGCACTACAGTGTTTTCACTGTGGTGGTCATTTCAGAGGAAATGGTGTGGTGTGTCTTCACTGTTTCTACTGTAGGACTGTTACCCAGCATATTGGTATTTGCAAACTCTTTGCACTGATATTTTACTGTGTCATTTCACTTCTAAGCCATTTAAAGAGCATTTTCCTCTGTGCACTTCAGCTTGTGAAGTGATGGGTAGCTGGCTCATCTGCTTCCCATCATGGATGCTCCCTTCCTGCAGGACAGAATTTTATCTGACAGTGCATTACACAGTGATTATTAATATATTCATCATCAAAATAACAGAAATAACAGTATAGCAAATAGAATTAGCTTGGACAAATCCACAGCCTTGAAGGACTATTGTTTTTAAATGTACAAAGCACTGCAGGACACCAGCAAATACAGTTATATTTGCTTTTACTCTGTGTACCATGCTGGTTTGCTACTGAAGGATAAGCAAAGGACAGATTGTTACTGCAAAGTTTCTGCTAAATCTAGTCTCAAGTAGTATTTTTCCTGTTTCAATGCACTGAATCTAGTTTCTTGTAAAGAAACTTCTCTCAGTTATGGGTAGTCAGTGGAGAATAGATGAGTGCCTTCAGCCATAGGAGGCTTTGGAGACATCTGTTTTTCCCTTGTATCATTTGTGTTCCACTCTGTCAAAAGTAGGACACATCTGGGGAAAGATGGTAGAGGAAGGTAACATCCAGACCTCCCGGCCTCTGTCTATGTGAATCGGCAGGTTGGTTTGTGCTGATGGAGATGGATGTGAGTTAATAAACCAAGTACATCTTTTTTGGCAGTAATAATTGAGAGAAAGCATGAGGCTTCTCTCTGAGGAGCTGCAGATCTGGCTGGGCAGAATGGAGAAACCAATCTCAGCATCAAGATGTTTTAAAATGCTAATCAGCTTGTATTCATTACCAAACACCTGCAAATGAAATTAGAGTAACAGTGAAAGAAGCAAAAGTGATGTTGTTAAAATGGTGTGAAAATGAGTGGTCCTGTGGTCTGGGGTGGTACAGCTGCAGAGCCGGAGCAGGGTGGAGCTCAGCAGGAGGGTGCGTGGTAATTCGTCTTTCAAATACCATTTCCTTAATGTGTAAGGAACCTAGGGTTTATACACATAGATGGTGCTCCAGCACATTTCAGTCTTCTGTACGTCTTGTACCTGGACACAGCTCAAACCTGGCTCAACCCACACGTGGAGTGGTAGGGAAGCATCAGAGTGAACGCTAACAAGGACTGATCAGGATCTCACATCTGTAACATAGGAAGAGATGCTGAGCTGAGCTTTGAAAGAGCAAAGTGACAGAAGAAAGAATCTGAGGTGATTCTTAAAAGCAAGATGAAGAAGGAGCGAGGATGGCAGCTGTACTTTTGATTGACTTCTACAATTCTGCTTTTGGCTGAGAACAGGTGAAAAGTCTCTGTCATGGAAGCTACTGGTGTCTTAGGCTGATGGGTGGCTGGGCCAGGCAGCAGCTGAGGCTGTGAGCCTGTTGTGTCCCAGCATGAGAGACCTGTCTCTAAGAGGGATGTTCACGTGGCCTGTTTTCTATGTGTTTTGCACATCAAGACTGGAAGTGAATCGTGGGAAGGCTTTGCTGGTAGCACATCAAGGTCTTAGCATTCTGTGGGGAGCGCTGGCTCCTCTTCGTCAGGTGCTGCTCAAGTGTAGGTGGAACTGCAGATCTTACAGCTTACTGACATTAAGGCAGTGGTAGGGTTTGACTGGAGTTTCGGACGTTGGATTCACCTCTCTCATTCAAACGTGTTTGAACTTTGGTTTTCCAGCTGTCCTGAAACTAGGTTTGGAACTTCAGGGTGATATCCCACTTCAAATATTGTTCTGTTGGTACATCCATGCCAGCACAAGGAAGACTTCTGCCCCAGGAGTGGTGGTGGGTTGGCCATCAGTGTTTAGCATACTCCTGTTCAACCTGAGGCTGACTGCTCATTTCTTAACAGGAAACTTAAAGGAGACAAGTTTTGTGGGAATTTGCTTTTGAAAGTGAACTGCAATGGTGGTAGGTCCTCTGAAACATTTCAGGGTGTCTATTGCTCCACTGTCTCAACACTCATTACCCAAGTACCACCCCTTGCAGGCATCTTCATTCTGGTTTTTATACTGGCAGGAGAGGGTCATATCCTTCACATAAGCTCTCAGCTGATATGGAAATTGTAACTCAGACAGATGCTCAGCTCCCTGTGATTTCTTCTCTTCAAGTAAATAACATTGTTTGCATATGAAAAAGTGATATCTGTCTAAGTCTTCTCTTCCAAAAGTACCTGTTTCTGCAACTGCAGCAATTGATGTGATTGCAGCTGAAAAGTTTCTCTAGTTGCAGTTGTCACTTGTCCCTTTAAACAAATACTAATTTAAAAATAATTATAACAGAAAATAAAGTCACCAACACTCCTTTAAAATATATTATCATATTGCCAGTCAGATGGAAATACCTCATTTTATACCTGTTTGTCAAAATATATCACTTCCACACGGTCTTTGGAACAGAGACACTTTTCCTTTCAGTAGCTCAGGCACAATTTACCTCTGGTCTGATTCTTGTTTTTACTGTCTAATTAGAAAGGCTGCTGCCTTCTAAATTATTTCAGTGTAGAAAAAGCGTAAGTCTCTCTTCCTCATAACTTCACTTGACCTTGGCATACTCCATAGGCATTAATGATTACACCCAAAGCATGCAGCTGGATCATCAATGACGTAAGGACTAACTTCCATTTGACCTTAAATCCTTGCGAGCAGCATCTTTAGCTCAAAGTCCTTTTGCAGCAGCTCTTTCTGCGCTGTTGATATTCTGTGGTAATGGTGTTATTTGCTTTGGTATGATCATTTGCATAGTAAAGACAAATTATATGAATGAGATCTGTAGATATAAGGCAAGCATTTAAATTCAGGACTGTTTTGCTGATTGCTCTCCCAAAAAACAGGCTTGGGATAAAGCAGATTTCTGAATTTAAGACTTGGATCATAGACCTTGATAAATTAACAGAGATTAAGTTTTTTCATCTTAATTGTACGTTTGTCAGCTGTTCATAAGATGTTACCTGCCATGTTTATATTGAGGTGTCACATATTGCCCTGAAAATTGTTTAATTCAAAGGGGGTTTTGTATTTTTCAGGTGTTCAAATGAAACAGTATTCAAAAAAGAAGATTTGTTTTGGGCATACAACTTCTGCCCCACCCCATACTCCTGGACAGCACTTCTGGGCCTTATTTTGTACTTGGTTTTCTTTGCACCTGGTAAGCAAATATTTGTTTTCGCAGTTGTAAAATGCCAAATAGTGAGGCTACGTGTTAAATTTCCTTTTTGAGTTCAGTCATTAAACTGAGGTTGGTCTTTATTCCTAATTCTTAGGGATGGGTCCTATGCCCTGGACCGTCAATTCTGAGATTTACCCACTGTGGGCTAGAAGCACAGGCAATGCCTGCTCCTCTGGGGTCAACTGGGTGTTCAATGTTCTTGTGTCACTGACGTTCCTGCACACGGCTGAGTATCTGACCTACTATGGTAAGAAGCACTGTGCATCTGTGCATGCAGTACTACCATTGGCACATCGATTGCCTAGTGATTCTGAGTCAGTCTGTTGGTCTTGTTGTGAGATGTCAGCTGGGAAGGCAGTGTTCTCAACCCATCATGGTTTACTATATCCAGAGACTTGATATAACCTGTCTGGATCATAGGATTTGGTTCAACTTTCATAAAAAACATTTCCTTCTGTCCTTACCTGAGAACAGAGACAGTGGATTAAAACAGAGAAGATGGGAAAAAAAAACACCACACAGTTCTGACTTAGTGAAATATGCTGATTCCTACTTAAGGAGGCAGCATCTGCCAATTTCCAGTTTGTGTTGGCATCCAAGGCCAGCATCAGATGGTCCTTGCAGAAATAGCTGCATAAGATGCTACTGCCCCACTCCCGGCTGTCGTTGTTGGCCTGTCTGCTGGAGCCTGTGGAGTTTGTCAGATTACTGTCCAGCCACTCCAGTACAAGTCATTTAAACTACATTAAGCTGCTAAGGAGTTGCTATGACTTTCACATCCTTCTAGTACAGAGCCTTTCAGCTCTACTTGTCATTCCTTTGAATCTAGAAACACGGGGCAGGTTTGGTGGTACCTCCTCTGCCCACCAAGGTGAGGTGGGTGGTGGGGGAAACGAGCTCTTTCTCACTGCTAATTATCTTCACAGAGGGCTTTTAAATTATAATTAGATGTAGGAGTCACAAGCATTATTCTAATCCTGAGTAATTATTTTTGCTTAAATGTCTCTTTTTAGGGGTCTCTCTGAGTGTGTCCTTTGCTGTTAAGATAAACGATGAAAGTTCTCACCTTTCATAGCTGATTTGTTTAATTGATGTTTATTTTAACAGCAGAAGGACTTGCCTAGAAAAGATGTGTGTTATTTTCCATATGAAACAAAATTACTTTTGTTAATTTACTTGGTTGTGGAGCAATGCCATAAAGGGGCCTTTTCCCTCACCCACAGCCCTGCAGCCCCTCACTGTAGGGATGCTGCTCCAACCTTCGCTTTCACACTCTCCTTTGAAAGCCGCTGCCTGTTGCTCCTGGCCCTCCCTCTGCTTGGGAGCAGAGAAGGGATGGGCACGGCTGTAACCGACTGTTTTCTGTTGCAGGAGCCTTCTTCCTCTACGCAGGGTTTGCTGCCTTGGGCCTGGCGTTCATCTATGGCTGCCTTCCTGAGACTAAAGGGAAAAAACTAGAGGAAATCGAATCTCTGTTTGAAAGCAGACTATGTACATGTGGTATGTCAGATTCTGATGAAGGGAGGTATATCGAGTATATTCGGGTGAAGGGAAGTAATTACCATCTTTCTGACAATGATGCTTCTGATGTGGAATAATTTTCAGCTGCTGATGTATTTAATCATTTAAAAGCCTTCTGGGGGAAAAGCAGCTCTCTGATGACCTCACTGCCCTGCTTCTGGTCTGGTTCTCCTTTCTACTGTCTGGTTAAAAATGCCTTCATGTTCAAAAATGCTCCTTTTGGGAGAAAATTCAATATACCAGTGTTTTCTTGATAACTAAAAGCCATGGCTTCCAAAAGATTGAATTGAACAATTACGTGATTCATCAAGTGTGCATGACACTGCACCTCCCCAAGGTATTTAGTAGGGTACACGGGACCAAATGAATACCAAAGGCTGTCCCAGATGGTCAAGGATTGTCCTTGATCTTCAATACTGACAAAAGATAAAATAATAGAGTAGCTAATCAGAGAGTAGCCTCCATCTGCCAGACCCCTGTCCCATAGCAGCCTAGGATTAAGCCCTGCTGTATGACACGTCAGCTGCTCTATGGGTACCCATTTAAAAGGTTTAACTGATTAGGAAAATACAAATATCTGCTGTGTCTGTCAGAGGAAACATTTCCTGAATTTACCTGAAGAGGATTTCCATGTTGATTTCTTTGTGATACCAAGCAGAAAGCCATGCTCAGCTGAGTGGAGGCTCACTAGAGTGGCTTAGGTCTGGGTTACGCTGTGTTATGTAGCCACTGCTGCCCTCGAGTACACCCTACGGTCAAGAGTTGGTGTTTGTGAGAGAAACTGCCAAAATTAACTAACTACCTGCAGCAGTGAAACAGAGCTAGGCGTGTGGCTGCACCTGCAAAGGAGCTTGTATATGTTGCTGCGTACAATGTAGAGGCTTCAGGTAACTGGAAACAAAACAGTTTTTGTTTTCCTTTTTTGCATTCAAATGTTTGGGTTTGTGCCTAGTTTTGAACACAACATATCATGAGCTGAAAGCAAGAAAAGGAGGGGAGAGGTTTTGTGCTGTTAAATGCACAGTGGTCGTCCTTCTCTCGCCTTTTGCTGGTGAATAATTATGTTGCCTTCAGTTTATCTTCATATGTGCGGAGTAAATGAATCCCAGCACGTTTTTCCTTCAAATGTCCTACATCAACCAGTGTCTTTTGCTGGATCGAAAGAGAAATATGAGCAATAGGCAGAAGCCTACATCTCATATTAATTGCCTTACTAAAGCATTGCAAAAGTGTCAAGAAAATGCCAGGCGCAAAAATCAACTTGGCTGCCTTTAGCATGGTGATGAAAATGTGAATGGTATTTTATCCACCTGCCACGATTGCTTGCCTTGGCAAATTGAATTTTATGCAGCTACATAAAAATATTACGTTATTCTTTTTTTTTTTTCTTGCCCTGTCCTCGCTGCTTTAAGTCTTCAGAGATAGGAGTTTGAAAGCGTCTATAATTCAAACTCTTATCTTTGAAACATTTGCTTCATGAAAGAATGTAGAAAATCTCCTCTGGCTGTGGGCTGCTTCTCATTTCTTTGGTAAAAAAATACATTTACTTTTCATTGTGTAAAGATTAAAGAAGTTGTTGGTTTCGTTAGCTTTTACAAATTTGCTTTGTGGGCTCTCCTGGGGTTGAAAAATGTTTTGAATGTAGGATTACTGGACATTTGGTACTAAATTATTTTTATTGGATAACGTGAGGTTTTGTTGTTGTAAGGAAGTTTGATATCATGTTATCTGACCTTCTAGGGGAGGCATTCTCACTCCCCATCTATTGATGTTCAGCAATTGGGCGTATTTGGTGTTATTTTCTTTTTTACTTCATTAATCAAAGAAATTTTTGTTTGAAAGAACACATTTTGAACCAGCCTTCTGTGACTTGATTGGGGCTAAAAGGGGAAAGTATAAGAATCAGAGGGAATTTCAAACAACTCATTCCAAAGAGTGGCTCAGCCTTGAATATCTCCTTCCCGGTGAGAGGGATGGATTCTCATACCTTCCATCTCGCCCCGCTTTGAGGCGCACAATATTCTTGTGCTTGGAAGCACCAGCTGTTGAAAATACTCTGATCTCCAGACCTATGTGCAAATGCCTCTGCTGTACAATATCTCTTTTAGGCTGTGACCTCTTTGAAACCTTCACCGAAGGTGCAGTACCTGAAAGGAGAAAAAGGGATACTTGGTACACATTAGGACAAACTGATTTCTTCATGAAACTGAAAAATGTGTGTTTGAAGGCCCTTATTTCATAGAATCGTAGAATGGTAGGGTTGGAAGGGACCTTCAGAGATCATCTAGTCCAACCTCTCTGCCAAAGCAGGTTCACCTAGATCAGGTCACATAGGAACATGTCCAGACGGGTCTTGAAGACCTCCAAGGAAGGAAACTCCACAACCCCTCTGGGCAGCCTGTGCCAGGGCTCCCTCACCTGAACAGGAAAATATTTTTTTCTTATCTTTAAATGGAACTTTTTGTGTTGCAGCTTCATCCCATTACCCCTTGTCCTGTTGCTAGCTACTACAGAAAAATGTGATGCCCCAACCTCCTGACAACCCACCATTTAGATATTTGTAAATGTTAATAAGATCCCCCCTCAGGTGTGTAATGCCCAGCCTGTGCTTGTGGGGTTGATACTTTTCAGTGAGTATTTACTGGCTTTTGAGAACAGGGACTGTGGTTCTGATCCCCTCAAAAGCATAAGCCCACGCTCACCATTACCCCTCTGAAGGTTCCCTTACTTTTCGTTCAGGAGAGGGTGTTCCCCTCCCACGTTGGGGCCAACCTCGGGCTCAAGGCCACTGGTAGAGGAAACCTCTGCATTTATTTGGCATAACCAAAGCAATGTCACTGGAAAAATTGCTGTCACAAGATCAGCCTCTTCTGTTTTGCAGGCAGTGCTGGGGCATTTTAGCAGCAGCAACAGACCATCTCTCTCTGCCAGCCTTGTTTCACGGACATTCTCAGAAGTGGCTCTCAGTTATGTGCAGCGCTGGGCTCGTTTGCTCACACAGCAGTCTTACTGAAAGCACTTTTCTGAAGATTTGCATCCTGTACCTTCTTTCTCGAGGCAAAACGATTGAACACATAAATTTTATTCATCATTGAGGGTGCAAAACACATCTGCTTTCTTATTGCCACTCCCCTTTTCCCATCCACAGAGTTGGGTTTGAGTCTTCCTTTTAGGGTTGCTTTACACCAGGACAACATTCCATACCTTAAAAACACTAAACTTAGTACCAAGCATCATGTGTAATAAAAATGAGGTCAAATACTTGAAATTAGTCTTAGGCAGTTAGGGTTTTATTTTTAGATCTGTGAACATTTATAGTGTGTGAAGAAGATTAAATAAAGGTTTCTATTTTGCAAAGACTTTTTATATTTGTGCCTATTTTAAGTTGTAAGAGATTTTTGCTAAAGGTAGTAACATTCCAGGTAAAAGAATGAGGTGTAGCTGAATAATTTCTGATGACGGGATTTTAATTTATGAAGTAGCATCAATAGTATGTCTAAGCACAATCTTGTTTGATTGAAAGCTTTCTGCAGAAGATGTGAAATTGCTTCTTCACAAGGACTGCACGCTTCTTTCAGGTATTCTGTGCAGCAGGAGTGCTGGAGTGATACTGCTGGTAGAGTTGGGCGTATTGATTACACACAATGATTTGAGAGGTTTTAATTCTGGTTAATCGCCATGTTGAGATCTAACAGCAAGTATCAAAACAAGTCCTGATGCATTTTTAGTGGTTTAAAATTTAATTTACATAGAGGAGTTTGTTCACCATGTTGAAATTCGAAAGTGTGGAGGGGGGGGTTGAGACAATTTGCCACTCGTTACTCCCCCTTGTCACTCTGTTGATCAAAATAGTCCTTTAGCAAGAGAAACAAACCTGTTTTGAAAATACACATAGAAAGCCAGCAAAGCCGTGGGACTCGTGGAGGGCCGAAGTTACATCACTGCACATGCACCTTAGCTGGATTGTTCACATAGATGTCACTGCTTTGTGAGTTGCAGTGACAGCCTTGTCTGAAATTTGGGGACAAGAGAGGATACTTCTCAAGGATCATTGTTCCAATGACAACTTGTTTTTGCATGGGTTGGCAAATGCAGCATTTCGTTGGTGTAGGAATTAAGATTGAGAGAGGAGAAGAAAGAAATGATGTATGAGAAGCCTCACAAGAATGTTTCAGTAAAGATGGGTGGCTGGAGCCAAAAGAGCAGTCTCTGACTTGTCTCCTGTGTGTGAGAAGTCTCCTGTGTGGGAACACAGGACTGTGCTTGGTGCTGTGGATGGGAATGGGGGAGCTGGCAGACTGAGCAGGAGAAAGCACAAAAGTGCTCCTCTCCTGTGCCTGCGCAGGAGTGAGAAAGTGGGAACAGAGTTTGCAAAGCAAATACTTTTTTCGTTAGTGAAATCTTTTGCCCTTCTTAGTCACTCAGGTTGAGCACCATGGAGAAGCTCTGACTTTCAGGGGTTGCTATGGGCCCTGAGCAAGAACTTTCCCTTCAGCCAGGAGGGTATTGGCTGTTCCACAGGCACACAGTGGGCTGCTAAAAAGTAGTCCCTGTACTTCTCAGCTTTATGCCCAGCTTTCTACTTCGCAAGGTGAACACTCTTCTAACATGGTCTTGAAATTTCTACTTGTACCTGCCAAAAAGGCTTTGGTAGTTGAACGTCACTATGTGAGAAAGTGGCAGTCTTCACAGCACAGAGAGATCATGGGGTAGGAATCATGGCAGAAGAAACAGTCCTGCAAAGCACTTTAAAGAGTAAGATATTTGTGCACTTTTTCTGAGAGAGTCAAGCTAACCAAACCCATTCCTCTGCATTGGGAAGAAAATCGAGCTTTGTGTACCAGGCCAGAAGCAGATAATGCCACAATATGTGCTTTATGGCAAAATGTGTTTTTATTGCGGGTAACATATACAGCTTACATGTAGCTGCTGCCTATAAAGTGACTCAATTGTTCTCTGGATTTTAACAAGTCACATTTTTGTGCAAAACTCTTAGTGGTTTTCTATCGATCTTCATCGCCTTGTATACAGTACAGTTAAGCATAATCCACAAAGTGGTCTAGGTTGTGGCAGTGTTACAAATGTCAGCACAGTAAAATCTAGGTGAACATTGTTAAAGAAATGTTGTTTTTTGTGAAACTGGGGGTTAAAACTCCTTAAAGGCAACTATATATATAGATTTTAAAAAAAAAGAAAGGCAGTTCTTATCTATTTTGTGTATGTTTTCATATAGAGAATGAGTTTTTTATGTGCCAATAACCATCACTGTAGTGTTTTGTAAATGGGTGTTAATAGTGTTCCAGAGTTCTGTATATGAGAATAAACTTCAGCCACAATGACCTGTTAGTGTGAACCAGCGGCATGTTTTTAATCTCACCGACACCTCTCATCAGAGGTGCTGGCTCGCCGGCTTCAGTACAGCTCACTCACGCCAGGGGAAGTCTGACCAGCGCCAGGCCTCACGAATTACAGGCTTTGTCTGAATCCTGCTTTTTCACATTGTCCCTAGACAGAATGTTCCGTGTGAATGATCTGGCACGTGTAGTTAGACAGCCTCACCCCAGCTTCAGTTACGCTCCTCTGTTCTGTTGAGGTACAGTTTGTCAGAATTTGGTTTGGCCTTCCATCACATTTGTGTAAAGAAGGAGCGCTCCCATTAATTGTGAATATCCTCTGCCTGTTTCTAAAGGAAACACCAGTTTCTGAAGTGTTAAAATAAAGGCAAATCTTTCTTGCTGCCTTAAAAATTACCCAGACTTTGGAGAGGATTGAATGTATGACTGTCGTCGTGACTCCTGCAGGAGAAACTCCCCAGCCCCTTGGCAGGTGTGAGAGGAGATGGTTCTGTGGCGCTGGGGTGCGATGTTCCCACAGGTCCTGCCAGCCCTCTG
The DNA here is from genome assembly GCA_013401255.1 of Urocolius indicus. Taxonomy (NCBI): domain Eukaryota; kingdom Metazoa; phylum Chordata; class Aves; order Coliiformes; family Coliidae; genus Urocolius; species Urocolius indicus. The sequence goes on along the minus strand of WBNH01010839.1, from coordinate 178,694 downwards.
AGGCCCAGTGTCTGGGCAGTCTCCCCTATGACAGCCCAAGGGTTATTCATGGATATTCTCCATGTGCTCAGCGTCCTGCTCATCCAGGGCATGGCTGAGAAGGGGCACGAGTCACGGCTCCACTTTCCATCGTGAATCCACACCCTTGCAAAACCATCAACCCTATCTTTGTGACAAATTCTGTGTGGGGTATTGGAAACCAAACTGATAGTCATAACTCCATGTCGAATAATAGGTGCACGTGGTGCCATCCAGCATACTGTAATCCCTGGGTGTGTGTTATGGTAGTCAGTACAAAACAGGAGGTTGGCAAAACTAATTGTTGGGTTGTCCGAGTCATTTCTTTAACCGTGTCAAACATGTGCCATTTCCTTTTGCAACCAGCCAGGCCTATAATGTATGAATGTGTTGTACATTTTCTGAACCTTCAAGTGATGTAAAATTATTTAACTGACTTCTGATTGCTTTAATGACGTTTGGTCTTTACATAAAAATAAATATCTTCAAAGAATTGTCATTGCCAGAAGTGTAAATGAACAAAATAAAAGGTGAGATACTTAATAACAGAATCTTTCTCAAGGTTTCCTTGGTTTGGGTTGTCTTTGTGAGTTGCAAAATTGCATTTCTCAGCAAAAAGAGCTAAAATAACCTGTAAGCTTTGCCTGAAATAGGTGAATGGTAAAACTAACTTTGGTCTTAATATGACATCTTTCAGCTTCTAAGAGCATTTCTGTGATGATGGCGCACTGGACAAATGTCCCCTCCTTCCTGGAGGATTTGTTTGAAGAGCTGAATGTGCAGATACACAGACTGGTCCAATGTTCTCCCATGGGTTTTCAAAATCCCCTGCCCAAACACAGACCAGTCTTGTGATGGCAATTTTATACCTTCAGACTCAATTATTGGCTGGGGAAAGGGCAGAAGTTGCTGTTTTCTAACAGGGAAATGTTCTAACTCTGTGTGTTTTATTAAGGAAATCACTTAAACTGGTTTAATGATGAACAAAGAGCAGCAGAGCTGTGACCAAGCAGCGCTGGGGCTGCACCAGCTCCGCTTCCTGGCACGGCAGAGGGACCGAGGGGACATTGGCCTGGTTACCTCCCCCTACCACAGGTACCACAATCGAACCCTCGAGAGGTCCAGAGTTTCCTCTGACAGAGCCTTTAGATGCAGGATGCAGAGAGACCAGTGCAGCTGGTGGGGGGATGTGGCAGCAGGAGACTACTGGGCAAGCCCGGGTCAGGCAGCACTGATCTCCCGGAGGGGAGAGAGGAGCCATAATCATTGTGTGCTGACAGGTCACGCTTTTAGGATTCGGGCTGATAGTGCTTATAAAGGTGACAGGCAGCTGCACTTCAGATTACTTGTCACCAAAACCACATGGCAGCTTTGTGGGATAATGAAAAACTGGTGGCTCTGCTGTCACACACAGTTTTTTTGCTGTCTCCTGTTTCCCTCTGCTCCAGCTGCTATCACAAAACAATTACCGACAGATTGATTTCTACCATCTGCAGAACTGAGCTGCAGGCAGTAGCAGTGCCTGCTCCCAAATCTTTGTGAGAATTTTCAGGATCAGAACCACCCCCAGTCATCAAGACTTGGGTGATGCTGAATCTGAACCAAAGTCATCCATGCAAATGCTGCGTGGCACAAAGTACTTTTTTTTCCAAGGCTGCTACGGTTAGGAAGTAGATGGAGAAGTTGAAGGTGAGCTTAAAGGAAAAAAAGTCCTTTTTCTCTGATCTTGGTGGTCCCCTACTGAGTTGCTCTGAGCTGGTTGAAGAGACCTGGTGGTGATCATCCCCTGAGCTGGTGTCCCTCCTGCCACTCCTTGCCCACACAGAGCTTCTGCGTGAACGTGCTCAGGCTCTTCAGCTGCTGCATTTTCACTTCCAGCACATTCACTTGACCCAAAGAGATTAATGCATTCAATCCATCAAGCAACCAGCTGAAATCCAAGGGGTAATGGTCAGCGCATTTGCCATAGGCAGTTCTGGCAGTGTCCCTGGGAGGCTGGTCATTAACTGATCTGCAGGGCAGGTTTTCACTCGCTTGTTGAACTATCTGTGACCTACCAGTCCCCTTGTGTGTGTCTGTAATTAATGGAGAAGCTCTGCATAGAACTGAGATTTGAAAGCTTTTGCCCTTTGAGAGTTAACTGCAGAACTACCAGAAATATTTTCTGCATCTTGATTTTGATAGGGAAAAAAAAAAAAAGCAACAACTTCTGAGACCTCTGGAGGGAAATGGGGGTTGGTTTGGGTTTCAGGCAAGTAAGGCCTCTGCTTAACTAGCATGTTGTTCTGATTTGGGGCACCGCAATACCCTGTGATGCTGAAAAGCAGGGTGTTTTATATGGAGCAGTAAGGATGTATTATATGACGGAAGAAAAAGAAAGGCCATCAAAATCACCACACAGGAATAGGCATTTTATTGGAAGTAGAAAAGGGGACAGGGAAATAAAAAACTTCCAAGCAAGCCCTGTACTGGGGATTATTTTTCAGAAGATGATGTTGAGTACTGTACACACAAGGATGCAGGAGCTGAGCACAATGTAAGGACAGTAGAAGCTGCAGCACACTGGTGCTCATCCCCTGGGGGAACTCAGATGTGAGAAGGAAAAAATTAAGCCTCCTCTTCTTTCAGTGAAGTGGTGAACTACGTGCCCATTTCCCTTGGAAAGAGAGTTTATGCACTTGCTTAAATTTCATCAAAAGTGGTGAAATGGGGATGGAGAGATGGGGAAGATCTCTACCTGAAGGAGCAGTGAGGGTTTTGGGCCCCGTCAGGGAGGTGGTGGCAGATGCACAAGCAGTTTGAGGGCAGAGGGGGCCGGATTAGCTGAACTCCGGAATGAAGACAGTCTATGGAACTGAGACTGGATCAGGTTGCCGAGGAAACACGGGCAGAAAAAGCAAGGAGCAAATCCCTGGGAGGGGCTGGAGAAAGCAAGTAGGGCATAAGGTGTGGGGAAGGTTAGTGAGGTGAGAGAGTGGGAACACTGTGCCTCGGCCACACCACAGCCCAATAGCAGGGGACAGTGTCCAGCCATCTTGGGCAGAGGGAGGCAAAGGCAGAAGACGGGCACAGGGCTGAGGATGCAGCAGCTTCTGCGTGAGCACGTCAGCATAGATTGCCATGCCCAAGTCAGGAGCCAGTGTCACTTCCCAGAGCCAGTCCCTCTAGCCAACTGGGCCCTAAGTGGGAAGAGAGCCTGTGTCCTGGCAAGGATTGCTCATTGTCCCCCTCCTTCCTCTGTGCAGGCAGGAGGACAGGTAGTGGGCAGTGTCATCCTCTGGTGTACCAACCGCACTCAGTGCCTGTATTTGCTCCCTGCGGTGCCAACTCTGCAGAGAAATCAGTTTTCCTTATGATAAGCAGATTGAATGGTCTAAGTTGCTCTCTAAAAGCTTTTTTTTTCCCCAGAATTTCAGATATTCTCAGGCTTACTCTTCAGTTTTGGGGTTTTTTTTTTACATTTCCTGGGCACTAGACTGCAGTGTGTCCACTGCTTAATCTGTAAACACCTTCTAGAGAGAGAGAGAGACAATGACCTGGCTGCCGTGCCCAGCTCCCTCTCCCGGGCTGCCTTTGCCAGTTGCTAGGTGGTGACAAGGTCTAGGAGCAGGGTGAGCCCTGGGCATTGTGCCTCAGGCTGAGCCCTGCTCTGCCAACACCTCCTGGCCTTCTGATTCTTAACAGAACACCCTCACGCTTGAGGACATTGCACTGTGTTGTGTTAAAATAGACCAAATTGCTGCCTCTGGCGGCTTCTCTCAGAAGCCACCCCTGCAAAGCCCTTGTCATGCAAACCCAGTACAAAGCCTTGCAGAGAGCTCATTTACTTTAGTGGGAACATTTGCTTTTGTGTGTTTTGCCTGTGCTGGATGCAGGGAATTCAATATTCTTTCCAGGAAACATTGTCCTTTCTGAATCTGCTGTCTCCTAAAACCCTTCAAAAGCCAATTCACAGCTTCCACCTGGGAAATAATCACTTGTATGAAGACTTAAGCTGCTCATTTTCCACAATAATGATCCTTCACAGGAATGAAATAAAGGTTTCTAGAAAGTTGGTGGAGGCTCTTGGCATAATAATATCCATCAACAAACTGCCAGTTAATGAAACAAAACTTCTGTCAGTGCTTGCCCAGGAAACCTTGTCTTGGAGGTTGTTGTAATTAGAGCTGATTTTATAGGAAGGAGATTATCAGCTGCATATTAAAACTGCTTCTGATTGAAGCTTAAGGTAACATTTTCAGTCTTTCTTCCTCATCTGTATTTAGAAGCATTTGAGTGCCACAGTTAAAGCAACGCTCCAGGTTTTTGATTAATTACCAGCACCCTTTTGTCCTTTTCCCAGCAAAATCAATTTACAATGGATGCTTACCAAACCTGGTTAAAAACACCCTCGTTTCTGTGGCCTCCCCAGAGGTTTAGCACAAGGGTTAACATGGAGGAAAAAGGAGCATCTCTGCCTGTGGTATTGCCTCACAGAAAGCTGGTGGTGCCTGGGTGTGGGATGAGGTTAAAATATTGAAGGATTAATAACATCGGCTGCTGACATATCAGCTGAAGAAAGCATGAGTGGAGGCTGTCCTGAGAGACAGGGGATTCCCATTAAGCCAAGGGTCCCTTGGAGTGCAATAGCAGTAACATAAAAACCTTAAAATACTTCTCTGATGGCTACAAAGAGGATGCTGCCTTGTATATGGGTCCCACTCATTGTGAACAATAGGAGTATCTGCCTGAGCCTGAAGTTGCTTCACTGTAAACCAAAACAAAGTTTCAAAGTCCTGGCAACAGTGGTGCTCTCTCAGAACTCAGGAGCATGATCTGCATTGCAAGGTGAGGGCAGTTCCCCTCAGGCTGGGGCAGTTTTGCATCTGCCGGGCTAATAAACTTAACACATAGTGCTGGAGTGCTCAGCTGTAATGTGCTATTCATAGAATCACAGGATCCTTTAGGCCAGGAAGGACCTTTAAGATCATTGACTACAACCATTAACTCAGCACTGCCATGTGTGTCACTAACCCTCAGTCCCACATCTACATGTCTTTTCAGTACCTCCCGGGATGATGACTCAACCACTTCCCTGGGCAGCCTGTGCCAGTGCTTGACAACCCTTTTGGGGAAGACATTTTTTCCTAATATTCAATCTAAACCTCCGCCGGTGCAACTTAAGGCCATTTCCTCCTGTCCTGTCACTCATTACTTGGGAGAAGAGACTGACCCTCACTTCGCTACAGCCTCCTTTCAGGTAGTTGCAGAGAGCAATATGGTCTCTCGTCAGACTTGTGCTCCAGACCCTTCACCAGCTTCAGTGAACATCTCTGGACACACTCCAACACTTCAGTGTCTTTCTTGTAGTGAGGGGCCCAAAACTGAACACAGCCACTGGTGTGGCCTCACCAGTGCCAAGTACAGGGGGACAATCATTGTCCTGGTCCTGCTGGTCACACTATTTCTGATACAAGCCAGCATGCTGCTGGCTGTCTTGGCTAGCTGGGCACCTTCCTGGCATTCACTAACCTCTGCCACAGCGCCTGGCAGGAGCTGGAGCAGTGTTGGCTGTGAAGCCGGACACTCTGGCACTGCCCAAAGGCCCCGAGCACACAGCTGTGCCTGCAAACCACCTGCCATGGCTGGGCAGCCAGCACATCACTACTGCTGCTCACGTAAGTTATAGCTCCTGTGAAGATGAACATTGCAGTTTTGGCTAACAGAAATGACTAGGGAGCTCACTTGAACAACAAAGCGAGGCAACCTGAAAAAGAACCTTTGCTTCTGTCAGGCCGCAGGAAGTGGGCAGTGGATTGGCTAAATGATCATTACACACTTCGGAAGGCTGGTGGTGCAGACCACTTCCCACATACACAAGGCAGAGATAGAAAATACAGTGCTGTTTTGATTTGCATACAGAAAAGTCCACCAAAGTTTCTGAGACTGTTTAAAATGGCTCAGCCATCCACCTACAAACTGAGCAATGCAGACCTTATTTTAAAAGTGTCTCTCAGCTTTAAAAGGCAGCAGAAACCACAGCCACTAGTTTGGTGATGAGCCAGGGAGACAACAGTGATGGTTCTTATCAGAGCTGGGTGACACACGGCCCCTCATCCACAAAAGCTATTGTCAACCACACACACACACACACACACAGGCATATGGACATGTAAGTAGATGTCAGAGTGTCTCTCCCTCTCATCTTTACTAGGAACTTTCTTAGAAGGAAAGAATATCACCCAGAAACCACATTATCAGAAACATTTATTTGTGAGCTGTAGTTTCACACAAATACCGACATGAAGAGGAAACCATTCAGATTCCCAGGCTGCAGGCAAAACACAGAAACACTGAAAAGATTTGTCAGTATTAACAGCCAGAGAATGAATCAATGTATTTGCTATGGAAGGAAAAGTAAGATCTTTGTTTGTTTCTAAAAATTATGGATTCGTTCTTTTTGAGCTCCATTCTGTCCTACGTGTGCAGATGTACATCTTCTGTTGTCTCCCATTTTTGTATTTAGTACAAACATCTGGAAAAGGCTCTTTTGTTCTGTTAAAATGGATAGGAGTTAGCCAATACTTCTGAACTAAGAGCTACATCGAACATGCTTTGAAGGGAAACAATCTTTGCTTTTCTTTTGAGAGAAACAGAGTCCTGTGGAATCCTACAGAATGGTGGAGAAGCCAGTCTAATTCCTGAGGTCTATATTTACTAGGCTATTGCAAAATCCTATGTAAACGTCTGGATAACTACAGAAACCCATAGTTAGAGATGGCAGGAGGTGGACAGAGATCAACAGTTAATTTAAAGCAAACAAACAGCAAAAAAAACCTATTTTGTCTAACCAGGCTAGTTAAACCACAAAATATCAGTTAAATAACACCCAGTGAGAACAGGCCAAACCATCTCTGTCCCCTCCGTGCCTTTCTAGCAGTCACTGCTTCTCCCTCTCCCTCATGATATCGATGTAGCTCAGCACCTCTAGCGTCTTCCTGCCAACCAGGTTCAGGTACTCGGCCTCAGCGGTCACCGCGGCTTCGTGCCCCGCGGGGGTGGCGTGGGGCGGGCCGGCCACGGGGCTGCGGGCAGCGGGGCTGTGGGCTGTGGCGCTGCGGGCGGCGGGACGTGCGTGCCCACAGCTGCACACCAGCCCGAGGCCGCACTGGGTGCCCACGTCCACTCGCCTCACTTCTGGGACTGAGTGCTCCGTCTGCGACCAACCGTCCCGCCGGGTGCTGTGGGCACCGAGCTCGCTCGCTCGGGCGGGCGGGAACAGGCTGCCCTCAGCGAGGGCGAGGGGGCTTTTGTTTTCTTCCTCTGTGGCACGTAAAATAGAGTCTTTCTCCCGAGGACAGTTTGCTGCTTCTCTGGGCAAACTGCTGCCGGGCTGGAGAGAGAAGGTCCTGGTGTGAGAGGTCCGGAGGGGCTCTGTGCTTGCTGAGGCTGAGACAAGGTTGGCATCATCTGTCTTCGAGGACTGCTCATTCAGATGGTTCGTTCTGGCAGTCTCTTCCTCTTCAGACTGTTTGAACAGAACTATGTGAATGCAGCTGTTTAACTGGTCCAATAACTAAGGACTAAGTTAATGGCTAACTAATAACTAAGTTAATGGAATAACAGAAAAGCCACAGCTGTCTGGTTTCGTTTGGTTGTGGCGTTTTTCATTCTTTCTGTGGGTAAGGCAGACCTTCTCTCTCACTATATTCTTAGACTGTGGTATTTTTGCGTTCAGGACAGGCTGAAAACACAGTGTGTCAAATCCCACTACCTTACAGGTGTGCAACGTGAGGCAGCTGTGTATTAAGAAGAGTGCGGGAGTTTGCTTGGCATCCTCCCACAGTCCTCAGGGCCTGGTATTCTCACGAGTCCAGACCACAAGCCCACTAAACTACCTGGGAAAATTAACAGCTAATCGATCCTTGTCTTCCTCACACTTGAAGCTGCCTTGTACAAAACAAAACCATAAATAGGATTTCAGCAACATCCACCCTTGGATGGACTCAGGCATGCAGATACTGCTCGAATGAACCCCCCTGCTGGGGCAGCACTCACCGTGCCTGGGCTGGAGCTGAAACAGCTCTCTGTCTGCCTTGGAGAGTAACTGGGAGACTGGCTGCTGAGAGATGACTCCACGTCTGTCAAAACAAGATAAAAAGGAAAGTTACTCACCAGAAATTCTCAAAAGATCAATCTCTCAAGTACAGCATGTAGAATTAAACACTACTATTTCTGATGCAACTTCAAGATACTGTTTAACGAATAAAGTGTCAGTGAGGTCCGTCTAGTTCTTGGCAAACGCCAATTCTTCTCTCCTCAGGACACCACATCTTAACAGCTGTTGTGGCACGGCTGCCCCAAAGCTTCAGCAGCCTGCAGCAGCTGTAGGGCCGTGCTACCCGGAGGCAGAGGGACTCTGCAGAGCGGGGGCAGGCCTAGAACACAGCAGGTTCCCGGCACACGTTGGCTGCAGTGCCCGGTGGGTGCTTTGCTGCTGGAGGGCTTTGGGATATCTTCTGCTCTGAATCCCAGCCAACAGGCCTGACCCTTCAGCTCCTGAGGGAGCAAAAAGGGCCGCGGGGCCTCCCTCCGGACTCCCCTCGCTCTGTCCGCACACGGAGTGACCGCACGGCGTCTAGTGGAAGAGAACAAAGATTAGGAAGGACTGGAGCAGCAAAAGGGCACGTCAAACGCCCAGTGAAGGTAATAATTAATACAGAAAACATCTCCGGATTTTTTCAGTCAGCAGAGATCTGCAGGAATAGAGAGAATGAAAAGTACTGGCATTTACTTGGCCCTTTCACTGTAGGTTAACGTTAGGAAAATTGTGTTTAGACTCAAATTCCTGACCTCTCTCATGGATTCATTTTCTTTTTTAGCAGCTACCCCTACTTCCAGAGATGGCTTTTCAGTCTAGGGGACGACTTTGGAGGAAATGGGACAATGAAAAACATACATATAATATTCATCAGAGAGAAGTTAACCTGCATTTATCTCTTTAAGGGAAAACCAAATAAACACAGGTGGTTCTTAGTTACCTGGTAATGCTGGTCTTCTTCCTACAGTGCTGTGTGGATCAAAAGTACAAGCCCTCATCAAACGTTAACATCCTAAAACGACCAAAACACTTCTCCCTGGATTTCAGTGTAACCTTTTCAGTTTCACACGTAGAGAAAAATCTGATTTTTGTAATTAATAATGTGTAAATGATACTGACCCTTTTCCATCTCGTGAGGATTTGAACTCCTTCCTGACGTACACTCTTCCTCTTGTGCCGTTGTGAACTTTTAAAAATAACCAAGTGTTAATAGTGAGGGTTCATCTGGATCAGCACCTCAGGTAAAGTGAGGAACACTGGGTTTCTGTATTACATAAAGGAGTCAATGCACTGTACTGCAAACTGTTTTCAGAGGTAGAAAACCCCTGAGCAATGCTCTGTGGTACACAGGCAAAACATTTAAAAGGTTCTTTACATGTGTAGTGGCATAAAGCATCTTTGTAATAGGCAAATGTCCTGCATATTATCACAGAATCAGAACTCTTTTGGTTGGAAAAGATCATTGAGTCCAATTGTTCCCCCATCACTGCCATGGCCACCACTGACCTGTGTCCCCCAGCCCCATGGCTTAATGTCTGAGTGTTGCCTGCAGAGTCTAAGCCCGAGGGCCAATGGGTCAAAGTGTATTTCAGGCATCAGCCCAGATGTGAATGAAACCGGGGAAATGAGGGACCTGAAAGAGCTGTCAGTCTGAACCCCTTAACTACAAGCTGTTCCTTCTGGGCTCCTTATTTAAACTATGACCAAAAAAAAAAAAGAAACCACAAAAAAAAAACAAACCAACCCCAGCTTCCACAGAAGTTAATTCAGTGAAGCTAAATTCAGATTCTAACTGTTGTGGACATTCCTTCACCTCAAACAGTAGGTTTGACAAAAAATAAGTTACCTCTTCAAATGCAAAGAGCTGCTTCTGTGTCCAGGCTGGCTGTTTCACAGACTCCCTTTTGCTGAGGGATGCAAACACAGAGTTCTCTGGTAAGTGATATCTTGTCCTTTTTATTTTTTAAATTAAAGTCATTAGTGGCAACTTTTTTTTTTTTTGTCTGCAGTTTGTATTGTCTTCAGTAGCCACACAATGCTCCCCACTGTTGAGATCATTGAGCTTCTTTCTGAACCTGACACCTAACACCAAGAATCTGTTATTTCACAAAGCTTCACTTCTGTCGAAAAGCAAAATGTAATACAAGAGAGATAACAGATGCTGGTGCTGCTTTGTAAAATAGAGGATGCCGTAGATCAGTCTGTCCGATAAAACCATCTTTTGTAAAACATGGGGCATTCACATATGCTAACTTCCTCTGGGGAAGGAGGAAGTCAGTAAGGAAAGACAGAGTCTTTTAGAGAGCAAGTCTTCAGGGACTCAGAATTGTCCCATGACGCAGTTGTTCTCTGTACTTATTACAGGCAGATGAACAATGCACATGAGTTTATTCACATTATTCGCTACTGTTTTCACTGGGAAAACTTGGATCCTCAGTAATACTGTTTAAGATTTGTGCTCTTAGCAGGATTTCTCCAAATCAGCAGTGTCTCCACAGTTACCACTAGTTAACAGAGTGATAATGTCTATGCAACTCACCTTTTTTTTCTTGAATAGTTCTGCATATTATCCTTTAAATTAATCTGTTGGTGGTAAGCAAATGTCTCTAAAATAAAGAAGAAGTAAACCTTGATTTTAAACTACAGTAGCATAAATGCAATTTGAAAACAAATGCTTCTGTTAGCTTTTAAAAGAAATATTGTAAATAACTGGATTTAAGGTGAATTTACTGCATTCTGAAGATTCATGACATGGCTTTGATTAGGGCAGGCACATAGAATCATAGAGTGGTAGGGGTTGGAAGGGACCTTTAGAGATCATCTAAGTCCAACCCCCCTGTAGAACATGTCTGGTAATAAAAAACAGAGTCTTTAAAAGCAGAATAAACCCCAGAGTGTACGTCATTAAGGTATTGATACACACCAACTTTTTCAAGGTTTGCAGGTTTTTCTTTCCTGCCAAAGGGTATGAAGCAGTGTTGTCCCTCACAACAGTCCTGAAGGTGAGTGTTACGAAGTCCACTGGTTTTCTTGTAGCTTGCACTTGAAATGCTGTTACTTTCAACTAAAATTTGTTCTGGAGCAGTGAAAATGCCTTCAAGGTGTCTGTCTACAGAACATTTTACTCTGCTGCTTGCAGGATAAGCCTCTGTAGTATCATAAGGAACGTTTCTGTTGGTCATTTGATTTCTATCATTAGGATCAGTGTAAAAAATGGCAGTACTGCTTTGGTTAACGAAAGAATGACAATGCTCTGGGGAAGGATTAATATGGATTGGTTGGCTCTCATCTTCAAACAGTGCCAGAAAGGAACAATCACTTCCATCTTGGGGAGTTTTCAGTTCTGTAGTTTGTTTCACAACATCAAACAATGGTTCTTTTATTCCTTCACAGTTTTCTGAATTGTTAAGGGTCATTATCACTGGATTTTTCCTGGCAGGATTCATATAGTCTAGCCTGGGGGTGGGAGATGAGGTGGAGGGAGGGGGGAAAAGAAAAAAAAACAATACATAAGTAAGCAAAATACTAACTGCTGACACATCAAAATATCATAAAAATCTCAAAGACTTTGCTACTCATCACACTTCTCCTGTCTCTAAATGTATATTATTTTAACTGGAAAAAAATCCCCTGTCTTTTATTTCCACTTTATAGTAAGGTTAAGAGAGTTAAGGTTAAATAAGGGTTCTGTTTCATGATGTCTCCAAACATACTAAGACGTGGACTACTCCTGAGCAGGGAACTGTGATATATAACATCAGCCACAGTATGTCACTGCTGCTCCACCAGCTGACCAAAGAAGGGCACTTTAGGTGAAAAAAAAGGAAAAAGAAAGGGAGGGCAAAAGAGGAAGACAGCTTCTTCTGTTCATGAGAACAGTCTGTTCTTCCAGAGTAGAGTTTGCTCCTGTGCTGAATGCCCATGATAAGCTCTGTGTACTGCTTAATTCCCAGTCTCTTTAGCAAGTGACTTCCATTTGCACTTGCGGGCAGCAGTCCTAACTCGGCCCAGCGTTGTTCTGTCCCCCTGTCAGGAGGCAGTCAGGTATTTTGTTTTGCCCGTACCCCACTTCTGATAGCAGTGGCTTTGAAAGTGCTGGCATCATCAGCCTGAAAGCTGTAATGCTTTCACTTACTTGGCTCTTAATCTAACATTTTCACTGCTTTTTTTCTAGGCCTGATCTGCTGACTGACCTTTCAGAAAATCTGAGCAAAAGTTGAGAGGCTTCTGAAGCAGAGAGAACTGGCAAAGACATCCATTCAAAAAAATGCTCTTTCTTTAAAAAAACATTAAGCAATGATATCATTGGCACTTGAAAAATGAAATGTAGTACAAAAAACTCGTACTGGAGAAAAAAAAGAGTGTTTTGGTCAGCAAATATTTGGAACTATAGATAAAGATCCTAGAAAACTTAAATGAGGAAGTAATGTCCTCTACTTACAGAAACCTCTCCGACAGTTTTAAAAGGCTAAACATACTACAGTTAGTTTCTGAAGGAACTTGTATAGATCTACACGAGGAAGGTAAAACCATTTTGTGAGGCAGTTCTGAGGTTCCTTCTTCACTCCAGCTGAATGTTTTGTGGTGTTAAGTAGAAGTTAATGGTAGATGAGGAAATAAAACTTCTAAAATTTGTAGTTAATATTTAATGATCTCGAGGTGCCACAGCTTTCAGATGTATGCATATTGATTACATCAGTATGCCACAATTACACTAAACAATTGGATAAGATTGTCACATACAGCAAAAGAAACTCCCTTCCCTGGAGAACTGCCAGCTCTTCAGCTGTAAGAATTTATGGCTACAATGGATGAGGACAAAACAAGGACAGTACAAAGGAAACAGATTTGAAGAACAAATAGATTTGTACTTGGGGTCTAGAGGTTCACAGGGCAAGGACAAAGGCTGGACTCAATGATGTCAAAGGTCTCTTCCAGCTGAAATGATTCCATGATTCTATAACAGTTGGAAAGGAGATGTTAGTGAGCCATGAATGGACAGAGGACTGAGGGAGGTGCCACAAGCAGGCCTGAGGGCCTGTGGAGAAATGAAAGGGGAGATGTAGGAGAGAGAAGATTTTGTAGGGCTTTAATGTAAAGATATTCATCAGGAATTCGCCAAGATATACAGCAAGGGGAATCTTATCCTCAGTTTAGGCTTTGCTGGAGAAAGTGGGGAGAAGTTAGGAGAAGAAAGAAAGGGAAAGGTAAAGTGGCTAAGACTGGAAGCTGGTGTGCTCATCTAGTTATCTTGTGGTCAGGGAGCTTATCAGTCACTTGACTCCCAAAGTAAACAGGCTGTAGGTACTTCAGGAAGAGCAAAATAATACATGGCCTCTTTTATGGCTCAGTCCAGCCAAAGACAGAGACTGACAGGAGCTTTTAACCAGACAGCAGACTTAGAGAATAAAGAGTAAAGGAGGATTAGGCCTGTAAGACCTCTAGATACAAGACAAGAGCCCCTAGAAAGAAACTGAAATAAAAGGTTCAGTATAAATTATTCTGGCTCTAAATCCTCTGTGTTTAAAACTATTTTTAATCAGCACATAGAAAAAGAAATACAGTCTAGATTTCTAGCCATTCTTTTAGAAACAAAAGGTGTCTTTCCATAAAAGCATTCTTGAACCAATTCTTTTTAAAAGAGAAGAAGCTATCACATATGAAAGGAAATGCTTTGCTCCTGAAACCTCAAATATAAGCAATGTAGGTGGAGAAGTTGCTTAATTGCTACAGCATCAAGGACGTCAGACAAGCACTTGCCACAGTATCCAGCACTAATGAGAGCTGGGGCAGCTACCCTGCTGGTGGGTGCTCAGGAAACGTGTGCTTCTCACTCGAGCTGGGTTCACGTCACATCATCATATTTGTGGTGTTGCAAAAGACAGGTCATGGTTCCAAGAGCCTACATAAAATACATGTCTTGTGGCCTTTCAGCAAAGTTGTATATGTTCAGTCTTTCCATTTCATCTCACAGTATATTTGAAAAGCACCAAAAATTAATGAAAAATAAAGTCAATACACTTCAGATTATCTTAGCATTTTTCTAACACAAGCTTTACTGTTATTTCTCTTTTTAGTATAAAATTGCTGCCTACCTATGCAATGGGTTAAACAGCTCCTGAGGCATTGTATCAGACTTTCTGAAAATACACCGGCTTGGAGGATTTGTAATCCAAGAGTCTCGATCAGAACTGTTTCCTGGCTGAGAAAACAGTAGAAGCTGTCAGATTCTCATTTTATAGATAGATATATATATATTAGTATAGTGTTTCAAACTCTAAAGGTGGGTTTGCAAGCAATATACATGTTTTTCCACTATTTTCTTTTTATCTTTACAATAGAAGCAGAAACCTCCTCACAGCCCAGCTGAGCTCTGTGTAACTCATAATTTTACATATTTTCATATCACCGTTAATATGCAAAACGTCCTTTTAGCACCCCATCCTTTCATACTTGATAGGCTGTGACAAGCTGAAGTTCCACTGAAGATCACGTTATCATAGAAAGCTGTTGTCTCGAAGGGTTCTCAAGAGGTATCTAATCCAAGCTGCTCAAAGTAGGACCCATTTTAAGGTTAGGCCAGACTGTTCAGGACTGAGGTTCCACAGCCTGCCTGGATGGCCTCTTTTGGTGCTTAGCTACTTTTGTGACAATGTTGAATTTCCTATACAAACAGAATTTCCATTGTTGAAACTTGTGACTTTTTACTTCTTGCCATTTCACTGTGTACCGCTGGCTCTGTGCTGTCTGCAACTCTGGTTAGACTGTGGAAGACATCAATTAGTTCACCCCACACCCTCATGGCCTTGTTTTTCCCAAGCTATGAAAGTGCTCTTTGCTCAGTCTCTCCAGGTTCGTCATGCACTTCAATCCTCTAAAAATGTTTGTGGCCCTTCATTGACCTTGCTACAGTTTGTTGATCTCTCTTTTGTACTGATGATCCCAAAACTGGACACAATATTTCAGATGTGTTCTCACATATGTTGCTGAGGGGGAAATAATCCCTTGTCTTTGACTGCTGACTGTGGAGTTTCTAATAGAGCCCTCTAAGGAGCTGGCTGTCACTGCTGAAAGGGTGCACTGGTGACTCAGGTACAACTTATTGTCCACCAGCACTTCTCTGCAAAATCGCTGCCCCGCCTGCCCTGATGTTCCTCCCAGTTGTTCCTCCCGAGGTGCAGGGCTTTGTACTTCTCTATGTTAAACTCTGTGAAGTTAAGTTCCTGGTGACTTTCTGCTTCTCGCTGAGTAGATCTACAGTGATCACTGTGCTGATTGGGTGTGAACCTGCCAAGATGCAAAATTCACTGAGAGTAAGTTCTGACCTCCTGCCCAGCTCTTTAATGAAGATGTTCTGGACTCAGTATCAGTCTCTGGGGATCCCCACTATTACTGACCTGTTGCCAGCTAGACTTTACCTGCTAGACAGGTATTTGGAGCATGATGGCCAGAGCCATTTTTTTTTTACCAATCTTATTGTCCACTGGTAGCTCCTCCCCACTTGTCTACTAGCATCCCATGGGTAACTTTGTCAAAAGACTTCCTAAAGTCAAGGTAAATAAAATCTGCCGCTCTCCCTTTTTACCATAGAACTACTAATTTTCTCACAGGAGGTAATCAGGTTCATGAGGCACAGTATGGCCTTGGTAAATCTAAGATGTCTGTTCAGAATCACCTCTTGTTTTAGCTTGAACTGCCTCCAAGAGATCTGGCTCCATAATCCTTTCAGGGACAGAGGTGACATGATACTTCCCCAGATCATGCTTACATTTTTGCAGGTAAGCAAAACATTTGTGCATTTCTTTGTGCCTGGAAGCTTTCCTTATCACCATCTTTGAAAGATGATGGACATCTGCCATGAAGTGATGTCATCCAACTCCCTCAATATGCTTGGACACATCCCTTCCCGTCCCATGTATTTCTTTATGTCCAGGTTACTAAGGATTCCTCTACTTGTTCCTTCGCTACTGCTTTGTACCACTCTCCCCCAAACACTCTACTGAGGTTGAAGATGTGCCAGAGAGACAACCTTGCCAGAAAAGCCAGAAGCAATGTAGGTCTTGAGTGCCTCAGGCTTTTCCACGTCCTTTGCCACTGCATCTCACCTCTTTTTAGCCATGGACAGCATTTTCCTTGGTTTTCTTTTGCTGATGACATGCCTACAGAAATCCTTCTTGCTGTCCTCCTTACCCCTTGTGAGTTTTATCTCTGACCATACTAATGCCCGCCCCCTCCAGGCTCAGGGGATATTTCTATGTTCCTCCTGGGTTGCCCATCTCTCCTTCCACACTTCCTTTTTGCATCTGAGCTCAGTCAGAGTTCCCTGATTCAGCCAAACTGGCCTCCAGGACCTACTAATTCTCTTGCATGTTGAGGTGGACTGTCCTTGTGTTTTGAAAACCTCTTTCTTGGGCAATATTGTCCTTCAGGTCAGCTTCCTGTGGGTTCCTGTGTACCCATTGCCCGAGCAGCCCGAGCTCCCCATCTGAGGCCCTGAAGTAATCCTTCCTCAGTTACCTCAAGACTTCAAAATACCACTGGTGATACATGTAGAATTTGTTTTATTGTTTTCAATTAATAATCCATTTTCTAAAAATAAGGCGTATTTGATTTGCTGTTACCTTTCTAAGGATGATTCTTTTCAGAAATTCAAAGTTAAGAAAAAGTTAGTAACATGGATTGGAAGAAATCACTTTAGATAATTTTTTAAACTTAACTTGAGTTAAACAACAAGCTTTTATCAGTCCTTTTAGGAGCATTGTGAGTACTGCAAGAACTATGTTACTTACTGGGACACTGCGTGATTACAAATTAGTTCACGGTGATCACATGGGATCATACAAGACCAATTTATACTAGTTGTATAGTTGAGCAGGTTGTATTGATAACTGCAATACATTTCAGCTTGCTTTCACCAACATTACAAGCCAGAAACAAAAGCCACATGCCTGTGGTATGTGACTAACTTTCTGTGCATATCAGCAATACTGAGAGCTCAGTGAACAAAAGCTTGAATTAAGCATATTTCATAGCAATAAAATAAATATGTTTGTAGTGTAGATATGGAATGTTCATTGCCACCAGCCTAACACAACTGTTGATTATTTGCAAATATCTACATCATTACACTAGTTCTACACTCCAAATAAATGAAAGTGACTTTCAAATTATCCTGTGGAAATGATGAAATATGAACCAAACCTGATTTTGCAGCTTGTCTCCATAGGTCTGTTCCCAAGTGCTGCCCACTGGGTTTGTGTTGAAGTTTTCTTCTGAAAGTTGTGTAGAGTTAGAGGACCAAAAAGCAGAAGAGGACAATGGACAGGCACTAAAAGCTCTTGCTATGTTTTCTTCATGTTCCATATGAGAGTCAGCATACGATAATCCTGTAACTTGTGATGACTAGACAAAACATAGCAAAGACACATTTTATTTGTGCAAAACTGTCTTGATTTAAGCAAAGTTCAAAGTAATCGAATCTTCCTGTATCTTTTACATCTCTGCATGTACATCACATGCAAGAGAAAATTTTAATGTATTCTGATAAGATTTTTTATGACAAACATAAGGTAAGAGGGACTTATTTCAGGGAAACACGTAAGTACCTGCCTAAGTTCAAGCCTGCACACAAATCTTATCCTGAGCAGAGACATTTTTAGCTTTAGATGTGTAAGTAAAAGATCTGCTGACCTGGTTCTTAAGCAGTAAAATGAAAAATATTTTACTTCATTGAGGAGAGTACTCCAGCATGTCATGACACCAACAACGCTAACTCAAGCTGATCAGAACACAAGAAGAAATTGGAAGGTAAAACTCATGAAATGTCACCGTATCCACAGCTACATCTTCTAACAGATCTATTTTTTAACACTGTCGTTCAGGTTTTTTTTCACCCAACAGTGGAATGGATCATAAAAAGCATCTAAATTCCATCTAGAGAATGTTTTTCACTCAAACTTCAAGGAGGGAATGAACTTCCCATTTGTATCCTCTGAAATTTATACTTAAGTTCTTCTTTTTGAAGACTCACTTCTGTCTGCACTTGTCACATTTCGTCATTGTTTTTAATTTACATGCTGTCGGGCTCAGTCTCCTTCCAATAATCTCTGTCCTTTGTGACTAGCTTAGAGCACAGATATTCTTAGGTATTTTGAAAAGTGCCTAAAACAAGGTGAGCTTTTCAAGAAATATGTAAGCAACAACAGGAACAAATATAAAATATGACTGGCAAATAACATGTCAATATAGCCTTAAAAAGGAAGACTTCAAATGTTTTAGTATCCATGGGATTTGGGCACTCTTTGAAAAATCACTTTAAAATACAGCCATTGCTGCACATTATTAGTTTAACAGCAAGAAAAACAACAAACTTACATTATGCTGATATTTTACTTTCTCTGAGAGATGCTGCCTTCTGCTGTCCAATACTTGCTGTTGTAACCTTGTGAAAGAAATAAAAACCAGCTCATGAAATACAAGATCTAAGTCTGTAAGATTAAAAATATTCTGAGTATTAATTTCAGAAAAAGATTATTTTTCCATGCATCTTAAAAAGGCCCGATTCTTAAGCAGTTTTGAGCAGCCAGGGCATGAGTCAGTCACTTTAGGATGTCTGAAGTTGGATAGGAAAATAATGTAAGTGGAAATGCTGTTTTGAGTGGCCTGCTCTGGGAGATAAACTCCATGTATGTACCTGACATGGGTAAAGTAACATTATTTTTTAAAAATCCTCTTAGCCTTATGTAGAGTTTTTTATTTAGAACACATTTATTTACTCTCTCGTAGCAAGAGTATCACTGGAGTGCCAGGAGCAATTGTAACACTTCTTAGAATGGTTTACTTAATACTCCAAATATAAGATCACCATAAAACATCTTTCATTATAGCTTAACTACTCACAGCGTATTTCACACGAGTACCTGTTTTGGATGTCATCTAAGTTTGACATAGGTTGTGGACGTAGTGGTGATGTGGGAAGCTCTATGTTTTGCCTCCTGACAGGTACTTTCACATCTTCAATATCAATGTGGACTGGCTTCCTTATGTTCTCTGCAACAGAAGGATTCATAACATTAGTGCTGGGCTCAGAGAAAGTTTTGAACTTCCTGAATTTCATTAGAGTGCAAAAGTCTTGTTTTAGTTTTCTTAATCCATTTAAAGCCATGTTAATTTTTTGGGTTTTTGTTACTAGCATTGTGACAGCTCCCAAAACTGGACCATTAGAGTGTAAAACTATTTATGGTCATCTACTGAGTGTTGACAAGGTCTGTGGCCCTCCCCAGTCACCTTCTTACTGAACACAGGGCAGCAAATTCTTCACAATATGGTTTATGTGTATGTCATAGTGGACAAGAGTCACAGAATCATTTGGGTTGGATAAGACCTTTAAGATCATAGAGTCCAACCATAAACCCAGCACTGCCACATCCACCACTAAGCCACCTCCCTAAGTGCCACATCTATAGGCTAAAAGTTAGGACTTAAGTTAAAGAGGTGGAATTTCAGGAGCTTAATGACAGATTTTAAGAAAGACATTCTGTGTAGAACTCACAGACTATTCCATATACCTCCCAAAAGTTATTAAAATAGAAGTGGAATACAGATTGACACATTCAATGGCAGAGGGGAAAAGAAATGGATGCTGGGTAAAATTAATGAATGGAACGAGGAAGGTGCTTAAGGTTTTAAAGGCCAAGTAGGCAGTAGCCAAGGTTATCTGATTCCTCACTTTTTATTCAATCATAATTTTTGTGTTTACTGACAATTTTTTATTTTAAAAATAAAACAACAATTTTTTGAGCATGAAGTTATAGGTGGAAGAACTAAAATAATAGCAGTGGTGGTAAGGGTAACTGATTCGATTGACCATAAAGTCAGAACACGGTTACACTGAACTCACCGGTGTTGTCTTTTTTGGTTGATATCTGGTTGACAACGTATAGATTGAGGAGATCCAAACTGACTGCTGAACTTTTAGGAGATGACACTCCCAAAAGCTTCATCTTTGATTTAAGTTTCTTCTTTTCAAAGAATTCCTGATTTTTATTTTAAAAGAGTGAATAATTTTTATTGACAGAAGCTTCATCAACGTTAGCAGCAGGATATAGAATCCTTCTGAAATTAGCATGCAAGTTTTAGTAAACAATTTCTAACAATAAACCCACATGATTGAATCTCCCTGAATTCTCACACCCTGCTTACTGTTATGTAGTTTATTTTTATTGCCTTGAAAAAGACTGTGAGTATAATATTTAAACTAACTCACTGTTCTCTTGATGCCAAAAACGCAGTCCTTAAACACTCATGCCTCAAACTTTGGGCATGATCATTAAAAATGTTTTGTTAAGATAGAAAGCATATCAAAAAGCTGCAAGGAAAAAGCCTTAAGAAAATTTAAACTTGGGCTTCTTAGGTAGCTCATAAGGTAGCAAGCAAATAAATCAGCAAGATTACATACCCACAGCCATCTATAATGACACAGAGTTTATTGTTCTCCAACTTTGTCTTTCTCGACATAGAAAATAGTCTTGTGACACACACACGCACACAAAAGACAAAAAAGACAAGAAGAAAAATCTCTAGGACTGCAACTTCAGAAAGGCTTTTTGTTGTGTAGAATAAAAAGAGGTATGACTGACACTGTGAAAATGTCAGGCAGATAATTAAGGAAAATTTTGGAAACTAAAAGCTCCATTTTGTAGGAGACTATTAATAATCATCCTAAAATCATTAGCATCAAACAGAGCAGATGGATAAATAAAAACAGTAAGATTTCTTTGTTTTAATCACAAGAAGGCTATGCCAAAACACAAACCAACATCGTCTTTTCTTCTGAAATGTAATTCCTTTCATGACTGCAGGTTACATGTAGCTAATGTATATGTAACATGTTTGTTAGTAATTTCCAGTATAATTTAATATTTCACAATCTTTACATTTCTAGGAGGTTATAATCTATGGAAAATACCTGTTCTTCAGCTAAGAGGATTATCTGCAGTCACGTAAATTTAGCGTGTGTACAAATCAACACTTCAGATTTCATATTGCTTTGGAATTCTCACCCCCAAAATGTATCCATATCTCTTCAATGTCCCTGATTATTTTGCCATCAACTCTAAATTTTGAAATTGCCATTAACTGTGTTATAGCAATTACAAAATTACCACTGTGTTTAGTAGTTTATTATTAAATTACTGAAGAGAATTCTGTCTTGGTTACTTTCCTGTTGTCTTTCCTCCACTGAGGCAAATTACATAGTTGTAACATAAATTATGTGACTTAGACCAATATATCCTTAAGAAAACAGGTATTTTGAGGACTTGCAGGACTCCAGGAGACTGGGAAAGTAATGGGAACATCAAGCTGATTGCTGCTACATTCTCTCAGGTAAAGGTTGTAATTTCAGAGACTGCCTCCATATTTACAGCTTGTTTTTCCTCCTCCTGTGCCAGTGCATCCGTTCTGGGCATTGAGGAATACCAGCTTCAGTGGTGGAGCTTCCCCATACTGACTTTTTTTCCCTGCTGCTGAGAAGGAAACTGACCTCTCTCAATGTGGTTATAACTATTTTCTCTTACTGTTTTCTTTCTCTTTCCTGTTTGAGATGTGAGATGCTATGCTAGGAATAAATCTGATTCTTTTATTTCACTTTCAGATTCAAAATACAAATAAGCTGGCCTACTTTTGCAAATGCCAGAATAAAGTACTTCTTTAAATGAGTCTAACATTCTTTTATGTAGCCCAGAAAAAGAGCTGTGTATGTGTGTGTTAGGCTAGCTGACTACATGGTTGTCACTGTGAGGCTTGAAGCAAAATTGTGCGTCAGCACATACCAACAAAACATAGCAACAGAAGTAATTCAGTAAAACTTAAACTAGGTGCATTCGTTTATCCATTCATGCCTTCTCCTACTCCCTCCTCTTCCTGCTGGAATTCACTGTAGTAAACCTAGAACAAGACTTGTACCCTAAAAGTTACATGCAGTGAAGCAAACACAACTGTTACGCTACAGTTTTGTTTCTCACTCCAAATTCTTTGAAAGTTTTTTCTAAGGGAATCAACTAAAAACTGAATATAACAACATAAAATCCAAGGTGACTGAAGCTGTTTACCTTTTGCTTTCTTCTTTCCTGTTTTAATATGACTCTACTCCTGAAAGATGCAAAAAATTAGCGTTTTAATACTGAAATGTATAATATTGAATGACTTGAATTTCTCATCTATTGAGAATTTAAGCCACAAATATATTGTGATGTTATGTGATATTGGATCAAACCTTTAGGCAGTAAAGTCAATGTATCTCTGTTGAAGTCACTTCAACTGATCCCAGTTTACTCAGTTAAGAGTAGGACCACATTCTATGTTAGTATACCAAATACATTGACTGTTCAGAAGGAAAAGCTTTTAGACATTTGACCCCTAATGCAACATTTAATCAATTCTTACTTTCTTAAAATAGTGTAAGAAATCTTTGTCAGTATATTAATTTCTCCCTATTTTCTTTGTTGTGCTGCATCATAGTTACAAAACCATATTAGCAAACAAAACAACACAGTACAAGTTTGTACCTTCTGGGACTCAAGAGAATATTGTGACTAGTTTGTAAATATGGTAAGGAAAATAGATTGTCACTATAAGTTTTATCTAGCTGCTGTTGTTTGTGAAATATAGGAGACAGTTATACCCTTAAACTATATATCTCACTTGTAAAATATCGTCTTAAATTATTTGCCTACAGGACACGGTGCATAAAATTGGGTCTCTGTGTCACTGCTGTCAGCACAGTGAACATGGCTGCAATCCTTGGGTCAGTAAGTCAAATTTTTTGAGAGTTAGAAATATGAAGTATCCTCTGGAATTACTTTTTTTTTTTAATTGTGCTTAAAGTTAGAACACACTTTCTAAACATAAGCACATAACATTTACCTTTGCAGTGGGTAGAAACCCCAGTAAGATAGTTTTTCTGAGACCTAAAATGCAAATCTCAGACTTGCCTGAGGAATCCTGACAGCTAATTAACAGCAGCAGGAAGCAGCAGGATGATCTGCTGTTTGCTAAGCACAATACTTTTACATACTGATTTTTCTTACAGACAGAGTAGTATGATAGGCAGGCATTTAGGACAAAGTTGGGGTTGGCTTTTGGTTTTTTGTTGATTTTTTTTTATCCCAAACAATCTCTTCTTTCTGCTTCATATAGCCAACTTTCAGAAACCTCATTTTTCTGGGAAGACTTCCAGATGGGTAAGGCATTCTTTTAGTTTTATCCTGCATAAAGTCAGGATGAATATAAAGCTGTGTTCAGCAAAGCTGCTTTCAAACACCTGACAAAATGTCTGGAGTTTAAATAGTAGACAGGTAGATGGCACAGCACCTAAAGAAATGGATTATTTTTTTTTTTAACATTACAACTTGGTGATTGTTTCATTATTTCAGTGAATCTCTGTAACTATACATCTTTTTCCCCAAATGGTAATGACTGTCAGTTGTAAGAGTATGAGGAAAGGCCCAGGCCACAGAGCCTCACCCAGCCCCAGTCTGCAGAGATAATAGGCCCAAATGTGACCCATCCTGCCTGGAGTGGGAGGGCGTGTTTGGTTCAGGAGGGTACACCAAGGCTGCTACGTACAGAATGCCCTGCCGTTCTGTGAGGGAACACCATGACTGTGTCTGGTCTGTGAGGGGAGACCATGGCGGCCACATGCACTATGGCTGTCACACCCACCATGGCTGTGCCTGGTCTGTGAGGGGAGACCATGGCGGCCACATGCACTATGGCTGTCACACCCATCATGCCTCTGCCTGGTCTCCGAGGGGACACTACGGCTATCACACCCATCAGTGGCTGTGTCTGGTCTGTGAGGGGACACTACGGCTATCACACCCATCATTGGCTGTGTCTGGTCTGTGAGGGGACACCGTGACTGTCACACCCACCATGGCTGTGCTTGTTCTGTGAGGGGACACCACGGCTGTCTCAGGCACCGTGGCTGTGCCTGGCCTGTGAGGGGACACTGCTTCAGCATGGAGCCATTTCTGGTAACCTTCAAAGCATTTCACTCACCGGCTGCCACCGACCCAGTTCATTTTCTGCTGCTGATGAAGGAGGCAGGGCTGCCTTGTGTGGTGCTGGGTACAGAGAGGACGGCCAATAGCCAGCACAGGGCAGCGGCTCCCAGAGGGGAGCAATGCAGCCCCCCCCACCCCCCGCTTCCTTCCATGTGACTCTCTGCTATCGTTTCATCAAATGAAGACAATAATTTACAAAATAGTCATTAACATTCTATATGAATCTTTCCCTCTGGTGTTTCCTTACTGAGTTATCTTTACCCAAACATTTTCTAGGGTGCTAATGTTTCTTTGCCATTAGTACAGCAATGTGAAGAGTGGTCAGAGCAGATATTAAGAGCTTAATATGAAAAATTACCCAAGTTTTTTTCTTTCTAATACTTATAAGTTTGCCAGGATTTTACTAGAATCCACGTCTAAAAGTTTCTAAAAGGTAAAAGCTCTGCTTCCCTAAAAATCACAAATTAAACAGAGCAAACTTATTGGACAGAATGTTTTGTTGCTGACATAGCCCCTGTACATCTGGTTAGTATGCATACTTGTTTCTTGTAATGACACTATCTTCATAGTAAAATATATCTGTATTTTAAGTGTCTCTACAGCAAGTATGACAGATGACAGACTAATTTAATCACTTGAAATAATCTTTTATATTTCATTTGCGTTTCCAATCAGTGTATATTGTTAAGACTATGTCTAAGAGGTAGTTTCAGGTATGAAATAATCAAATTTCTTTTGTTTTTCTAACATATGGTATTTTCTGTACCACACTTAACTCTTCCACAGCATTATCTAGATTTAAAGGAAAAGACTGCATTTTTCTTTGATTGATTTATTGAAACTGGTACTTGGCAGTAGTTTGTAGAATCCAGGAAAATTGACATTGCAGCTTCAATTAAGTTTTAAACATAAGAATTTTTTTCCCTCCTCAAATTATTTTCTGCAGATAAAGCTAGATAACCTTTGAAATGATCATAAAATAAAGAATCATGTCTATCTATGACGAAGGCAAAGTAAACAGTGAAATAAAACCTGAGATGTATACGACTAGGTTTCCAATGTCTAAATACAGCACCTTGACTATCAACATTTGAAAAAAATGAAATAATTTATTTTAATTTCTGAGTCATGTAATATTTTCAAATAATTTCAAGACATTATTATTAATTTTTAAAAGGTTGTGAGAATGTTTCAAGGAGCTTCATTGTTTCTCTCGAAAGTGAAGTATAGAACAAGGAGAATTATTCTATGTGTCAGAATCTGAAGTATAAAGAAGAAGAAAGCCCTCAAGATTTCCCTTTTTTCTGACTTTTTAACAGCCATTCTTCAGAATATCTACATCTCATGTTCCTTTGCTAAGGTAGTATTACACAGGATCTTCTTCGGAACAGCTTTCCAACCTTCAGCACTTGAGTTTTCTGCTCCAACGTGCTGCTTCTTTATCAGACCAGCTCTAGATGTGATGTAGCAAAGCAGTCCAAATTGATGTAAGACCTCATTTCTCCATGAATCACAGAATCACAGAATCTTAAGGGTTGGAAGGGACCTTGAAAGATCATCTAGTCCAACCTCCCTGCCAGACCAAGACCACTTAGAGCAGGTCACACAGGAACTCATCCAGGTAGGTTTTGAATGTCTCCAGAGAAAGAGACTCCACAACTCATCTTGGCAGCCCATTGAAATGTTGACCATTTCAACTGTTGACCGACTTTTGGCAACTTTTGGAACACTTTTCCTTGCCTAAGACAGAGCAGTCTTTTCCTTAATGGACACTGCTTATGTAAAATCTTATACTCACTGGAGACAGTGTCAAAGAAATAACATGTTTCTTCCCTGGTAATATCTTAGAACTATCTCCAAATGGTTTTCATGTTTCTTATTCAATTTTCACTTGCCAGCACGTGTCTTGCTCTAACGCTCATTATAACAAATGAAGGGAGTACTGAACAGATGAATGCATAGAAATAATACAAAACCTGGAGTTTCTCACAGTTGGGTTTAAGGAATTTTGAACATCACTAATTTTTTTGTGTGTGTTAATTTAACATATTCTAACTTTGATTTTTGCCCCAAATGTTTGATCTTGGTATCTAGCATCAGGTAACTAAAACTGTGTGAAGATAAGTGTGTAAAACATGCAGTTACTGAAATGCTTTTGAATGCAGGGTGGGAATTTCTGGTACTTTTAAATGCCAGGATACACTTAATTAGGTACCTAAATATTGACTTGATTATATAATACTAGGAATGTATGAATGTTCCAAGAAACAGCTTTCATTTGACAAACCTTGTGCTTGAACTTTGTTTACAGAGTTGCATAGTCAATGCTCCTCTGCCCATTCTCTTTTTTGAGAGACCAACTTGTGGAGAAAGAAGGTAATACTATCCTTGATGTGCCCTAAAAGAGTTCATTTTAAAAGATGTCTGTGATATTGCAAAGTCGTGATAGAGTCTGAGGAGGTTTAAATCAGAAGACAAAACTTGTTTTAAAAAATGTAATTCCTCTTGAAAAACAGTTCTCTCTTTCAGTTAGTTAAATGAAAAGTCCTTCCCCCATTTACCTTTAAAGGGCAGACACCTTTTTATATTTACTTTAAGGGCAGTAGTTAAAGAATTCTAGAAACTGCAGAAAGCCCAAGAATTTTTATATTTCACCACAAAACACTAACCTTCAGCCAAACATCTAAAGAAAAACACAGTGGGCTTCCTTACATTTGTGCACAAGGTATCAGTGTTAGGTTAGAAAAATGACAGTAAATTACTGTATGAGTAGCTTTCAAATGGCAGGAAGCCCCTATTTAAATACTTACAATGTATATTGAAATCAGTGACTACATATGCATTCAATATAAGATCAGTTTTGCTCCTGCTAGGTTGGAAACAGTGCGATCAGAGACCACCCTTTGTGGTATGTTGAAAGCCCTTCAAGGCTGGTGATCTGTGCAAGCTGTCACTGTGCTAATTCTACTGCTACACTACTATTTCTACAAGGTCTATTAGTCTACTGAAGAATACATTAATAATTACTGTATAAAGTACTTCTCCATAAAATTACAAATTTTGCCCTGCATGAAGGGGAGCATCTATGATGGAAAGTGGATGAGCTGAAAAGCTGTCGTGGTTTAACCCAAGTTGGGAGTTAAGCCCCATACAGCCATTTACTCATTTCCCCACAGCAGGCTAAGTAAATCAGTAGGGTGAAAGTGAGATAAAGACAATTTAATAGATAATGCAAAAGCTGCACAGATATGCAAAGCAGACCAGGGAATTCATTCCCCATTTCCCATGGGCAGGCAAGTGTTCAGCCATCCCAAGGAAAATGAGAATCCAGCGTGCGTCACAGTTACTTGGGAAAAGAAGTGCCATCACTACAAATATCCTCTTGATTCCCTCAGCTTTACATGCTGAGCATGACGTCCTGTGGTGTGGAATATCCATACAGTGGAGTTTGTGCGAGCCAGGGTCGAAACAAGCAGAAAGCTGTGGTTCTTCACATACAGGACAGTAGATCTGAGGAACTCTTTGACATAGGATGCTATTATTTATGTAAGAGTTTACATGGTTTCAAGAGAGACTGGACAAATACTTCTAAGAGTGGAATATTTCACGGAAAAACTTCTAAGTGTTATGGAATTCTCACATCTGAAAATGGCCAGAGGTTGGGAGAGTATGAAGCTACAGGGGAGGCAGCATCATATGCAATTGTAATTCTTTTCCTTCCTTGGGTACACTGCTTAGAGCTATTGTTAGAGACAGAATACCGTGCTTGGTGGAGCACTGGCCTGAAACAGTTTGCTTGTTCTTAACCTTTACAAGTCTCACAAACAAGGGTTAATACACAATTTGCAGTAGACAATCTTTTTGTTGTCATACCTACCAACTGCAAACTCTCAAAATCTTGAGATGTGACAGAAGGACAGCAGCACATCTCATGCCTGTGCTGCTTGAGTGGGATAGATTATTTTTGTGGCTTTATTCCCGCCTGCAGTTTTGCCGAATAGAACAGTGGCTCTGCAGTATTCTGTTGTGGTAGTACCAGGCAGTGCCAATATAACCATTGCTAACTGGAAGCAGCTACACAATGTTACCACTTTATACCTGTATTACTTGATTTGTGGTTTAGCTAGCACAAGTGTTTACAATGCGCTTGAGAAAAGGACTAATAAGGCAATGTTAGCATTTTCTTTGGGTGATCTGGGAATAGAAACCTGTACAGCTTTAAAGCAAAAAAGTCAAACCCACAAGTAACATATCTGAGAGTTCTGAAGGCAAAAAACAGACAGATGTCTACCCATAACTGTATTTTTCTGGAACTGCTAGGTTCAGCTGAGTTAACAGCATGGAATGAGAAATAAAAGTAACAAGAGAAATATGTCTAAAAAATACAGATATGAAAGTTTCTAAGTATTACAACCTAAATATTAAAACTGTAGTTCTTTGTCTGATATCATTAGCCAGCTGTTCACTGTGGTTGGAGCAAATGACACTATCCTTCTTTATCCTTGGCCTTTTCCCTCTCCCTCTCTCTCTTTAAAGGGAAAACAACTTGTTTACACATCTTTCTAGAGCCATATTCTATTTAGAATCACTGTGCTCTCAGAAATCAGAGCTGTTTGTGACGAGTCTGCTATGGATGGTCCCCTCAGACAGATTACTCAAATCTCTTACGGATAAATTCTCATAACCTCCAAGTCATGCCATGGTTCAAATTTACAGCAGCAAATGTGTGTCTCCCTGAAGACAGAATAAGGGCAAGAGGACTACTGGTGCAGTAATGCCCCCCGTTTACACCATCTCTGTGGTGCCTCCACTCAGGAGCCAAGCAGCAGAGCAAAACCTTCCCATTTCCCCTCTTCTCTCTACCCTCTTGCCTTAACACATCTTCACCTACTCTGGGTACCATACAGCCTCATTAGGACCAAAACAGCTGGAACCAGCTGCTTGTTAGGGTCAGGCTAGTCTCACCACAGTGACCCTTCCTCAACATATTTCTGCATCTATCACATTAAAACTGAAGCTTCTTGCTTGGCTTAGCCATCCATATCCTAAATGAATTACAGGGTCTGGATATTCTACTGAGTTATACCATTACAGCCAACAGCTTCTCTAAAACAGGCTGAATAAGCAGACAATTTCTGCAGCTACAAATGTGAAATCAAGGGTCGGGTATCTTACTGCCCTTTTCTGATGAAAAGGTCTAATTTGTCATTGCTTTGCCTTGATATTGCAAACTAATTCCATGGGTGTATTTCTGTACTTACCTAAGTGATGACCTTAAAGTCAACAGAAATTTTGGAAGAACATCAGAGTAAGGTATTTAAATGGCCTG
Source organism: Urocolius indicus (assembly GCA_013401255.1). Taxonomy (NCBI): domain Eukaryota; kingdom Metazoa; phylum Chordata; class Aves; order Coliiformes; family Coliidae; genus Urocolius; species Urocolius indicus. The sequence continues at coordinate 149,200 of WBNH01010839.1, read as the reverse complement.
TGTGATTGTCCTCTGTCGAATTGGGCTCAAACTGGGTCCTGCTAGTTTCACATCAGTATGTAAACATATAGCTCAAAATTAAAGAAAAAGGCCAGACATTCCTAGCTCACCACATGATAGTACATTGTATTCTTCAAATGATTTACAGCTCAGGATTAATATGTAATTGAAAACGATGGGCACTGTATGGATTCATACTTCATGTTTCACATATATTCCATACACATATAAACAGCTACGTACTATCTGCTTGATCTACATGTATCTAAATGTTAACTATCACAAATAGCAAAATGTATCATTTATGGTACCTTTATTTTATTTTTGTATATCTGTATAGCACAGCACATAACTCCATAAGCAGAAAGGAAATTCCAGTTAACTGATGACACAGCCATTGGACTCTGTGGTAAGAGCACATAAGGCATCAGGTATGGGCCTCTTGCTCCAAAACAGGCACATTTAATATTCCCAAACATTGAATCAAAAGGTACAAAAAATGATGTTTGACTAAGGGTGACCGACCTCTCTTGCATAATAATCTGCACGTTCGAATTGCACTGTCTCTGTTGCAGTCACCAAGCTGTGCAAGGATGAAGAGCTGGGGTGGAAGTCAGTGGGCATAAAACAGAAAATAAAAAAGAGGGATCAGTGTTGCCATGATTACACTCTAGTTCCTACATGTTCAAACAATAATGGTGTTTAGTCAGCCCAATATTCATTGCTTCCTTTTCTGCTTTGCAGTTGTATCCAAGCACAAATCATTTCTATAAGACAGTGATCCTGTCACTTCAGCCATCACAGAAGCACTGTTTGGATAATAAACAATTTCCTTTTTGGTTTGGAGCAGAATTAAGGCATTCTGTTCTGCTGGAATATTGACTTAAAATAGTGAAAAATTGTAACAGAATATGAAATAATTATCAAAACAGGATAAGCTCCTCTTACTCTTTCTCTTCAGTTCCTATAGTCACAAAATGCACATGTTCTTTTAATGTGTTTGAGAAGTAACCGCATGACTAAAAATAATTATGTGGTACTCCTTCAAAGAAAATAAACCCCCAAATATAGTATCAACAGATCACTGAACACTGCACCAATACTACTGCAGCTTTGGCAATTACCTTTCCAGTAATATTTAGAGGTTTGATTATGACTAAATGTAGTAAAATTGTTGACTTCACCATTAAAAAAAGAATCTACCACCTAAGGCCACGTTCCACAAAGAGGAATTTGTGCCTGGGTTACAGAGAAGGACTGTGGCAGAACAAAACTCTGGAGGCAACAGAAGCGGAAGAATAGGGTGTATTTAAAATAACAGTTTAGGCTTTTCTCTATACTTTCAAAAGAAGGAAACACATCAGTTTTATTGACTGAATCACTGCATGGTCACATTTACTTTCTTTGAATGTTCCCACACATCTGACTGTGGAGTGCTACATCTGCACTTACTGTCAAATCACCAAAAGCTTCAGTCATCTGGGATCTGGTGAAGTGAAAGGTTAGCAGATAGCAGAACTGAAAGAGATTTGTTGACTTCACCCTTGGTAAGAAAATGCTGCAGTAATGGAATACTGCAAATAACTGTGGTTTGGCAAAATCTAGGAGTATGCTGTGATACACACAAGACAGAATGGGAAGTATCCAACTGAAGATCATGATTAAGAAATAAAAAATCCTAAGCAAAGCAATTTCTTCGCCAGCATGCCTTGTCAGTGTCTTTGTGCGCTGAAGAACCTTTCTGTTTTACTGGCAAAACAATCTGCGGTGAAGCAAGGCCTGCCTACAAACTCAACATCTGCTGTGCTGCACCGGGGTTAGATTTTTGACCTTTTCCTAGCTGTATTTTGTGTATTTAAAAAAACACTAGAACAGCTTCTATCCACATCTCCAGCCTGTCCTCACTGGCACAAAGTCTCATGTGAGCTCCAAGATTACCCCAACTCCAGCCCAGTGTGGACACAATTTATGCAACCTCATGGGAAGAAGTCAGAAATAGATCTTGCTCGGTCTTATCTTGCTGGTCTTGGCTTGCTGGGCTTTTTGGGAGGCACCTACATGTTTTGGTAAGTGGTGCCTGACTTCTGAAAGCAAATCAAAGATATAATTTCTGTTGCTATTTAAACATCACCATTGCACTCTGTCCAAGGAGGGCTGTTTTATAACAGTAACGTGACTTGATTTAACTCTGCGTATGCTGTGTTACAGGGAGGTAGGTGTCCTCACTCTGCCTTTCTAGGGGAAGGCTGGATTCCTCAGCACTCCTGTAAATGCATCGTCGCACATTTTTCAAATGTGCTTTTACACACAGATCCCAAACCAAGGCTTTATCGTATACCAGATGATGCAGTTACCACTTTGTTTTCAAAGGGTGAAAGGACCCAAAGTATTTTTAAGTATTCAGATGCTCCGCCTGCAATTTCAAATACAACACCTTTTCCAAACAAGTGAAGAAGCTGGAATAAGAAATTAGGAAAGAGAAAAATAAGGCAGCAAGAAACCCGCCTTTCCTGTTAGTTCTTTTTTTTTTGTGAGTTTAGCCTGGTTTTGCTGCAGGGGCCGTGCGAATCGGTCGAGGTTGTTTTTGTCTAACGAGGCTGCAGGAGCACGATACCGGTTTCCTTTGCACGGGAGGTCAGGAAATAAAATTACGCGTTTTGAAAGCGCTGCCCCGCTCCCTCCCGCAGCTGCCCGCCCGAGCCGAGCCCAGCCGAGCCGAGCCGAGCCGAGCCGAGCCGAGCCGAGCCGAGCCGAGCCGAGCCGAGCCGAGCCGAGCCGAGCCGAGCCGAGCCGAGCCGAGCCGAGCCGAGCCGAGCCGAGCCGAGCCGAGCCGAGCCGAGCCGAGCCGAGCCGAGCCGAGCCGAGCCGAGCCGAGCCGAGCCGAGCCGAGCCGAGCCGAGCCGAGCCGAGCCGAGCCGAGCCGAGCCGAGCCGAGCCGAGCCGAGCCGAGCCGAGCCGAGCCGAGCCGAGCCGAGCCGAGCCGAGCCGAGCCGAGCCGAGCCGAGCCGAGCCGAGCCGAGCCGAGCGTGCCCATCACCAGCCTTGCACCGGGCGCCCCCCGCGCCGCGCCGACGTTACAGCCCCTCCCCCGGCGCGGGGGAGGGCTCGGGCGGGCGCCGGCGGTGACGCGGGGCCCCGCCGCCTGCGGGGCTGCCGCAAGGGCCGAGCGCTCCCCAGCGCCGCGTCCCCCGCGCTGCACCGCCAGCGGGGCCGGGGCTGGGGCCAGAGCCGGAGGCGGCGCCTGCTCCGTAGATCAGGCGGAAGGAAAGCGCCGGCCGCAGCCCGAGGCGAGCTGGGGCACTGACGGGCTGGTGTAGGCGGGCCCGGCGTCAGGAGATCAACGGTGCAGCTGGGGCCAGGAGCGGGGCGCCGGAGATCCCTCGCTGCTGCTGCTGCTGCTGCTGCTGCTGCTGCTGCTGCTGCTGCTGNCCCCCCCCGCGGCTGCCCGCCCGAGCCGAGCCCGGCCGAGCCGAGCCGAGCCGAGCCGAGCCGAGCCGAGCCGAGCCGAGCCGAGCCGAGCGTGCCCATCGCCCGCCTTGCACCGGGCACCCCCCGCGCCGCGCCGACGTTACAGCCCCTCCCCCGGCGCGGGGGAGGGCTCGGGCGGGCGCCGGCGGTGACGCGGGGCC